>ML675611.1:814516-854842 GCA_007922155.1 Mesoclemmys tuberculata
GAGAGTACCAACTCCTATATGAAACAAAGATTGACCAGGGCACGTTCATTCTACTCTTTGAAGTTGACATGCTGTAGCTTGGAAATTTACTGGAGTGAGCTGCAAGAGGAAAAGCTTGTTTCGTCTCAAGTCCATTAAGGGAGAATGACACAATGTGTTTAATTGTTTACTCATAGACTCATAGACTCATAGGTCAGAAGGGACCAATATGATCATCTAGTCTGACCTCCTGCACAAGGCAGGCCACAAAACCCTACCCATACACATTTATAACAACCCCGAACCCATGACTGAGTTATTGAAATCCTCAAAAGTGAGATTTGAAGACCTCAAGCTGCAGGGAATCGATCAGCAAGCGACCCATGCCCCACGCTGCGGAGGAAGGCGAAAAACCTCTGGGGCCTCTGCCAATCCGCTCCAGAGGAAAATTCCTTCCCGACCCCAAATATGGCGATCAGCTAAACCCCGAGCATGTGGGCAAGACTCACCAGCTAGCACCCAAAAAGGAATTCTCTGCACCGCCCAGGAATCAACAGTAGAGGAACCGCCAGAAAAGGTCAGCAATGCTATTCAAACTGTTATTGAATATGATCAGATATTCCACCACAGAGCAAAGGAAAACATGTTCACAACATTGATTCCTGCCCCCTTGAGGCTGTTTTTCTCATATTAGAAGTGAAACTCCTCCTGTATGTCTAGGGAGAGTCAACAGAGATGTCTTTTCTTCAGGTCATTGAATTGTTAGCATTGGTTAATTAAAAACTCTGGGCAAGATTCACTAGTACATTCTGCACATGCAAAACTGATGTAAACTCCTTTTATTTGCTTTGATAATCCTAAATTGAGTTTCTCTAAATGAGATTTTGTTGAGTTCTGTTCAATATGTTTCGCAATATGATACTGCATTAGTTTTAAAATTTAGACTTCATGTTAGTCTTAATTAATATATAATATTAATATTTTTATTACCCCACTTGTGGATTACATGCAGACCCCTCTGCAGGGGTAGAGCAAAGCCTTGTCTACCCCATTGGAAGCCAGGCAGAGGAAACCACCTGGGGTGAGAAGTGTATGTTGAATGAGTCCCTTGGAAAGCAGATAAAAGAACTGCAGGAGGAGGTGGATTGTGTGCATAGCATCCAGGAGCACAAAGACTTAACCACAGGATGCATGTGGAAAGCTTTGGGATGGAGGACACTAGCCAAATGCAGAGGACTACAGCGCACCAGAGGGGAAGGAGAATGAGCTGCTCTCTGGGGAGGACACTGGATGCTGGCTACCTTGGGAAGTAGACAGTGCTCCACCCCACCCAGCTCCCCATCGGTCGTGATGAAGTAGTAGTGTGCTGTGCTGATAACAGGAGGAGAGGAGCAGACGCCAGTGGCTGAGGAAGAGAAGCCACCGGCCTCACGGCAAGGCTGCTCACAGCCACCGCACCAAGGAGGAGGAGATGTAGCATGCAGGTGGCCAAGGACTCCCTTCTGAGGGGAATGGAGGCCTCCCTCTGATGACCTGAGTGTCACTAGCCTCTGGCCGCCAGAAGCTGGGCCTGGACGAGCGGGGATGGGTCACTTGAGGACTGCCCTGTTCTGTTCATTCCCTCCGAAGCACCTGTCACCAGCCACTGTGGCAAGACAGGCTCCTGGGCTGGAGGGTCCGTCGGTCTGACCCAGCCTGGGTGTTCTGAGCTTCTTATGGCCTGACATGATGTCCTGAGAGGGATGCTGCCTGCTGACAGCCTGCACCTGAGATGGGAGAAAGGCTGCTGAGCGTCCCCTGTCCTGCTGACCACTAGCCCATGTTGCCCCCCACGCGGCACTAGTCACTCTGCCAGGCACGACCCTGAGCAGCTCAGCAGTGACACCAGAGCTCTGGGAGTGCGGGTGAAGGAGTCGGGGTGCTGGCTTTGTTCTCGTCCATCCTCCCAGCTGAGGGTAGGGCCCAGGCAGACACGTGCACTCTGCTGATGAATGCAGGGCTGCGCAGGCGGTGTTCACAGGAGCGCTCTGGCTTCCTCGGCCATCGGCTGCTGTTCCCAGAAAAGGGGCTTTGCTGGGAAGAGATGGGGACCACCTGAGCAAGAAGGAGAAAAGCATTTTCTCACACCAACTTGTCAATACAGGCAGGAGAGCTTTAAACTGGGTTCAAAGGGACAGGTGACAAAAGCCCAAAGTAGGAATAGAAAAGACCATCTTAACAGAGGCTAGATGTCGGGGGCAACATGAAAAATTACAATAGGGTTATAAGTATTGCGGGGTCAATGTCTTAGCTATCTATGCTCCAACACAAGGAGTATGGAGAATAAACAGGAAGAACTGGAAGTATTAGTACATAAGCCAAATTATGATTTAATTGGCATCACAGAGATTTGGTGTGATAAATCTCATGGCTGGAATATTAGCATAGAGGGGTGCAGCTAGTTCATGCAAGGAAAAAAGAGGAGATATTGCATTATACATCAAGAATATAAACTTGCTTTGAGGTACAGAAGGAGGTGAGAGGGTGAGAGGCAGACCAGTTGAAAGTCTCCAGTTAAAGATAAAAGGTAAAAAATAAATAGGGATGACAGCATGGTAGGGGTCTATTATGTATCACCAAATCATGAAAGGGAGGTAGCTAAAGCATTACTAGAACAAATAACAGAAACATCCAAAACAAAAGACCTGGTAGTAGTGGGGGACATTAATTACGCAGACCTCTGCTGGCAAATTAATTTGGCAAAATAGAGAATTTCCAATAAGTTCTTGGAATGCATTGGGGCAGGCATTTGTTTCAGAAGGTGGAGGAAATAACCAGGGGTCAGTCATTCTGGACTTGATTCTCAGTGACGGGGGGGAATTGGTTGCAAATATGATAGTGGAAGGCAAGTTGGTGAATGTGATCATGTAACGATCGATTTAATGGTTATTAGAAAAGGAAGGAGTGAGAGCAGCAGCAGCAGGACAGTGGATTTTAAAAATGCAGACACTGACCAACTCAGAGAACTGGTAGGTGAGGTCCGCTGAGATGAAAATCTAAAGGATGAAGGAGTTCCACAGAACTGGCAGTTTCTTAAGGACACAATATTGAATCA
This sequence comes from Mesoclemmys tuberculata, assembly GCA_007922155.1. NCBI lineage: Eukaryota > Metazoa > Chordata > Testudines > Chelidae > Mesoclemmys > Mesoclemmys tuberculata. The sequence goes on from ML675611.1 coordinate 817,590, forward strand.
CAGCTGCCAACTATTCTGATATGAAGGAAAGATCGGAAGAATAGTAAAAGGCCAGTCTGGCTCCTACAGGAGCACTTTCATGACCTTAAAATTGACAAGGAGTCCTACAAAAAGTGGAAATACGGATGAGTTGCTAAAGAGGAATACAAGATAATAGTACAAGCGTTTAGAGGAAAATCATAGAAATGTAGGGCTGGAACCAGGTAAACCTAAACCATCCTTGACAGATTTTAGTCCTACCTATTTTTAAAAACCTCCAATGATGTGGATGCCACAACCTCCCTTTGAAGCCTGTTCCAGTGCTCAGCTTCCCTTAGAGTTAGATAGTTTTCCTTAATATCTAAAATAAATCTCCCTTGCGGTAGATTAAGCCTATCCTTCTTGTCCTGCCTTTAGTGGACATGGAGAACAATTGATCACTGTGCTCTTTATAAAAGCCCTTCACATATCTGAAGACTATCAGGTCCCCCCTCAGTTTTCTTTTTTCAGGACAAAATGTTTCTAGTTTTTTAGCCTTTCCTCACAGGTCAGGTTTTCTAAACCTTTAATCATTTTTGTTGCTCTCCTCTGGACTATCTCCAATTTGTCAACATCTTTCCTAAAGTATGATGCCCACAGCTGGACAAGTACTCCAGCTGGGGTCTCAAGAACACCATGTGGAGCAGGACAGTTATCTACCTACATGCGACTCTCCTGTTAATATACTCCAGAATTATTTTGCAGCTGCATCACACTGTTAACTCATATCCAATTTGTGATCCTCTATAACACCCAGATCCTTTTCAGCAGTGCTACCTACCACCTAGCAGTTATTCTCCATTTGCTAGCTGTCCATTTGGTTTCTCCTTTCTGAGTGAAGTACTTTGGACTTGTCTTTATTGAATTTCATCTTGTTGAATGCAGACAAATTGTCCAATTTATCTAAGCTATTTTGAATTCTAATCCTGTCCTCCAAAGTGCTTGTGAGCCCTCCGAGCTTGGTATCTTCAGCAAATTTTATAAGCATACTCTCCACTCAGATCATTAATGAAAATATTGACTAGTGCAGGAGCCAGGATTGATTCCAGTGGGACTCCACTAGATATGCCCTCACAGTTTGACAGGAAGAAAACATCAAGGAAATTGTTGTCTGTATCCACTAGGAGTAGGACAAGAAGTAATTGTCTCAATTTGCAGCACCAGATTAAGGTTAGATATCAGGAAAAGCTTTCTAATGCTAAAGGTAGCTAAGCTTGGGAATGGGCTTACAAGGGAGGCTGTGGAATTCCCATCACTGGAGGTTTCCAAGAACAGGGTGGACAAACCCCGGTCAGGGATGGTCTAGGTTTACTTGGTCCTGCCTCACTGCAGGGGGCTGGTCTGCATGACATCTCAAGGTCCCTTCCAGCCCTACATTGCTATGAGTCTATAATTATTTATTTGATTGCTGCAGCTACACTTTGCCAACCCAGTTCTGTCAAAGTGCTGCCCTGTTCTGAAATGCCTACGTTGTTATTCCCCTGCGGCTTCTTTACCTCCCCTAGACTGAAGACATTAACATGCAGAAAGTACACATAACAGCAAACATATCAGAGGGCCGCCTCCCCTGCTGCATAAACTGGTGTGCTAAGACACTGGCCTAGCTGCTGACTTCAAACAAGCACAGGGGAAGTCCCTGTGAAGAAAGATGGGACAGTTGAACCCAGGCTGGGAATTAAGTGACCCCCATGCTGTGCCTCGCTGCTTCTGCTAGGAGCTCAGGACTCAAATAATACCTTTGCCTGAGTCTGACCCACCGACTTTACAGCCCGTGAAAGATCATGTGGAAATACCCATCAATAGCACATCCCTGGTTCTCACAACTCCCTGCACCAGGGCAGGCCCTGAGCTCCCACTTTGAACCAGTGATTGGAGGAGAAACATAAAAGCTCTAAGCTGTTTTCTGGGGATCCCTCCATGCCCTGCCCCTCCAGCTAGCCATTTGCACATGTTGGCATGTGCAACCACAAAAGCTAGTGTGTGCACACATTTGTTGTGTATTTGAATAGCCCTTTCCTCTTCAGATTTCATCCCCTATGCCCTGCCGAACGTCTGTTTGGCCAGCAGCCCAGCAAGTGCCAGCACACCAAGGAGAGGCGCCTCAGGAACTGCAAAGCATCGCATTCGCTCAGCATGTAGTCGCACGTGACGCCCGGTGTAAAGCTGCCTGGGCAGCAGCCTGGTTGTCAGGGTCCTGTCAGGTTCCATTTATGCTGAAATACACCAAAGCTGGCAAACGCCCTCAGTCTGGCTGCTCAGCGTGGAGAGAAACTTAAATATCAATTTATGTAAATAATTAAATCCTCATTATTAATTATTTTTTAATTATCTGGCTGGAGATACTGTCTGTGCTCAGGGAAAGTGGCTAATAATACTGAGCCAACATTCAAAACTCAAGGAGCATTTGAATTCAGAAAAAAATCAGCAAAGGGCTTGGCTTGCCAAAAAGAAAGTGTGAAGGCCTAGACAATCCTCTTGCTACGGGGCAAGTACAAGACGCAGTGGGAAGAGGAAAGCAATTATTTGTAAAATGTTTATTCAATGAATGAAAAAAAGAAACCAGTCAAAACCTCCCCACTGAACATAGGAAAGATGATCTAATGGACAGGGCCTGAGATGCCAGACACCTAGATTCAGTTCCTGGCTCAGCCGGAGTCTCTGTTTGATTAGTGTCTGAGGGCACCTCACGGTCAGAAATATACCCTGGCAATTTTTCTTTCACCATGTGTCTTTTAGTCCGCCACACATAGGACAAACAGACCCAGTTCACCTCCCCTTCTGAGTGCCTTATTGCTGCCTGTTCCTTCTACTTTAGCCTTCCCCTTACATCATTAGCTTAGCAATTAGCAGCCAGGTGCTCATAATCAGCCAACAGAAAGTGTTTAATTGCTCCCAGCTGAGCCGGCAGCCTGTCCCTGCTGCGGCAATGGCCGTAATCAGGGCGCTGCTACCAGCACTCTGTCACATGGGGCCCAGCCACTGACTCCAGCCAGTGGCTCAGCTTCCCACTGGGAAAATGGGGATAATGCCCCCTACTTCAAAAAGGTGCTGTGAGAGTCCATTCCCCAGAGGCTGAGGAGCTCAGAAACCTTGATGATGGAGGGCAGTGAAGTACCTAGTTAGATAGGAATTACTCACCAAATATGATTCAGTCATTTAAATGGCTGCTTGAATAACAAACAAAAAACAATTGCGGATAAGGTAGTAGTCAAAGAAAAGCACCAATGTTTGCCAGGTAAATAAAACACAGTGAATAGTGCAACTCCTCTCCTCACAGCATCACAGGAGACCTTCCAGTGTTGCGAGATAGAAGACACTCCTGGGATGCTCCATTGCCTGACGTGCTTATTAACTGTGGCTGATTTCAAGTTGGAGAGGCCAGCTGAACTCTGTGAATGTATTAAAAGACACAGAGCAAAGCTGGACAGGGAAGATATGGCTGAATCTTTTTGCCCTTTGTCAGGATTTTCCGTAGTCTAGAGGCAAGGAATGCTACATTTTGAGTTGAACTGAAATGCATGTTAAGACACTCAGGATGCAATCAAAATCTGAAATTTTAAATATTTTCCACTACTATATTCTCTGTTTTAGTGTGAAAACGAGCAATGTAAGCAGTTGCAATGACAAGAAACTCTCTTAGTACAGAACGCTTTATAGAGGCCACAAAGGAATGTACACACTGCAGGTGTGTTTCTGCTCAACTGTTTGCACTGGTAGCTGCAGGAAGAATGCTCCAGCTATTGCCTGTGCTGTCTGCTGTGATAGATAGGTTTCCATTGACATTGGCCAGGGATGCATCAATTTCATCAAGATATTGAATTAAATCTATGCTATGCACACTCTATTCACCCCTGTTCAGACTCTGAAATGAGAGTTTTAGAGTGTGCCGGAAAGTAGAGTCACTCACACATTCAGCGAGTTTATTAGCTATTTCAGTGGAAATGGGTATTTTATACCTATGTGTTCTCTCATGATAAACATCCAGATGGACCATGTGTTCCCTCTGACACAGACCTAATGCATAGCATGGGAGCCTATGTTCCCATTTAGAACAGTCCAATCAAACTATACACAGCTTCCTCATACCCACAGGTCCTATACTCACTTCAGGGGCCATAACTGATGAGTAAGGATGCAAGTGCAATTCTTCTAATCAAAGTGTGATATAATCCCAGCCACGCACTCCCAGGGGAAGACTCCTTATTGGATTTGAAGCGTCCTGTTGCACACAGCTCTCAGGACTGAGGGTGGGCACTGCAGCTCTCCAGATAGAGGAAGACTGTGAAGGAGACTCGTTAAGGCCACTACACAATAGAATGACTTTGTAAGGACCAGACGAGGGATGGCCAAAGGGGCCAAGAAAGCCAGTACTGGGCCTTCTCAAGGACAGATGAAGAGAGGCAGAGTTGGTGGCCTTGCGGCTATTGTTTAGTCCTCAGGGCTGATGCCTGGACCATGCACTGCTTCCATGCTGGCCAGGAGATATTCAGGAATATTATGAGATTATACTAGAGCTGAATAACTGAGCAGACACAGCTAGCAGGACTCTCCTACCCAAGCTACAACAGATAACATCTTATATGGCTGGATGCAAAACACACACAAGTTCATCCCCTTCCACAAGCATATCAGGCCATTTGTATTCCTTCTGCACACTCATCGGTGTCACGTGTGCTGATTATACTTCGCCAGCGAGCAGCGGTCCGTCAGCAGCTGTTCTAGGAAATGCAGCTCATTGGATATCTTTGAAACTTGCTTAAAAGGCACTTATGTAAAGCCAGGGTTTCACTGCAGGGCTCGTATGCGTGTGCCCTCGTGGGAGGGGATATTCATTGCAGCAGCCTGTCTTTGCAAGGGGTCGAGGCTGCAAGGAAAAAGCATGTGGATAATTCATTCTGTGCACATCCTTTGTGACTGTATCTCCCCTCCCCAGGCTGTATTGTTAGACTCTTACGTGTTTCCTCCCTTTGATAGCTCTGGTCTGTGAGGGGCCCACTGCTGCTCCCTTACCCCAGTGTATCTCCACTGGTGCAGTGCCACATCGGTGCCAGCGTGAGAAGTGCACTAACTCCACCATAAGACATGGGCTTGATGCGGGGATCGCTGGGTGGGGTTCTCTGGCCTGCATTACCCCAGGGGTCAGACGAGGTGATTGTAGTGCTTCCCTCTGGCCTTGGCTTAAAACAATCTCTGAATCTGTGAGTGTGACTAAAACAGCAGAGAGCACCATGGGCCAGTCCCAGCGTCACTTGGTTTCCACTGACCACACTTCTCCAGCCAAGGGACTATCTCTCTCCTACAGTGACTCTGATGCTGTGGTTATTTGCATGTGGATTTCTCTCAGATATGTACAGCACTTACAATTCTCTGGTTACTGAAATGTGCTTCTTTGTTCCGCATCTACGTGTACGAGAGTAACACAAGAAGAAACCCCCATCTGAAACTGAGCTAGGTATTGTAATGATAAGGTCCGGAGGCTTCCCTGGGAAGCGGGCATGAGGTACAGGAGGGGACTGGAGTGGTCCAACCTTGCTCAAGGTCAGATAACGTTAAATTCACAGCTGGATTCACAGGTTTGCAACCAGCTGGGGTGTGGTGACACTGCTGGTCGCACTGATAATGATCTCCCGGACACCTTGCACTCCCCTGTTCTCTTGTCATGTCCAGTCGGAGTGTCTCATCCTGCACTTACACTGCCAGCGCCTGTCTCTTGGTTCAGTGCAGTCAGGGCCCACGCTGGGAATTGCAGGCAGAAGCGCAGTGCAAACAATAAATAGTCGCAACAACCACAGCATTCAAGGCCACAAGACACCAGTAGGGTAAGCTAGTCCCACTCCCGTGTGCCAGAGGCCAGAGAAGAAGGTTAAGGATGCTTCCATGACAGAAATTCTACAATTAACAAGCCACTGCCACATCAAATGAAGAGTTGACACATGTCAGCTGAGGTGCTAACGAGAGGTGGGTAATGTATCTCCCTGCCTAGCCCCTGTTTGTGGACCAGAAAGGCTCTCTTGTAACTCTCCTTCCACCCTATTCAGTTCCTACATGGACTTCAGACCCTCAGAGTACTCTGCCTACCTGCACAACACATGGTGCCAGGCCCAGCCCCAACCAGTCCACAGGGCACGCTCATTCTCAGCAACAGACACCAAGCTCATGCTCCTGGTACGGAGACTAGAAACACAGCCCTGGCAAAACACTCCTACGAGGAAGCAGAAGGCCCATTCTGCCCCTCTTCCCCTCCTTAGACCTACCAGAAATCATTTTCTCGGCATCTGGCACCCTGATCCCCTTTGGCCTTGATCCCAGCTTCATACCTGCTCCAGGACTGGAAACTAAGATGCTCTGATTGGTGGGCTAAGGCCAAGAGGACGGCCCTTTTGCTGTGATGCTGAGGGGAGACCCTTCTCCACTTATATATCCCTACATCCTGGAGCCACGAACTCCCAGAGTGGGGACAGCTGGGTGACTAGTTCATTGTGCAGGGTCTTGCAGGGGGAAGAAACATCAGTGGGGTTTTCCAAGGAACTGGTTGCTCCGGGTAAACCGGCAGGCGAAGATTCACTTCCCAGCACCAGAAATCAAACTGCAAGATCATTTTGGCAATATTATGAGGAGCCAAATCCTGTGAGCTTCGCACAGCTCCAGCCCTGACCTTTCCCTGCTGTGCAGTTTCCACTTCATTACATTTGATTCACAGCTGAGTGTTGTTGCCATCCTATGACAGTGCGGACTAGAGACTTCACTACAAAGTAGGGAGCAGATAATGAAAATATCTGCAAATGCAATTTCAGAGACGTGTTATTGTCTAACCTGAGCAAGAATAAAAGGAAACCAGCATTTCACAGGCTGGGCAACATTGGCTCTACCTGTGATAGTGTGCAAACTCCATTTCTGAGTTTCTATTTTTATTTCAGGCAGCACCTGTGGTTCCCCCTTTTTCCTGGAGCACTTCCCTGGGCTTCCTGTAGGTATGGGTGTGAATGAGAGAGGCCATGAGATAGCATCAGATCACTGCAGTACGTTGCACCTGCCATATAAAAGAACCTACCCCAGCACACCTTCCTGACAAATGCAGACAGTGATGGACCTCGGAACAGCTGAGCTGGTAGAGATGTGTCCCGTGGTGTGATGGGTACTGCAACCCAATAACTTTAAGCATGTGTCGTGTTTGTAGTTCAGCCTGCTGCTTTCAGAGTCTTCCCTCTCTCTTTCCTACGAGTCTGGAATAGAACAGCTCATCTACCGAGGGCTGGTTCACCGCAACCTTGCCCCACAGCCCGGAGGTCAGCCCCTGTTCCACTCTGATCCACATGAAGCCCCAGGCTGAGGCACCAGTAGATTATGGACATTATGCAGACAGAAAAAGAGGAAAAAATGTGTTGAATGAATTATTCATTATGAATTGCTCGTTCCGCTCTCCTCATAGCTAAAGACCTGCTGTTGGAGGAAGCACTGCACAACAGTGTTTTATAGTGCTAGCAGAAAGCACCTTGCAAATCTCTACACATTTCATCCCTAGCTCTCATTCCCCCCCCCACACACCCCATTGTAATACATTTCCTAAGCTAGCTTTTTCTGTGAATTAGTTTTTAATGCCCCCCTTATGAGAGACAGTTTTTCATATTTTATAACTCCATCAATAAAGATTTCTCTCTCATCACCAGTAAAATTGGACTTTTGATTAAAAATGAGCCAGCAGGTCTAAGTACCTAGTCAGTATTACTTTCAGTGCCCCATTATATGCCAGTTGTATTTATACAGGGGTGTATATCAAATACACTCTGTGTATGTAACCAGACAGTTGCAGAAGAAAGACTAGATATATGAACCATAAAAGAATGGTTACAACAGAAATAAGACTCTCACTTAAACCAGCCAAAGCAAATGCATTTAACTCCCACTTCATAGCCAAGTGCTGGAAAGCAGTGAGATGGAAGACAAACCATTGGTTTCCCCATCCCTCACTGGGACCTTTCGGGGTAAAACACTGACATGCTGGAGGTGCATCAGGGCCAAGCTAGTCTGCAGGTTACGCAGTCAGAAGAAGCGAAAGCTAGAGAAGCAGTTGGGGCTTCAGGCCAGTGACACAAAACTCCATATGAATCACCACTGGTCCCAAACCACTCAGAAGAAGGCAGACTTGTAGGAAGGGGCTGCTGGGCCCAGCGCACATCTGGAGGTGGCAAGGTCCTTAAGAGCTGCTAAATGGTGGAAAGATCCATCAGCTGTATGCTGCAAGGACAGTCCACAGGCTGCCACAGATCGGGTGCACGCTTGAGCTTGGCAGTTTACTTCCAGACACTGGGAGGCAGTGAGATCAGCTTCCAGAGACAGACCCCACTTTGTCTGTAGGGCTCCTGCCGCTGTGGGGCAGCAAGGGCAAACTCCAGAGAGAGCTGCATTTCTCCACTCCAAGTGTAGCTCTGTGATCTGGGGAGAAGCCTCTGATGCTGGGGAAGTGCCAGCTTACAAACGGGGCACTACTGTGTATCTGTGTGCACAAACACACATGCAAACAGAGAATCAAACCGCCATCCCAAGGCATTAGGGTGAAATTCCCAGGAAGAAGACAGCTAAAACCGCTGCTGCTTGCAACGCAGGAGAATACGCAAATGTTTGAAACTAGTATTTGCCTTTTTAAATAGAACATAAACCAAGCCGTGAGTCCTGTTCTACCGTGCCCAGTAACTAAGCCGCTGTCACTGCCTGACCAGCAGGAACCTGCCAGCCCTTTCCAGCTCCCTGTGCAGAGACACCACCAGTGTCACCCTTCCCAGAGCGCTCCCTCCTGGCACCAACCAGTGCTACAGTCAGTCTGCTCAGCCTCCCACAGGGTCACCCACGGCCTGGACGGGCCTCCAATGCCTTCTGGGTTGTAGAATGGGGACCTCCGGCTAGCTCCCATTCCGTTCCACACCTGCCAGGGTGCTCAAAGTGCAAACAAGGACGCAGTGACACGACCCAGGACTTTCCCCATCCCCCAGGAGCTCTGCCAGGCATTCGGCTTGTCTCCTACAGTGAGAGCTCTGCACCTGCTCTCATAGCTTCAAGCCCACCCCTTCCCCTCAGCAGAGAGGGGCTCTTCTTTTACAGCCCCTCGCTGGAGCCTGCTTCCTGTTTCAGGCCTCTTTCTTGAGACTAATTGGGCCATCAGTAGCCCATTAACCCCTTCCTGCCTTGCATGGGGACTTGTGTACCCTATTACAGGCACCAGCTCCGTCACCAGGTCTCCTTCGCGGTGTGAAATGTTCGCTTGCTGTGTTCCTGTTATGTTAAACCCTTGGGAAGTCCTTGTATTCAGAGAGACGTCAGCACGGATCACAGGGAGATGCAAACCCAGGAAGTCTTTATTGAACTAACACTAAAACCAGCCAGGACTGACTGAGCTATCCCCTAATAGTCTACCTCTGTTGCTATGGCAACAAGCTAAGCTCTGTTGCTAGAGCAACCGAGGCAATTAGGCAAGACAGAATACACAGCCTATTCCTCCCCCCTTAATGAAAACACCCATCTACCAGAACAATCATTGAACTAGGGAACGAGGGCAGCTGCCTCAGTTCCCAGCTACACCCTGGGGATTATTCTGCCCCGTAACGTGGGTTTGCCCTAGCCTTGAGGAGGCCTTCTCTCTCCCTGGGGGGATTATGGCGAACTTCTGGTGTTTTTGCAGTGGAAGGTGTTATTGGTGCTGGTCCAACAGTGGGCTCAGGACTCGTGGCTTGAACAGGTGGGGATGTTGTATCTGCTCGAACAGGGGAGGGGCTGTACCTGCTGCGCAGGTGGATGGAGAAGGAGAGTCAGGAATGGGTGACTCTTGATTGGATGATATCTCACTTGCAATGGTGAGGTCACGCAGTTCACCTGGAGATGTGTGCTTGGGGCATGTATGACCTGGCATTGGCTGATCTACATGCTGCCGCCAGGTGAGACCATCTGCAGTCTGGACAGTGTAGGAAACAGGTCCTGTTTGGGTGATGACTGTAGCAGGGACCCATTTAGCTCCAGAAGCTTAGTTCTGAGCTAGGACAGGCTGTCCAGAACTAAAGGTTTGCTCTTTTGCTCTGTGTGCATGTCTGGTTACTTGGTTTTGCTGTTGACGTTGCACAACTTGTGCTTTGCCAGATTTCAGCAGATCAAAGCACGTACGCAGCTGTTGTCCCATCATTAGAAAGGCCAGGGACGCTTTGGTCGTAGCATGAGGTGTGTTTCTCTAGGAGAGTAAGAAGGTGTCCAGATGCTTCTGAATGGACGAATGTCCCCTAGCAGATCTTAATGCTTGTTTCATGGTCTACACAAATCTTTCCGCTAATCCACTGGTGGATGGATGATACGGTGCTGAAGTGATGTGATGTATCCCATGTGCTTTCATAAAATTTTCAAACTCCTGAGAGACGAACTGAGGTCTGTTGTCACTCATGAGTTTTTCTGGCAGACCGAAACGACCAAAGATTTCACACAGTGTCTGAATAGTACTTTCAGCAGTAGCAGATGGCATTACAGAGACTTCTGGCCATTTAGAATGGGCGTCTACAACAACCAGGAACATGCTTCCTTCAAATGGACCAGCAAAACCAACGTGAATACACTTCCACGGGTTTTCAGGCCAGTCCCATGGGTATGGGGGCACCAGCTGAGGAGTGTTCCTCACATTGTAACATGAAGTCAAGCTCTTGCCTTCTCTTCAATGGCCAGGCCAGGCCACCAAAAGTAGCTTCATGCAATTTCTTTCATGTACACTATTCCACAGAAAGCTGAATGTAGCTGTTCTAACATCTGTGATCTCAGTAGTAGTGGAATAATGATGTGCATCCCCCACAATAAGCAACCAAAATGGATTGATAACTCCATCCTCCTGGACATGTAGGGAAGAAGGTCAGGTGAGACCTGAGAGTCCAGTAGAGATGTTCCATGCATCACTAGATCCATAACTTGGGACAGTACTGGGTCAATGCGAGTTGCCTTCTTTACTTGAGTAGCAGTGATGGGTGTGGTCCCTACCTGTTCAAAGTAGAAGATATCTTTCTGGCCAATAGTTTGATGTTTAACTGGTAAAGGCAGCCTTGAAAGATCATTCACATTGTAGTGCAGAGTGGATTGCTGATATTTGATCTCATATGTGTGTGTGGAAAGCAACAATGCCCATCATTGCATATGGCCAGCAGCCAACCATGGAATGCCTGTGAGTGGTCCAGAAATTAATGTTAGAGATTGATGGTGGGTGAGAAGTGAGAACTTCCATTCAAACAGGTACTAGTGAAATTTCTGAATTCCAAAAACAATTCCCAGTGCTTCATGTTCGAATGTAGCAATGCATGTTTAGCCTTGTTAAATGCACCATAAAAGGCTTCAGTCCTCTTCCAGACCTTGTTCTGGCCGAGGAGTGCATGTCATGGTTTTAGTCATGTTGCTAACCGTGCAATAAACTTTCCATAATAGTTCAATGGCCCTAAAAAAGTCATACATACATCAGTGTATGTGTAACCACAGTGGATTACATTTGTGTTCTTAAATGAACGTAAATGTTTGCTGCCTTTCCAATCGTAAAGTTAATTTATGTTACATTTATAGTGCATGGCCTGTTATTTTTTTCACATTGTTTCTGCACTCTTTTTGCCATGCAATACAGTTCTATTTTTGGAGAATAAAATTACCTTTATCAGCTCACAACACATATTGCAAAATGCAGAGCCGTTCTCAAAGCTTACCGTGTGCAGCAAGCATCACATAACTGATAGCATCAGGAAAACACAGTCATACTGATAAATGTACAGGAAGCTCCACACAGTTGTTATCAGCACCCAAAGCTCCAGGCCCAGAGAACACTCTAGCACACAACCTTACTGTGGCTAACTGTTAAAAATGCTCTTTCAAAGTCTTCTTCAGCCACATAGCTACACGCTGAGCTCTTGTAGTGGCCCTCATGTCTGCTGCTTCGTGAATGCCACCAACAAGCTTGAATTGTTTTTCGCAATGTCCTTCAGCAAACTGTCCTGCAAGAAATCACCATGTACCCCATTGTTGCAGTACTTCCTGCAGGTCTGCAATACAGGAGGATTTTGTGTCTGGTATTTGTAACATTCGTGAAGATAGTGCAGAGCTCGGGGGGATCCAATCTGTCAGAGATGGCAGACACTGAAAAGTGCCACATGGGTTTCTGGGATCTCAAAATAGTTGTGAAAATTATGGACTATGGATGGCATTATAGGATGGAAAAATGCATGCTCGGGACTTGACCCTACCTCTCAGAGCTCCCGGGGGGAGTTGTTTCTGTTCCACAACACATTGCAAAAAGTTCCCACAAGGCACTGGATATGGTGGCACATGCATACTGGGATATCTACCCATGGGCCACCACACTTTGCTTCGACACACACATGCTTGGTTAATATGCACATCGCCAATGGAGCTGACTGAGTGAGCAGAATTGAGAATCAGGCCCATTAGTAACCATTGGCACACGGTTTCTCGTGTAACCTGTTCCCTGTACCAGTGAATCTGCCTATTAATTTCACTGGTAAGCCCCTGGTTCTTGTTTTATGTAAAGGGGTAAATAACATAGCTTGCACTGAATGCACAGCTATGCCACCCTCCCGTAAGGAAGATAATTATGCATGATGCATTCAATGCAATAAACTGGATAAGCCCTCCTCTGCTACTGGAGTTCTGCCTGTATTATTTTTATTTTGCTGGGCAGGGGGCTGTTTGTTTGTTCTTTGTTTGACTGGGGATGGGGGTGGCTATTAACCTTAGTTTAAAGTTTGTTTGTTAGGTGTTTCTGGCTCCCAGTGTAAGGTGCTACTTAGGAAAAGTGCACATGACAGAGAGAAAGGCCTCTGAAAAACAGACTAGCAGTGTTTTGCTAGTAACCTAATCTGCTTTTTTAACCCAAAACACTGCTAGTCTGTTTTACATGATCCCGGGGTTTGTCTACTGTGACGGGGTCAGGCCGTACGGCTATGCAAAAGTACTAGAAGGCATGTATATTAGCCCCAGGCTCAAGAAAGCCCTATTCCCTGGGTAATTCAGCTGGGGCTGATTAGGCAATTAGGCCACCTGGGGCTGCTTAACTAATTAGACCACCTGGGGCAGTTTAGGCAATTAGGACACCTGGGGCCAATTAAGGAGCCCCGCCCCAAACACTTAAAAGCCTGCAGGGGCAGGCAGGCAGTGTGGGTTGTGGAGTTTGGAGAGAGGAGGTGTGGAGGATAGAGGTTGGAGTTATAGTTATAGTTATAGTTTGGAGTTACAACTCGCAGTTACAGTTTACAGCTTTGGAGGCTTGCAGCTCGAAAGCCTGCAGTTGGAGTTGGCAGCTTGGAGCTGGCAGGCTGCAGCCTGCGGCCTGCAGCCTGCAGAGGCTTGCAGCTTCCACGGTTGCTACCGCAACCCCGGAGGGCAGAGCACCTGGCTGGGGAAGCAGGGAGCGGACCACGGACTACCCCGAAGGGAAGGTAGCAGTACACAGGGGCAGAGCGGGCCCCGGCCCTTCCCTTGACCCTTCCCCAGCTGCACCACCGGCCAGGCCGGGAGAGCGCGAGACCCACGAGGGCAGAATATCTCTCCCCCGCCCGCCCCACCTTGACACACTACACAGAGACATTACTTCAGATTAAGATAGGGTGTGAATTTAAAGCAAAATAGCTGTTCCTGATTAAGTTTCTGTGTGGAATAAGCTAATTTGGGGTAAGGCACTCTTATTCAGGAACGAAAGTGTCCACCTAGGGAATTAATCAGAAATAGTTAATCAGGAATAGTTCCCTGTGTAGAAAAGTTCTCAGATACCTTAATGTAAGTCTGAAGACACTCTTTAAATCAATGGGGTTTGTAGTACATTGTTGTACTGCTTCTTTAAAATTAATCATGTGTAATTAGAGAGGCCCTCTCATTATGAGGGGTCTTTCCACTTGATTCAGAAATCCCAAGGCCAGAAAGAGCCACTGTGGCTCTAGTCTGGTCTGGACTACCAGATCACAGAGTCCATGGAACTTCCCCAGAATAATTCCTAGAGTAGATCTTTTAGAAAAACATCCACTCTGGATTTAAAAATGTTCAGTGACAAAGAATCCACCATGACCCTTGATATGGTATTTCAATTGTTAATTACTCTCACTGGTAAAAATATACACCTTATTTCCAGTCTGAATTTCCAGCTTTAACTTACAACCATTTAGATCATGATATACTTTTGTCTGCTACACTGAAGAGTCCATCATCAAATATTTGTTCCGCATGTAGATACTTACAGACTGACCAAGTCACCCATGGATTCATACATAGACTCTAAGGTCAGAAGGGACCAATATGATCATCTAGTCTGATCTCCTGCACAATACAGGCCACAGAACCTCACCCACCCACTCCTGTAATAAATCTCTGATCTATGATGGAGTTATTAAAGTCTGCAAATCATGGGTCAGACTTTAAGATACAGAGAATCCAGCAGCAAGTGACCTGTGCTCCTTGCTGCAGAGAAAAGCAAAAAAAACCAGAGCCTTTGCCAATCTGCCCTGGGGGAAAATTCCTTCCTGACCCCAAATATGGCCATCAATTAAACCCTGAACATGTGGGCCAGACTCACCAGCCAGACACCTGGAATACAGCAGTTCTCTGTAATAACTCAGAACCCACGCATCTAGCATTCCTTCACAGGCCATCGGCATCTCTACCACCAGGAATCAAAGATCAGTCAATTGCCAAACTAGGCTGTATGGTCATACCATCTCCTCCATAAATTTATCAAGCTTAGTTTTGAAGCCAACCCCTTAACCTTCTCTTTGTTAAGCTAAATAGATTGAACTCCTTGAGTCTATCATTATAAGGCAGGTTTTTTAATCCTTTATTCATTCTCGTGGCTCTTTTCTAAACCCAGTTTAATTTATCAACTGACTTCTTGAATTGTGGGCACCAGAACTGGACATGGTATTCCAACAGCAGTCTTAGTGTCAGTCTCAGTGTCAGGTAGAGATGTAAAACAATCTTTCTACTGCTACTCAAGATTCTTATGTTTATGCATCCCATCATCGCATTTGCTCTTTTAGCCACACCATCACACTGGAGCTCATGTTCAGCTGATTATCCCTCATGAGCCTCAGTTTTTTGTCCAAGTAACTGCATCCCTGGATAGAGTCCCCCAACCTGTAATTATGGCCCTATATTCTTTATTCCTAGATGTATACATTTACAATTAGATGTACTAAAATGCTGTATTAAAATGCATATTGTTTTCTTGCACTCAGTTTATCAAGTGATTTGGATGGTTCTCTGTCAGTGACCTGTCCCCATCATTACTTATCTCTTCTCCCAATTTTTGGGTCATCTGCAAACTGTATCAATAATGAGTCTGTTTTCTTCAATTTCATTGATAACACTGTTAAATAGTGCGGGTCAAGAACCAGTCCCTGCAAGACCCCACTCAAAACACACCTGCTCAATGAACTGTTTTCAGTTTCATTTTGAGAGCTATCAGTTAGACAGATTTTAATCCATCTAAGGTGCACCATAGAAATTTTATAGCATTCCAGTTTTTTAATTAAAATATTGTGTGGTACCAAGCCAAATGCCATACAGAAGTCCAAGTATATTAGATCAACACTATTACTTTTATCAACCAAAATTGTAATCTCATAAAAAAAAAGATATCTAGAACTCTTGGATGCATGGTATCTGGACCTGTTATTTAACTATGTCTGACTTTAGTAGGTTCTGTTTAACATCCTCCAGAGAAAGTAGTGGACTGGAAAGAGTGTTATCATTACTATAATGCGACTGTATCATCTGTTTTTCCCCCAGTACGGAACAGAAATATTTCTTGAACACTTCTGCCTTTTCTGCAGTATTATTAAGAATTCTACACATGATGAAGACACACGTGGGGTCTGTATGCTCAGAGTCTGTAGGAGCCATCTTGTCAGATAGCCAGTAAAGAGATTGTGGTTCAGACTTTATATCCCTGGGCTCACTAAACTGGTTTTTGAAATACAGAGACTGTAGCATATGCATAAGGAAGATATTCTTAGCTTCCTGCCTGCATTAGAAAGCACAGCAGGATTCCTGGGGGTTTACATTGATTGAGCAGGATCTGGCTCCACTCTATTCTAAGAATTACCTGGCCAGTTCTTACTCTCATTTCTTGCACCAGTTTTATACCAGTGTAACACAGCTTCAGTGGAGTGGCGCTTCATTTATACCCATATCAGTCTCCCCCAACCACTCCTCTCCTGGAAGAGGCTGTATTGTGACTCTGCCTGTGTCTGGGGGGGACAGATGGACAGCAGCGTTGTGCCAGGGATCAGCGGCACTGTGTGCTCCATATTTACTGGCATTCAGGTGTGAAACTTAGAAACTGCAGCAGGGCTTCAGCAGTTCAGTGTGTGACCCTCACCACCAGAGTCAGCCGATACTAGTGACCATCATGTGCCGGGGTGCTGTTAACCCTCTGTAAGCCTGACCCTGGGCAGGTGATCAGGGGCCAGGCAATAAAGTTGCATGTCTTCCCAGCTCGACTCTGGTATATCTCAGGTGTCTCACACAGTGCCCTGCCCTTACTCTGAAATCTCCCTGCTGTATCCATTAACCCCCGGCTCACTAGCAGGCTGCTCAGGTGAAAATGCCTCTCAAAGATCCCTAAGAACACTGCCCAGTGAATCTATGCACCAGGGGCCTGGGAGGCAGATTTCCTCTCTCCTTACCCCCCAGCACCCGCTGGTATATGCCACAGCTACAGCACCTCAGGAGACGGGAATCCAGGCCAGTCTCTGAACACGGCAGCACATGGCTCCACCACTCAGCCTGTGTGGCGCCAAACACACACCAGGGTTTGCTTCGGGTTAAATTGCCTCTGTCCCCTCTCTGCACTCCTTCCCTCTCCTTTCCCTGAGTGCCTACTCTCCTTCCTGCTCTTTCTGTGCCCTCTCTCCCCGCACCTTGAGCTGACACTAGCTACTCCAGCTTTCGCAGATCCTGAGCTGTCCCGTCTAGCGCACGTCTCATATTTCCCTTTGTTAGAGGCTCCTAAAGCAATGCTTTCTTGGTCACATTCCAAAGCCAACTCAGTGCCTGCGTGCCCCCCGAGCTCACTGCATGGCAGGGGGATGGGCATTTGCAAACACCGGTGAGCAAGCAGCTCTGAGCCCCGGATGCTGGCAGTGTTTGTCTTGCAGCCTGAAGATTCTTGTCCTCCATCATCTCTATTCATGCATCCTGCTGCACTATAGGGTCGTGTTTGACAGGTGTCCCTAGGATGGGGCCCAGCAGTGAAACAGTTCGTGTGTCACTGCTATCTTGTTCAAAACTTTTAATCATGTGCTCCCTTTTTATTTGTTTTTGCTTCTTCCTGAAAGATCTTCTCAATGGAACCTGCCTCCATTGTGCCATCTGACAACAGCCATGAGATATAATCTTCAAACAATCACAAGAGACATTCTGTGCTATTTCTCATTTCCAGTAATAAGTTTGTCATAGAAACAGATACAAGTTTTCACAGCCATTCTCACGTGTTTAGACTACAGCACCTTGAAAGTAGATGGAGAACTGCTGCACTCCATTTTGATATTACGAATGGTGAGGATAATGGGTCATCTCCTCAGGGCAACGTGCAATTTTTGTTCTAACACATTGTACTGTGCCACTTCTTTTTGTGCTCCTATCTGTAACCATGTATGTCTGAAGAGCAGCCCAGTAATTCATCTCTATAAGAAATATGGTTATGCCTTGAACGAAGACCAGTGTACAAATTCTAGACTGCTTTCAAGGACAATTATAGGTGTGTACATGATAATGACAATGGCCTTTCTCATCCACGGTTTTAAAGCTGAATGTCTTTCTTTCATTTTCCATTATTAGGGAAACAAAAGACAATTAACTTCTAATCCCTCCTTGAATCTCATCTTTTCTTTACATTTCTTTACATTTTCCTTGAGAAATAAAAGACAGTATTGTTGATCTAATGTACTAGATTACATGTTTGTGGGTTGATGTCCACAATTAATGTCAAAACCTACCCCCTTTCCAAAATTCCCTACAAGAAACCAATCCCCCGGGAGTGTTCTCCTCTCATCCTGGAGTAGACCTGTTCCTGGTGACTGGAGTACAATTCTGAAAAGGGATCTTGAGATCATTGTGTTTCAGAAGTTTCCATGTTGCTGCCTTATTCAGAAATTTTTGATTTGTTCTTTTTGTGTCTCGTGGGCCAGACCACAGCCAGCGTCGATCCACTTCAGTGGGGCTAGGCCAGTTTACACTAGCTGAACATTTTGTCTTATATCTCTAAAATGAGGCCTGGTTGGGCCGACAGACTCCAGCTGCCTTTAGTTTTGTTGGCCTCCTTGAGGAGAGCTGCCTTTACATGTTGCTTGGCTGGGGCTCCGCAGGGACCTCACTGTGGAGATGCAGAGAGCTGTTTGTGGTGTAAATCTACCAGTGGGATGCAGCGTGAGGCAGGATTATGTGGCATTGGCTGGGTCCTATGATGTGCGGTCCCATTCGTTGATAACATCTGGAGGTCACCACCTCGGGTGAGAGCAGGCGCTGCGCTAACCTTGCACCTCCTTCTCTGGGCAGTCGCACTCTGTGCTCTGGTTCTGGGGTGTGGAGTAAAACCCTCCAGCTGTGCCTCTTAGTACGTCCTCTCCTCGACCCCCATTTGGGGGTATGAAGCCATCCCAACAAAGGACAATACTTCCCCACCCCCTTCCTTGCGAAAGGGAGGGGGAAGCAGTCTCTCAGTGTGAGTGTAGATTGGGGCTTAATCCTGGAGGGATTTCACCACAGAGCATCAGCCCAGCCCATCTTGTCCCTCAGGGGGCTAAACTGAGCACTGACTGCAAGCTGGGATCAGTCCGTGGTCGGGGCCCCCTGTCTGGGAGCTTTGGCTCTGCTGCTGCTACTGCAAAAAGTTACTCTCCTTGAGGGTCCTGATGCTAGGCTGGCAAGCCTCACGGGGCTACTGCGCTCACAGGAGCGCCTGACCTGCCTGGCTGTGGGGGCAAGGCCACTGGCCCACCACGTTGTGTCGTTTAGATACTGTGGCTGTGTTTGTGGTCAGGAAAGTGTAACTGGGGTGGGGACAGAGGAGCCGGTCTCTGTCAGTGTTCATCTGCAATTCTTCACGGTGTTTCTGTTTGTGAACGTGACTATTTATTATAGAGACATCCCACAGTCCCGCACACACGTCACTCTGTGACCTCAGTGATGTCATAGGCCCAGCAAACAGGTCCCACAGCAAGGCTGAACTACTGTAGGCATCTGTGAGGGTCATCTCCCATGGCCTGAGCCGGGGCCGGGATCTCCCCGAGCGGGAGGAGTGGAGTTGTGTCGGCTGGTCCCTGCCAGTGGAGAATGAACTGAAGCGCTGTTCCTAGAGGTGAGCGCTGCAGGGATAAGCAGCCTTGCCGTAAAGCTCAGGGTGACCACGTGACACAGCAAACTGAAGGCAGTCTGCCTCCATCGAATACTGGCGACGACTTGTCTCAGCAGTTCTCATGCATCAGGTGTGCTGGGCACAAGGGTGCTGACCACCCTGAACCACAGAGATGACTCCGGAGAGACTACCTGGTTACTGTGTCCCACATCTCAGCTGAACTTGCTGTCAGAGCTCAGCTGGTAAATGATAAATGAAGTAGGAAACACTGAAGAAATGTAAGTACTTATCAACCGTGATCAAGACGCCCCTTGACCTTCTCTTTGTTAAGCCGAGTAGATTCTTCTCCTAGAGGCTATCTTTATGTCATTATGAGGTATGTTGACCCGTCCTTTAATCATTGCATTGGCTCTTCTCTGAAGCCTTCCCAATTTATCAACATCCTGCTTGAATTCTGAGCCCCAGAACTGGACACCAGATTCCAGAAGTGGTCACAGCAGTGCCACACACAGAGGTAAAATAATCTGTCTGATCCTACCCCAAATTCCCCTGTGTATGCATTCCAGATTGCATTTGCCCTTTTGCCCACAGCATCTCATCATGAGCTCGTGTTCAGCTCATCATCCACCAGGACCCCAAATCTTTTTCAGAGTCATTGCTTCCCAGGGTAGAGTCCCCCAGCCTGCACTTATGGCCTACATTCTTTGTTCCTGGCTGCATACATTTACATTTAGCCGTATTAAACACCTATTGTTAGCTTGCACCCAGCTTATCAAGTGATTCATCTTATCAAATGACCTGTCCTCTTCATTAATTACCAGGCCCTCACTCTTTATGGCATCTGTAAACTTGGCCAATGATGATTTTATGTTTTCTTCCTGGCTACAGATAAAAAAGTTAAATAGCCTAAAGCCAAGAATTGAGCCCCGCTAGAAACTCACCTGACTGATGATGTGTCCCCATTTGCAATTCTATTTTGAGACTGGCCATTTAGCCTGTTTTTAATCCATTTAATGTGTGCAACTTTAATGTTGTGTCATTTAAATGTTTTAATTAAAATATTGTGTCAAATGCCTTACAGAACTCTAAGTTTATTAACTGAACACTATTACCTTATCAACCAAACTTTAAAAACTCTGAGTGATGCGGGTTCTCCTCCATCCCTAGGTAAATTATTCCAGTGATTAATTATCTTTAAAATGATCCCTTATTTACAGTTTTAACTTTTTTTAGCTTCAGCTTCCAGCCATTGGATCCTGTGGTTTAGGCTGTAGACATTTCTGGGAAATCAAAATTAATAACTTCTTCTAGTTAAGAAACAGTTGGGTTCTCTTGATCAGACAAGTCAGTAAAGGAGGCTGCTATGAGATTTGTTTATTATCAGGAAATACAAGCTCACATCAGAAAGAAAAAAGGGCAAATCAGCTATTAAAAATATATTTTAGACTAAAATCTTTCCAAAGGAAACAAGAGTAGACGTGTGAATGTGAATATTCAAGGCAACATACAACATATCCAGACTGATATGGCTCTGATTACACATTCTTTATATTGGTGATTACTACAGCAATATTTCAAAACAAGTTCATTTTTTGCTGTAATTCACAGGAGTCTTGGAACTTAATTATAGTTCTAATATGCTCACTAATGAATTTGAGCATAATTATGTCATGGAGTGATTTCAGGGGTATTTCATGTTAATGCTAATCACTTCCATTTAATGTGTACACCAGTTAATGAAGATACTATTTACTCACAGCAGATGTCTCGGACACACTACAAGTGGTTAATTAAAAACATCATGTGTGCAAGGTGAAAGGGAAGTATTCTAATTACGCATTCCCCTATTTCCATGGAAATCCTCCACCTGGCTGTGCAGGCAGCGAAAGCTTCCTTCTGACACAGCATTCCATGGTAGAGAGTTCAAAAGTATTTGTCAGCCTTGAGACCTGCACTGTGAGTATTTGATGCAAAGCAGTCCCTGGCTGGACACAAAACACTCTCTTCTTTATTCCTGGGTTGTATATTGTCTCAATAAATTGATTTATTGTGATCTTTAAAACAGAATAAGTATTTGTCCATCCCACCTGAGCAACTTATTAAACCCAAATGTGCACAGCTGAACAAAGCAGAGGAGAATCTTTCGTCTTTTTGTGGATTGTGCCATATTGCAACAAGCTTCCTTCAGGAGGGTCTGTGCCTTGTGGGAGGCTCTCCATGAGCAGAAAGCCTTTTCCAACTTTTCCCCCAGTTCATTCCAGCTTCTGATTGCCACTCTAACTTTCAGGCCCTGCAGCAGGCAGTCAGCTGGTGATGCAAGGCAGCAGACAGCTCCCTCATCAGGAGGGAGCCAAGTGGTTGTGGTGAAAGCATTGCCAAGGCCTCATGGGTATGTGCTGACTGGAACATTCCTGCTGCACCACCTGCTACCAGAGGGCCATGGAGTTCCCAGCAGAGACTGAAGCTGCTTTGCAGCAGGGCAGTAGAAGTGCAAGTGGGATCATCGAGCTGGTGATATGAATGGCTGGACCTCACTCATGCACGTGGGCTCAATTCGCACCTAGCAGCCTCACCGTGAATTAATCTCTCTCAGCAACTCTAGCAGGGGCTCTCGCTCTGGCATGGGCTGCCAGCAGAACAATGGAGAACTGTGGTTCCCACCCCTAACTCCACTCAGCGGCAGTCTCATGTAGAACTCCATGCTATGCTCCGTGCACCTGTCCAGGACCGTACACAGACCGCAAGCAGCAGCCTGAGTGTAAATGCTCCAAGGGCGGAGCACTGGGAACTGGGAAAGTTCACCCATTCTCTGTTAGATAGCAAAGAGCCAGCTCTGGCAATGCCCGGATCACCTGCCGCCTCCCCATGCAGCTAACCCGAGCTGACAGTCACGTGCACAGGGAGGGAGCTGCTTTGGCTGTACTACTGGAGCTGACGGGGCACCCTCACTCGCTCGCACCTTGGTTCTGAGTGTCTCCTCAGGCCATGCTGGGTACCTGGCACTGGGGAAGGGTAGCGGGAAGTGTGATTTCCTTAACATCTGGGGCTATCGGTGTGTTGTTTCCAGGCTTTCTTTTGGAGGTACCGCTTTGCCATGCATTTAGGATGAAAATCCGTGCACAAATGACACACAATGATGAATGCGTATTTTTCTGAGAAAATGTGTGTTTCGGGGAAGAAAGATTGTTTTGGCAGAAGAAAGGGTTAAATAGTCCAGACGAAACTCCATTTGCCATACAGGAGAGCCAGGCTAGCCTGAGAGGAGAGCCTGAATCTTACAGTGTGTGCATGACTAATAGAATCTAACAGAATTTCAGACCTCCAGGCAAAAACAACAAGCTTTCCCCTTTTATTTTATTTTTTGGGTCTCTTTTTCATGTCCTATTTTATGCTTGCAAAATATTCCAGAAGTCGAAAACATGACATTTCTCTTCATACTCTTTCTTTCTCAAGGCAAGATGTAACCACTTGAAAAGAATTTTGATTAGAGAAAGTTTGCAAAGATCAATATAAATGACAACCGTTATTAAAATGGAAGCTCAGGTTTTGGTTCAAAGTAAAGAAATATCCATAGCGAGACGTTTCTTTCTTTCAGATAATTTAATAAAGTTCAGGCCTCCTCTGAGAAAAATAATTAATTGAGCAAAATGTTAATTAAGCAAAATTATTTTTTCATGGAACAGTTCCTCTAATGGAATAACCCTGAGTTTAAAAGACTAAAGTTTAACTTGATTACAATTGGAGTTAGTACTTATGAATGATCACAGTGTGCACTCTCTCAATGCCCGACAGAATTAAAAATCCATCCAGCTGCAGCATAATGAATACCACAAAACTCAGGTTTTTAGCTCTTCTGCACTGTGAAAGCTGCACATACCACTTACTGAAGCCCATCTTTAGTTGTAAAGGATGATTGCAATAGGAGTACCTCAGCAAAGACCTGGGCTCCACGATTTACTGGAAATTGTTGCTACAGTTTATCTTTAGGAAATTCATACTGAAACGATTCCCTTGCCATGTTCTCATTGTCACACTGTATAGTTAGCTGAAATGTAACGGTTAGGGGATACAGCCTTCTTATTTTATGAATCCTGCAATTCATTAGACTGGTGAAAGATTTTATCTGAGTCCCCAAAACCAAATAGAACCACTATTATAAAAATGTCTACAACTCTTATTATTTACTAGTTGTGTTATCATGGGCTTTGGAGTACGTGGACCAGACCACACTGTGCGAGGAGCTATTCAAACACAGAACAAAAAGCCAGTCCCTGCTGCAAAGCGCTTACAAATGAAGTCTAGGCCCGGTCTACTCTTCCCTTGGCTATTCGGCAGCAGTCGATGGGAGATATGCAAGTGACGTAGATCACTTGCGTATCTCCCGTCGACTTTGCAGTGTCTCCTCTGCGCGGTGTCCACACTGTGCTTCATCGAAGGGAACAGCGCTCCCTTCGACGCAGCGCTACGCCACTTACGGGGGTGGTTTTCCTGGATCGACCGAGCACGGCTATACAGACCGCTTAGTCGAGCCAGAGCCATTGATGTGACGGTGGCGAATTTGCCACCATCGGTGTAGACCCAGCCTAAGACAAGAGACAGCAGATGGATACAGACAGATAGGGGATACACACTAACAACGAGACAATATTGAACAAAATACTCTTCTTATTTATTCTCGTTTGTATCGTAGCAGTGTGGAATGGCCTCAGCCACTTCAAAGTCCTATTCTAGTAGAAGGTGTACACGCACAAATTGTAAAACAGTCCCCGTCCCTAAAGCTCACAGGCTTAGGCCTGGTCTACACCTGAAAGATGGATTGACCTAGCTCCATTGCTCAGGGCTGTCAAAAGTTCCTGTCCTGTACGCAATAGTTGGGTCACCATAACCTGCAGTGTAGGGGCAGCTAGCTCAATGGAAGAATTCCTCCATCAGCCTCGCTACTGCCTGTAGGGGCGGATTTACTGCAGCCATGAAACCCTTCCGTCACTCGGTGACTACGCTCCAGTGGCATAACTGCAGCTGTGCCGCCATTGCACTTGCAGTGTAGACATACCCCCTGTAAAAGACAGATGCAAAGGTCTAGGTGTAGTCTGCAGAAGAGAAGAATGAGGGGGGATTTGATAGCAGCCTTTAACTACCTGAAAGGGAGTTCCAGGGAGGATGGAGCTAGGCTGTTCTCAGTGGTGGCAGATGACAGAACAAGGAGCAATGGTCTCAAATTGCAGTGGGTGAGGTCTAGGTTGGGCATTAGGAAAAAGTTTTTCACTAGGAGGGTGGTGAAGCACTGGAATGGGTTACCTAGGGAGGTGGTGGCATCTCCATCTTTAGAGGTTTTTAAGCTGAGGCTTGACAAAACCCTCGCTGGGATGATTTAGCTGAGGATAGTCCTGCTTTGAGCAGGGGGTTGGACTAGACACCTCCTGAGGTCCCTTCCAACTCTAATGTTCTATGATTCTAGGTAGGTGACAGCAACTAAGAGGACATAGCGGAGGAGGGAGAAGGTAACAGATGTGCAAATATTCTTTAGATGGGGCATACCACACCCTTTGAGGCCCTCTGGATGGCCCTGCAGCATGGACGGGAGGGTCCTTTTGGGTGCTGCAGCCTGGTCCCAGACACACCCAGCTGGTGTGTGTGTGGGGGGGCAGACACCCCTGGTGTGCTAGCAGGGGGCGGTGTCTCCCCACGTGCCCCCGTCTGCAGGCAAAATCGCTACATTCATGGGCCCAGAGTGTAGACACAGCGACAGGAGAGATGCAGCTTGGTTTCCAGTGGCCGGGCTGCGCTGCAGCCTGCAGTGCCAGTGAGAAATCAGTACCCGCCCCAGAGCCCCCGGCCAGTTCTCTCCGTGAGCTCCTGCTGGCCAGGATGTGCCCTGGCCAGTCCATTTAGAGTCACAGAGTCTAAAGCCAGAAGGGATCTTCCAGTCGCACCTCCTGTATGTCGCAGGGCACCGGCACGCTAACCCCAGCCCCTAGCCCCCGCGCTCTCCTGCTTTGCAGCCCGTGCCTGCTCCAGTTCCCTGCTTGTGACCGACTCACACCGGGCAGGAGCCTGGCTGCTCTCAGCAGCCCAGCCCAGGTCTCCGTTCTGGCCCCGGGATCTGCAGCTGCCGGAGGGCATGCAGCTTGTTGGCAACGTGGGGGAGACACAGCAAGGAGAGAGGGCCCTAAAATAGCCCCCTCCCTCTAGCATGGCTTTGCCATCCACACCTGGTACTCACGAGTGCAGCCAGCCAAATAGCGGCTGGCCCCCGTGTGGGGTGGGAAGGGCTGCCTGGCCCTGTGACCCTCCCAGCCAAGGCTAGTCATGGCCTGGCCCGTATGAGCACCTTACTCTGTGTCTCCTGAGGAGGTGGGTGGGGGCGATCGATCGCTGGGTGGACTGGCAGCTGCCCCTGCAGGGCTTCTCTTGTCCATCAGCTGCCCACATCAGGGCAGAGGGGCCAGCCCACTCCACTCTCCACTGCAGCCGTGGCACGGATTTAACAGCCATGGGCACGTTGCATCACTCGCTGCACAACGGAGCCACGAACCTCTGCTAGCCAGGCCTCCTCCAGATCAGTTCCCTGGCCAGGGCTGTAGTTCTGAGAAAAGCCAGGTCACAACCGGGTTCTCGTTCTCCGCCTGAGAGCCTGACACAGCTGGCTCTGAGCCCAGGAGATTGGCACATGCCTGGGTTTACTGAGACAGGGAGAAAGCAGAAACCAGAAATCACTGGCTGAGAGCTCAGTTGCTTTCTGTGACCGTATTTGCTGCTCACTAATTTAAAATGGCTGCTGGTCAGTGACATGGTTCTCTGGAAGGATGGCTTTAACACTGCACTTACCACTTATGAGCCACTGCTCCAGGCCCCTTCGGACAAATGGAGACGAATCCAGAAATGTGGGTTTCTTGGATGGAATTGTATGGGCACAGCTGGGGAGGACCACTCAGGAACCCTAGGTGCTGTCCCACCTGGTCCTGCTGTGTCAGCCACAAGCTTTCAGCTAAAAAAGGCAGTTCAGGGAATGCATGAACAAAACTGAAAGTGCAGCTGGCCAGGAAATTTTCCACACCAGGTTTTATTGTGAAAAAATGCAGCTTTGTCTGAAGCTCAGTGTGTGGTAGAAATGTTTAAAGCTGAATGAAATTTTTGACAGGATGATTTCTCCAGTCTACAGGGGAGTGGACTTTCTTCTCAATTCCAGGGAAAGCGTGAGGAATCGAACATCCACTAAGGGACATCTTGACACAACTCCATTTTGCAAACCAAAAGGTTTTATTTCAATTCCAGTGTGTAATGAAAACAAATTTCAAAAGCTCGTAAGTTTCACAGCATGGAGTCAGCTCTGACAGATCACACCTTTCACTGGACTCTGCCTGCCCTGCAAAACAGAAGCAACAGCCTGGCCTAGATCATCGATCAGTGGGAGTCTAGGGCTGGCTAAACGTTACTGCAGCAATCTGAAAGCTGTTGGGTTCGGTCAGGATTTGTGCCCTGAGCTCAAAGGTTGCAGCGAAAGGAAGGAAAGGAAAAGCAGGGAGATTCTGAACCTGGAGCCATCGATGCCACCAAAAACACCTGCTACTGCAGGGGCTCAAGTCCCAGCTGCCTGGTTAATTAGAGCAACTTTCCCCGTCTTCTCAATGTTCGCGCCTCCTGCTTGCAGTTGTGAGAGGATCTTGTTTGTTGCATGTCACCTGAAAACCAGCCATGCTCCTCTCACTCCCTTTTCTTCTGTCTCTGCAATGGCTCACCGGCGCTCACAGCACCCAGCAAAGTGCAGCAGATGCAAAGAGGTCAGGGCCCTAAACATTGCTTCCGAAGGTGCTGTTATCATCATGGATTCTGAACATCCCTGGCTCTCTTAGGAGTTTTCACTGGGGCCCCGAGTCCCATCTGCCACCTCGATGTGCGTTTCTCTGGTTTATAAGCAGTGGTTGCCAAGGCTTTCAGATTAATGCAAAGATCTCAGATAAAGGGAGGTTTATTTTGTACTGTGTTTTCATCGCCTTGGAACAGCGCAGGTGAAGGGAATTCTCGGTGGCTGTGTATGGACAGGAAGCACAGAGCACTGCGTATGATTACAGGCGGCAAAACATGCTTCTGGGTTCTGGTCAAACACCTAAAATACATCCCTGGAGTTATTCCAGTGACCTCACTGGCACTGCAGCTTCGTCCCCATTGCTACAGAGGCCGAGATGCCATTGGAACACATTTTACGCTGTTGTAAGTCACTTAGTGAGAATCCTTTTGGGGGGCAGGATGCAGAACTGGGAAGCCATTTCCCTGTGACTCTGTTTGCCGGGCAGAGGAGAGAAAGTTAATCATTGCTTGAACCTATTAGAGAAAATTAGTGGATATGCTTCCTTCTGGAGAAGACATGCATGGTAAGCAACTTACTGTGGCCTTGTCTAGATTAGGAAAAAATGCTGCTTTCAGTTGAGCTATGTTAACTCCCTGAAACCCCACCGAACACCAATGGACTAAGTCTGTTGCCCTCTCTCCTATAACTGAGATGAAGATGTTGAACAGTGTCAATGTCAGTGCTCAGTGGAGGTTTCTTCTGTGTTATGTTAGCTCACCTGAGCTAATAGAGCGGAAAAGGCACCAATTTTCTGCTCTAGATGGACCTGGGGCTTCTCTAAGAGCATGGTTTTGCCCCAGTAGCCATGGCCAAACATATTTCTGGGACCCAGCTGAAATCTTTGGGCAACCGAGAGCATGTCTTATCCCAAGGGGAGTGAGTTAGTGCATACAACCTATATTTAAAAACGATATGGCTGTTTTCACTGTGACGTTCCTCTGTGCAAACGGAGATGTTGTGCTTGGAGCCAATTCACAGAAACTAACCATTTATCCAGCAAGGCAGGATTTACATTCCTCCAATGAAAAGGAGGCTTTCACGGGTGGGACAGGTTGGTTTCTCCCTGGAGCAGGGTAGGATGGCCAGAATCATCTCACCGGGACAGACTCGTGACCCATCTAAACCCAGACTCTGTCCCAGGTCATGGCCAGTGCCAGCTTTTTCCAAGGAAGGTATTAAACCCACCTAATAGATGAATGTGAGCAGTCTCATCTCACCCCAGGGGTGGGCTGGGGAGATGCATTGCCCCAGTGGTGCAGCAGACAGGGATCTGCCGCACTGCAGAGGAGTATTCATGGTGTCTCTAGTGTGTTATACTGGCACACGCAGAGCAAAAGTGTGCACCATGCAGTGAGTGAGAACCCCTTGGTGAGAGGTCAAGGCAGGCCCCTTGTGATTTCCCATAAGAGTCTGCATTGGAGACCTGTCAGCTCACACAGCCCAGGGCCAGCATCGCGCTCTGGGGATGGATGGTGCTGTTGTCCTCCTTGGCCTTCTCTTTGATTTGTTCACATCTTTCAGAATAATTCCCTTCTGCGCAGCCCCACCCATCCTGCCTGGCCGTGCAGACTCTGGGAGCCTTTGCTCTGGGCAGCCTCTCAGTGAAACTGCTGGCTTCTGCTGCTGCTGTGAAATGTCCCAACGCACTGCTGCAGCTTCCCATTCCGCATTGTCTGTAATTCGCTTCTGCCCCTTGTCTCATGGCCTCGATTTTCCGTTCATTCCTGTTCCGACTCCGAGTGGGGTTATTGTCATTTCTTTCTGCTGAGAGGGCTGAATCTTACAGGTAGGGAGGGGGATGCACTGCTCTTCCTCCAAACCTTCAAATCAGATACATCGGAGTGATGGGTGTTCATTTATAAGCAGGCCCATCCTCCACTCTGGCTGTGGCACATCATGCAAATGTTTGCTTTTTAAAAAACAGTAGCATGGACCTCAGTAACACCATCTTCCCAGGGCAGGGGGACTAAGTGTCTTCCTATCCTTCACCTAGCTCTGCAACTGCCTGTGGGGACAACTGACTGTGACGCATGCGCTGAAATCCAGTCAACGCACCCTGAGCTGGGCCATTGAAGAGAGTCCTCTAACTGTGGAATTTGCTCCCTTCCTATATCCACTGAATCGACACAGCCTTGACTATAACAGTATGCCAAGAGCTGGATCTTCTGTTCTAGCATCTGGTTTCCCAAGCAGAGGGATAGGAAAAATATTCCCATCATCATTATTAGCCATTCTACAGCATTTGTCATATAGTTTTTCTGTAACAAATGTGGTGTACAGAGATCTTATGGTGGCATGGTGTGACACCACCATGGTGTGTTTTACTTTCCTTTGCGTAAGAAGATCTGCATCACTCAGGTGTCGTTTGCTTTTTATGGGTGAAGCTGCCATTGCAAACTCATCCTCATAAATGTTGGCCCACCCGCAAACTAATAAGTGTGTGTGGTCATAGATTCATATAGTTTAAAGCCCAAAGGGACCATTAGGTCTACTAGGCTGAGCTCCTGGATATCACAGGCCCTGGATTTCACTCAGTTACCCCCATATTGCATTTGACTAAACCACATCTTCCAGAAAGGCATCCCGTCTTAATGTGAAGACATCAAGAGATGGAAAATCCTGCACTTCCCTGGTAGTTTTTTCCAGTGATTAATTGCCTTCACTGTTAAAATGATATGCCTTATTTCTACTTTGAATTATCTGACTTCAGTTTCCAGCCATTAGTTCCTGTTATGCCTTTCTATGCTAGATTCAAGAGTCCTTTAGTACATGATATTTTCTCTCCACGAAAGTACTTACATACCATATCAAATCACTTCTCAAAACTTCTTTATGATCAGCTGGCTAGACTGAACTTCTTAAATCTCTCACTGTAAGGGCATTTTCTCCAGCCCTTGAAACATTTTTGTGGCTCTTCTCTGACCCCTCTACAATTTTTCAATATTCTTTTAAAATGTAATCACCAGAGTTTTATGCAGTATTTCAGTATCAGTCTCACTAACGTTTTATTCAGAAGTAATCAATCAATGTTGCTCATAACTTTCCTCAGTTTTGCAAAATTAGCCCCTTTGAAACACCAACTGTATATATTCCTGGTTGAGCCTCTCCCCTGGTATATCTGTTTCATTTGTAGTTGTTCATTTGTTGTAGTTTCCACCTACCTTTTAATATAGGCATTTATTTTGAGAAAGAAACAAACTACTTACAGCAAAAGTACAAGGCGAACCAATTAGGAATGCTATTTCCTTATTTAAAGGGGAAATGCTTTGGGCAACTGACAATTCTTCCTGGAAGGAACAGATGGGAAAGTAGCAGCATAGTCTAGTGGTTCATAGGTTCTCAGCTAGCAGGTCATGATCTCCCGGGTAGGGAGGGTTACAAAAGGCAATTATAAAGACTGTGAGGCATCGAGTGCAAAGAAAATCTTGCCTACTCAGTCCACGCGCCTCCTAACCCTTCAAAGTTAAGAATTCTTCACCATGCACAATATAGGCTGATCAGTGCTTTCGTTGATCATTTTTTCTGTTACTCTTATAATATGTGTAAGGGGACTGTGAAAAGTTTTGACTTTGCAGAAGAAGTCACTGACATGGACTACCTGAGAAACACTGACCTAGTGGGTAGGGGGCTGTACGGGTAGACAGAAGACCTGGATTCTAGTCTCTGCTCTGCCAATTTACCTGCTGCTGGCCTTGGGGAAGTTACTTGGTAGGCCCCAACACTGTAATGTAAGCCTGAACCAGATAGTAGAAGTTGGTTGGAGCTTAAGAGTTAAATTCTCATACTGACAGTAATGAAATTGGGTGTTATAGATAAGATGTTCCGGACACACTAAATATTTATATGTTCATGCCACCTCAGGCTCCACAATGAGGATTAACTACTCACATCACTCAAGTTAGGACACTCTGCACAAACACTCTGTGATTTAACATTTATGACACAGTGAAGCCCTGCTTGTAAATATCTAAGCATAATTGTTTGGGAACATCCTGGAATCCAACTACCATAATTTACAAATGAAAGAAAGTGCTCAATGCGTATCAGGAATGTGGCTGATGTGTAAATCATGGGGCAATGAGAAAACAAATAAAATTTCTTTATATTCTTTTTATCTTTACATTCTTTTTGTTAAATTAATATTGATAGAGTTGGTAAATTAGTATGAGTATTTTCTTGTATTGTGTTAGTAAGAAAATATAAAATAGTATGCCAATGAAATAGGATAAGAATGTAATGATTTTTAGTTGTGTGAGTGAGGAGTGAAAGCAGTGTGAATGTGCGAGAGATAAGACGGCCTACAAGGACAGAAGAGAGAGATGATGCTTTGTTTAAAGAACTTTTACAACCCAGATGGCTGAAAATCAAGATAACCCCAGAGGACAGGGGAGTTACAGGAAGAAAACAAAGTGTAAAACAAAAGTGAAAGAAGAATGAAAAAGCTGTCACGTTTACGATACCAAACGTAATTGACAGCTACATCGAACAAGAAGACTATCTGATCTGAAGAAATCCATAGACCCGAATGGGGATGGATAAGTATAAAAATCAGAAGAAGAAACCTGGACTTTGGGCTCGTTCTGCATACCCCAAGGAGCATCGTGTCGCGAACGACAGGGCCCGGCTCCTCCTTCGAGTCTGACTCACCTGGCCAGTGAGTCAGCTTGAGCAACACATAGACTGGTAACTCTATCTCTCCTGCAGAACAGTGTGAGTGTGTGTGTGAGCGAGGAAGTGTGTATTTTAGGTATTACTTTTCAAACTATTTTCTGTAGTCATAATAAACATGACATACTGCCTTATCCCCTGAAAAAGATCCTGCTGTTTATTTTATAAGTGTAACAACTTCCCTGCTCTGTGCCTCAGTTTCCCCTCCCATTCTGTGACTGGTCTATTTAGACTGTAAGCTCTTCCGGGTGAGGCCTGTCCCTTACTGTATGTGTGTATAGCACCTAGCACACATACTGGGGCCTTGACCTCAGATGGTGTGCCTGGTTACTGTGATAACAACAATGAAGGGGTGGTCAGGTTTGCCTTTACGTTTCGCCCTTGTCACCCATCAAGGCACGACCCAGCCAGCCGCAGCGCCTCTGACGGTAAGGTGCAATGTAGCTGTGCTTTAGCCCTCCGGCCAGGCCCTTGAGTCCCAGCACGGGGCCTGTCAGCCCCATCACAGTCAGATAAATATACAGGTGGGCCACGTTTTCCTGTTACTTGCACTGGTACAACCAGGGAGCAGTCTGAGTGATGGCCGAGGAGTTTGGCTGCAGTTATACACATGGAAGTATCCAAACCTGGGGAGCCTCACGGGCACAGTACGACGTGTACCGTATTAATACCGTGCCCCGAACAGGTACTCTGGTCTGAAAGCTGGTCAGGGACAGGGCAGAATGCCACTGCAGCAGCTGGCAAGAGAAAATCTGTGGGGAATTAAAGTCTTCACAGAAACACCCCAAGCTGGAGGATAAACAAAGCGCCTCAGAGCTGAGCAGATGCAAATGGACATGAGCGGCATTGGGGGCTGTCCTTCTGCAAGGTGATCGCTCAGGTGCCAGCGATGCATGATTTCCAAGCCCTGACACTGGGCAAAGTCAGCTGCATGCCAAGTTCTCCAGTGTGCACCATCTCCTGCCCTCTCTCCCTTGTGCCGGACGTTGTTCCCAGCATTGGCTCGGTGTCTTCTAGAAACGTTCTTCTTGTTCCTCTTAAAAAGATCCTTCAGTCTCCCCCCTCCAGCTGGATAATCTTCTTATATTGCGGGTCTGGCCCCTTTGCTCCTTTCCGAGTCTTTGCTCATGTTCACTACATTAATAGGCTTTTCTGGGGGATGGGGGGAAGGTCACCAGCTAGTGCTGTAGCACATAGCCTTACAAGGCCTTTTCTTTCAGAGCAAAGACACCATGTATCACTGTTAGGGTTGGGAGTTTGCTTTCTTGCTCGCTGGGGACCTGGTGCTGGTGTTTGGGGAGGGTTCCCTGGACTAGGGGATAGCCTGTGTGCTGTTTGCTGTGCTTGGAGCCAATCTGCTCCAAGACTGGGCTACGTGTGTGAAAAAAACAAGTTACGCTAAGGAAATATGGCAACCTCACAGCCGTGATTCCCTTCCAATGGTAAATGATCCTCTGTCTGCGACTGAACACAACTCAACCAAATGGTGTAAGACGGAATCTCTTCTGATGCTAGCATATGAATTGCAATGTGGTTGCTTGGTTCTTGCGTCTGACTGAGTTACAGCTTTCGATCTGGTGAGATACAGTGGCATTTTGGTGTTCCTCATGCTTCCTGTCAGTAGTTATTCTTTTCAGTCTCCGTATTTGAACTGTTCTGCAACACAAGAATGGCTCTTTTCAACTCATCAGTTCTCCTCCGGGCACCAGGGCCAGCCCTAGAACAAATGGCACCTGAGATGAGGAACGTCTTCATTTATTAAATACCTTATTTTTTATTGCATTTGTAGCCCATTTCATAGCTTTGATGTGTGATTTGCATGCATGATTTATCTCTGTCATATAAGACAATAAATTTGCATGGTAGGATCTGTACATCTGTTTTTATTTATGCTCTCTATAAGCAAATAAAAAAAATGGTTCCCGCTAAGCTTATAGAAACTTTTTATTTAAAGAATAACTGAAATGTCCTAACATGAAGAAATTGACGTGCGCACCAACGTCGAGTGGACCA
Source organism: Mesoclemmys tuberculata (assembly GCA_007922155.1). Taxonomy (NCBI): domain Eukaryota; kingdom Metazoa; phylum Chordata; order Testudines; family Chelidae; genus Mesoclemmys; species Mesoclemmys tuberculata. The sequence continues at coordinate 851,498 of ML675611.1, forward strand.
GTATTAAATAGCGATACCGTGGGTGACAGCCTGGTGGTCCGTTATTGTGTAAGGCCTGGTCTGTGTTGTTCTGGTTCAGACATTTTCCCATCACATTTGCAACTGAGCTTTTCACTTCCTATACTGAGCTCCTGAAGGCTTCTTTGGGGACAGCTTTTATTCTCTACAAGGGGGAACCGACAGTATTGGAGGAGCAAACGCGTATGTTCTGCAGTCTCAGAAAGTCATCGGGCATTGTGTGTTAAGCATGGCAAAAGGCGTAATGGTATTTCTTTTATAGTGTTGCATAGCTAGGAGTTTGATAGATATCTCTGGCATCTCATTAAATATGTCTTTTATTAGGCTCTATTTATGTTCTTCAAATCTTAAAACACAAGTCCACTTTCACGATGACATAAACCAAGATTCACAATATCGCAGCCAAACTCTCACTTCACTTCACTTCACTTCATTCTGACATCTCACTGACTGGCTGGCGACTCCCCGCCCCTTATTACCTGCGAGGCTAACAACATGGTAGGACAAGGCAGAGGATAAGGCAATTCTTAGACAGTCTGGCAGGTTCCATGGGATTCCACAAAGGCCCAGAACATCCTCGGAGGTTAGTGAACAATGAATCCACATGCTGAATAGCTGAAACATTTCACTTCAAATTTTCTCTTTTCTTGCAAACAACGAAAACAGCCCCCCAAGCTCAACACTCCAGGTGGCCAAACTCTGAAATACAAGCCTAGAGAGCTCGAGTGACGAGCAGCCGAGGACCAATGAGCGAGCAGTGAAGGAGCAGCTTCTTACAGCAGACTTGCTTTCAAGAGTGCCTATAAGCAGTGAAAACAAGGAAGAGGTGCAGGAAGCAGTGCTTAATGTAAAGAATAATTTTCTCCACTACAAGTAGTGCCGTGTGAAAACATCTGGCCTGCATTACGCAGGAGATCAGACTAGATGAGCATAATTGTCCCTTCAAGTCTTAAAAAGCCTAAATCTGTGACTCAAGTGCCCCCATTCCTAAAACAAAATGTGAGACGCTCCAACGAGAACCACGAAGTGATGGATGGCCTGGAGACAAATATCTAGACATTTCCCAGCAGAAAATCTTATGCAGACCTTTCAGATGAAACAGTTGCACTGAGACCAGTCTGTCCCCAGAGTGCCACCCAGCCTAGGTCAGGAATGCCAATCACAGTATGCAGCACCCGCCTGAGCAGTGGGAAATCTGAAGGGCAGAGGTGATCTGTTCTGGCCAGGTGTGACTGGTGCCGTGGAGGATGAAGTTTCCAAGTGTGAAACTGGGACAAACACGAGTAGGAGAGTGTAACAGACCTACCAAAGCAGCTTTTTCTGATCTATCTTTCAGGACTGAGTCCTACCTTGGGACCCAATCTTGCAAACACACACATACTTAACATTACACACACCAGTAGTCCCAGTGCAACGACAGGGACTATTCGCACATATAACAACAGGCATGTGTGTATGTAATTACAAAATCCTGGCTTGGCATCTCCCTCTCCACCCCTGGACGTTTTTCCTTCTTTTTGGAGCCCTGTTCACTGAAACATTTCTATCATATGAAGAATGTTGTCGCAAAAGTCAATTTTAAGCAAATATTGCAGAATAGTAATGGAAAACACTTTCAGATTTGTAACAGAATATTTCCACAGAAAAGTGAGTCTAACTTTGTCTCTCCAAGTTAGGAAATGAAAATGAGTTATGTGAGCTGTGTGTCTACTCAAAACAGTTCAAGTATCAAATTTTGACTGTCAAGCACTAGCCATGAGCTACTAAAGCGGTAGTAGCAAATACTTCAAAGAAAATGCCAATATTTTCTGACAATTTGTTAACAAAAAGGTGGTGAACTTCAAGCTTGAGCTGTGATTTTGTTTGCCTGAAGGATCAGTGTGATTGTGGTGTGTGAGCAGATAGCCTGCTGCCCAGGTTGGCATCTTTATTACTAGCGTATAGCACGCGGAAACACTGCAATGCTAAATCATGCTCATTTGCATTTTACTTTCATCTGGGGAATCTAATGCACCAACTGAGAGCTGATCCGCCAAGCAGTAAGAAGTGAAGTCATGAGTGAACAAATCTCAAAGGTGGCCTGTTAAGCTGCTTTATCTGCATCTTTCTGACATGAGGTGCACATAGCTCTACATCAGAAATGGAATTCCTTTAAAAAAAGGCCCATTGATGCACAAGCTGTCTCGTTGGCTTCCTGCCTCACCACTAATTTGATCCTAGACTGCTCAACTGCACCTTCCAGCAAAACGCAGTGTCTCTTACTGTGCTCTTGCTGGCTGACATCAGATTCATAGCATGTGCGTTGGCCTTCACTCAAACTGTGCCTTGTGGACAGAGCTGGCAGAATTAAGGATTTCATTAACTCGCAACAGTGGGGCAATTTCGGTCAAGAAGCAGATTGAGGGGAGGACAGAGCCCTTCCCTGGACTCTGGAGCCTCCTCTGCAATACCAACTGCATTTATGCCATTAACATAAAAGGACTCCAAAACACCAAACACAAACCCCTCCTGTACACACTCCCTGTCTCACGTGTGGATGTGCAAAACCCATTTCCCATGTGCAAGCAGCGGGGAATTGGCTGTGCAGGTTTAAAACTGACTCGGTGTCTGTAAGGGAGGCTGTGCAGGACTGGACGTTTTTCTCAAAGCTCTGCTCCAGGAATTGTTCGGCGATGGTCTGTGACCTGTGGTATACAGGAGGGCAGATGAGGTGATCTCGGTGGTTCCTTCTGGCCTCAGAATAAATGAATCTATGAGAGGACTCAGGCCGGGGCCCTGTTGAAAATGTGGCTCCTCAGATTTAGAAATGCTCCCAAGAGACTATCCAAATGACATTAGAGCAGCATGTGGGCTGATGCTGCGTCATTCCCTTGTCCTCTGATGTCCCCCAGCCCACCTCCCTGCCCCCCACTGAGCATGAACAGGGGAGAGAGCTAAGCTCACATTCTTTTGTTTCTGTGGTCCCCCTCCACTGTGGGTTAGAGAGCCCGAGGGCTGCCAGTGACTGCAGAAGGTCTCACAGCCTGGCTGCAAAGGAAGTCATTGCCAGGGGGCAGGGGCAGTACTGGGGAGTCAGAGCCAGTGAACAGGCAAAGGGCCTAACCCAGGCCTGGTTTCCCTCTGGTCCCAGGGGAGCAGAGTGTGTGTGGATGGTCTCCATGGAGCAATCGGAATGAAATCTGCCAGAGGAGAGCTTGGAAGAAGCTGATCGGCCCCTGAGATCGGCCGCTTGTGCTCCTTAAAACTCCCAACTTCCTTTGGGAGAGTAGGGCAGGTAACTGCAGTGTCCAGCTAAATCCCAAACCAAAACACTGTCCTTGCCATTTC
>ML675611.1:869842-964128 GCA_007922155.1 Mesoclemmys tuberculata
GTCACTATGTACATCAAGCATATGCTTACATTTGCAGTACTGTGCTCAGTTCTGCTCAGCGCATCCCCAAAAGGATACAGCAGAAACAGAGGAGGGCTAGAGGCATGGGACAAAGGAGATGCAAGGCTGATAGATTTGAAAGCTTGAGACTGTGGCAGAGGGGATGAATGGGAAGTGATGTGGCAGAGGTATACAAGGGAATGAACAACACAGAGCAGATGGAAGGGGAGCTCTGATTCAGTTCACCCTTCTGATGATCCAAGACCAGTGGGGCTGTGAATGAAGTTGACAAAACATGACAGGTGAATGGAGGACAAAGTATCAGAGATAGGTGTGTTTGCATAAATTAGTTGTCACAGGTGTTTGCCAGCATAACCAAGAGCATAGAGCAATGATCTGAAATCACTTCTTAAGCACAAGGAATCATGGTGATAAGAATGCATCAAAAGACTAGGGTCTGGAAAATCTAAAAATGGAACCGTAACTTAAGTGAACTCTGCTCCGCTAAACCATTGATCACAACTGGCTTATTTGACAGGAAGCAAGGAAAAAGAGATGAATTAGTCCAGTACCACATCCAGAGCAACACCATCATTCCAACAGCAACCCTATGTTTTGTTTGGCTCTTCAGGTAAATTGCTGTAAGGTTACAGTGAATATGCAGACATGGAAACTGCAGGGAAGACATCTTGTAGAACTCATTTCTGAAGCCTGGTAAAGTTCTTATGTGTATACACTGGGGAAGGGAGAGCCTTACAGAACAGCAGAGGGCACTCACACTCATCCTTTCATGGTTACATCAATGCTGAGCATTTTTTGGGTCTGCTTATACCAAGCTGGGTATTTACTCAAAGGAAAATGTGCAGCCCAAGGATTCAGACTGCAGGACAAACCCAGGCCAAATTCCTTCTGGCTTTCAAGGCTGATCTCCCCAAGCACTGCTGGGAATTTCTTCTGATGCATCCTTTCAATCAACCCCATTAGATTTTGAATTTACACAAATGATGAGGTGAACATTCAAGCAAATATGCATCCAAATATGAACAAGTGTTTCTATGAACAATTATGGATATGCGCTATTCATATCAAAATGTTCTGCTCCAGTTTATAAAATTTCAACCAGCGAAGCAGGGAGCAGAAACAATAGCTAAGCTCTTGGGGGCAGGGATTGTTGCTACGTCTATACTGACGGCAGCAAATTTGTCGCCATCAGATTGATGTCTCTGGATTGACTGAGCGGTCTGTGTAGACCCACTCAGTCAATCCAGAAATCAATGGAGGAAAACCACTTCCATAAGTGGTGTAGAGCTGTGTCGAGGGGGAACGCTGTTCCTGTCAGCGCAGCACAGTGTGGATGGCATGCAGAACAGATGCAGTGAAGTCGGCGGGAGGTACGCAAGTTTTTTACATCACTTGCATATCTCCCGTCGACTGCCACCAAATCCAGAATGTAAGTGTAGACCAGGCCTGTGTCTGTACAGCACCTAGCACAATGGAGGCAATGACAAGAGCTGTTAGGTACTATGATAGTAAATAATAATAACAAAAATTCATATAACACAGGTGACCAATGAAACATTGCAAGTTATAGAAAATGAAACAGGAGCAAGTTGAAGACACACTGAATGAGAATTACAGTGGACAGCTCATAAGATAAAGGACTTTTGCATAAATCATTTGTTAAACAATTGCACATAAGAATGAATAACATGAATATCTAATTGTATTCCCAGATAATGAGCAAGGAGAAAAGAAGGCTAATTTCTAATGTACATTATATATTATAAAACTGTGCTAATGGAGAGTTAAGATCGAAAAATTGTGCAATCAAAACCATAAATGCAGAATTTGCATGTCCCTTAAAATAGAACATCGTCTTATAGCATTCAAATAATATCATGAAGATAAATTTGTATAAAATTTAAATTATATATCTATAATGCATCTTCATAGCATTATAGTTAATACAAATGATAATGCAAATAATTTTTTAGAACATAATATACAATAATTTACAGATATAAAACACAGTCTTCAGCATTGGGTTATTTTGTAGAGCTCCCAAGTCTTAAAACAAATCCACATTTTAAGAAAAGTAGTTGAGTCATTTTAAAGTTGTGAACATTTACATCAGTAAGTGCAAACATTTTTTGGTTTAGGACTGTGTTTAATGCCATGAAATCACATTAGCAAGAGGATCATAGGTTGGGTAATCCTCTGAGTCAAAAAAGGTAAGATTTATGTCATTTCTACAAATGGAGAAAAATACAATTTTCTCAGAAGTGGGGCCATTGAGATTTGCCAATTATATAGGGATATTGTATTAGATTGTGAGATGTAACCGAAGAATATTTGGAAACTGGGTTTCTATACAAACCATTAGTCAGGCCAGTCAGTGACAGGGGAAAGACTAGAACTCAGTCGTGTTCTAGAGAGTCCCAGCACTGTCCCTTTCCATTTCAAAACTTCGGAACCAATCTCCTTCACACTGGGCTTGTCCCTTGGATTGCGACAAGATAGATCAAATGAGCCACATTTGAACAAAAGTTGATTTGCTGCTGTCGAGTTGGCGAGACACAGCATTTCTGGTTGAAACTATGGGATAGATATAGGAGTGAGGGATTTTTTGTGTTTGCATGTGAATTACTATTTCTAGAATGGTGGAACAGATTTACTGAAGGTCTCTCACTCCTCAGAATAAACCATTTCCAGGTGAAACATAACATGGAAAATAGCAGCCCAAAAGAACTTAAGAAAAGAGGTAGAACTGTGAAGGGGAAGTGTAGGAAGGTGCAGGGACCTTCCACAGCAGCTGGACCCCAAGAAGGACCACCACCCCAAACACAGGTGAGCCAGGACTTAAAACCCCTGCCTGCCCATCAACCCCAGAGGCAGACTGGGATAGGCCCAGCCGACTGGCCAATCCCCTCCGCGGAGGGTGGGACTTCCCCCAGGGAAAAGGGGATAAAAGGCAGGGCCTGCCGCTCAGTCAGGGGCAGACTACCAGTGGGGACAGACACGCCTTCCTGCCAGCTGGAGCACCGGCCTGAGCCCAGCCGGACCGAGGCCCAGCATAGGCCCTTCCCGGACCCGCGGAGCTGGGAGCAGCCCTACCGCACTGGTACTGACGACTGGGTCGGGCCTCCAGACACCCGGGAGTGGGCTGAGCCCTTGGTCCCTCTGGGATGGGAAACCCCCCCCCCGAGGTGGGTCTTGACCTCGAGGAGCTACCTGCAGCACCACCGGCGGAGGCAGGACCAGACCTGGAGGAGCTGCCAGAAGCAGAAGCACCCCCAGAATCCTGCAACCTGGAGGAGCTGCCCCTCGCGGAGGAGCTCCCCAACCTGCCGCCCGTCAACGGGAAGGGCCTGCTGAGTCTACCCCGAGCGGTCTACCCTACTATCCCAGAGGAAGGAGGTACCTGGAACGGGAGGGGAGGAAGTAGCCCAGGGGCAGCCCCGGGTAGGGCTGCGGTTAAGGGCTTGCCACTGTCGGCGTGTTGCGGTGGGACCCTGCCGGCGCAGGGGCAACGCCTGTGCCGCTATTAGGGCCCTGGGCTGGGACGCAGTGGAGTCGGGTGGGCCTGCTGTTACACTTATGAAATAAACAGCAGGATCTTATTCAGGGGATAAGGCAGTATGCCATGTTTATTATGAATACAGAAAATAGTTTCAAAATGCAATTGCCTATAACACACGCTTTCCCATACACACTCACACACACACTGTTCTGCAAGAGAGAGAGATATAGTTACCAGTCTCTATGTTGCTCAAGCTAACTCACTGGCCAGGTGAGTCAGACTTGAGGGAGGAGCCGGGCCCTGTCGTTCGCGACACGATGCTCCTGGGGATATGCAGAACGAGCCCAAAGTCCAGGTTTCTTCTTCTGATATTTATACTTATCCATCCCCATTCAGGTCTATGGATTTCTTCATATCAATAGTCTTCTTGTTTGATGTAGCTGTCAATTACGTTTGGTATCGTAAACGTGACAGCTTTCTTATTCTTTCTTCATTTTGTTTTACACTTTGATTTCTTCCTGTATCTCCCCTGTTCTTTGGGGTTATCTTGATCTTCGGCCATCTGGGTTGTAAATGTTTTTTAAACAAAGCATCATCTCTTTCTTCTGTCCTTGTAGGCTGTCTTATCTTTCGCACATTTACACTGCTTTCACTCCTCATTCACACAACTGAAAATCATTACATTCTTATCCTATTTCATTGGCATACTATTTTATATTTTCTTATTAACACAACACAAGAAAATATTTATACCAATTTACCCATTTTATCAATATTAATTTAACAAAGAATATGAAAATAAAAAGAATGTAAAGGAATCTCATTTGTTTTCTCATTGCCCTATGATTTACACATTAACCACATTCCTGATACGCATTGGGCACTTTCCTTCATTTGCAAATTATGGCAGTTGGATTCCAGGATGTCCCCAAACAATTATGCTTAGATAGTTATGAGCGAGGTCTTAACATGTCATAAGTGTTCAATCACAAAGTGTTTGTGCAGGGTACTCTAACTTGAGTAACGTAAGTAGTTAATTCACATTGTGGAGCCGGGGGTGTCAGGAACAAATAAACAATTGGTTTGTCCGGAACATCTTATCTTTAACACTTAATTTTATTACGGTTAATATAAGAGTTTAACTCTTGAGCTCCAGCCAGCCTTAAATACTTTGGTTCAGGCTGATTTTACAGTGCTGGGGCCTACACTGCGTCCCCCTCCCCCTTCCCCGTTGTCCTTCACAAACACCGTGAACCCTCCTCCACCCCTGCCATAGACTGTTTGCTTGCCCGCCCTGCCAAGGGGCCGGGGGCACTGGACTGTTTGCTTGCCCGCCCTGCCAAGGGGCTGGGGCAACAGACTGCTGGTTCGAGACTAATTCCCCGGTTATCTCCAGAAGGTGCAGGGACCTTCCACAGTGGCTGGGCCCCAGGAAGGGCCGCCGCGACTGGCGCAGCACACCCGCCGGCCTACAGGAAGCATTAAAATTGAAGTTCCATTTCAGACTTAAGTACTAGGCTTGTTGTTCATAAAAACAACACTACAACTATTGGTAGTCCAGCTGAAGTTTATTCAACTCACATACTTATGGGAGGGGCGGCGTGTGAGAGTAGGAAAAAGGGCTTAATGATTTCCCCAGAGTTCTTCATGTTGTTTTAATGTTGACTCCATTTGTGGACTTTGTTTAATGAATTACTCCTCAAATGTCACATGTTAATACAGTTATAGCAAATGAAATGTAACACCAGCCTGTGTCATCTATGCTAATTTCTCTGTGAAATAGCATTTGGATATATTTCCACAGTTATCTTAACTGGTGCAATGAAATCATTTGATATAATTGCCAATAATTTGTGCTGATATGTCATTACATTTCCCAAGCTTTTCTCTACTGGACAGCAGTTGGTCCAATTAACATTATTACCTCACCCACCTAGTTTCTCCTTGCATTTCTCAGGCACACTAGCCAATTTTCTACCATATAACTAAACACAGTAATGCCAGTAATGTCTGGGCTGCATATAGGGCAGCGGTATGCTCACACCAGCAGTTAGTGAGAGAGAACAGATTTTCCATGCTCCTTGACGAAACTGTGGAATTAAAAAAATAAGCTCTTAGTATTAGCTTGACTTGGACATCGTTGATGTGAATGGGAAGTCTGCATTACTTTAGTGTGTTCTGGCACCAAAATCTAGTTATTGGCCAGATACAAGAGCAAAAATTATACAGCTGTTTTAGTGACACAGTTCTGTTTTGCTTCTCTTGTGTTAATGAGCCTTTTTCCAACCTGATTCATGTAAAAAAAAAAAACATGTTCAAAGCATTTATCTTCCCTTTCCAGACAAAGAGCACCATGACAAAGTTCATAGCAATATCATGTTGGTTTCCTTCTTGAATATTTTTATTGGCTGTGGAGAAAAAGAAAATGTCTTTGTCTTGGCCCCTTGCTCAGTAAAACTCAATTAGTTTCTAAGTGTCACAGTGTATAGGAAAATACAGGATCTCAACATGAAGTAATGCCAGCACATTTTGCATGTGGAAATCTCACCTACCGTTCAAGTGAAAAATGCACTTTGATAGGATGTTTTCACAACTTATTGATTGCCCACACTATGGAGTCGGGGCATCTTGACTTTGCTAATGGAAGCATCATGCTACCCAGGTATGTTCATTACAGTGGATTTTGGTATGCTTTGTTCATTGCACAAAATGCCCTTGGTTTTATTTTGTGTTTTATTGTACAGTAAAAAATTGTAAAGCTTTGCTCTTCTCATTTATGACTGAATAACACTGCAAGAGTCTATCACATGTGAATATTAGCTGACAGAGCCTGAGGTGTACTAGTGTAGTACCAGATTATGTATAGCTAGTGTAACTTTCATCTGTATAAGCACCTATACTGCCCTCACTGCCACATTATGGAAGTGTCTCAGTGAATGTGGGCAGTCTGACCTAGTGGTTGGAGCAGCAGTTGGGAGCCAGGCTGGATCAGATACGAGGAAATCAATCCGAGATATGCCAAAGGTCAAACCAAGTGTCAGATGTCAGCAGGCAGGGTCAGGTTGCTAGGCAATCAGCATAAGACAGTATGAGCAGGTCGCACAAAAGGAGCAGATGAAATTCAATCTTGATGCACACTGGAAAAAATAATACCAACTGAACATCCAAAATGATGAGGTCTAAATTAGCTGTTACCACCCAAGAAAGAGACCTAAGGATGTTCTATTTCTCACAACGTGTGGAATTTGTTACCAAGGGATGTTGAGAAGGCCAAAAGTATAACTGGTTTCAAAAAACAATTAGATAAGTTCATGGAGGATAGGTCCATCAATGGCTATGAGCCAAGATGTTCAGGGATGCAACCCCATCCTGATGTGTCTAAACCTCTAACTACCAGAAGGAGGGGCTGGATCACTTGATAATTGTCCTGTTCTGTTCATATCCTTTGAAGCATCTGGCTCCAGCCATTGTCATAATATAGGCTAATGGGTTAGATGGACCATTATGGCCACTCTTATATTCTTAATATCCTCAGAGCATGGCCAGCAGTCTCTGCCCGGAAATATGGCACTCTGATGATGGCTCGACAGGTGGTGAGTTGGGATCACTGCATCTGATCAGCTAGGAATTGCACACTCTCCTAGCCTAGTCTAAAATTTCCGATTCATTGTGTTGCCTTGCCCACCCTGTCTGCTTTTTGTTTCATCTGCCTGTTATGTCTAATTTTTTTAGACTGTACACACTTTGGAACCAGACCTGTCTTTTGCTCTTACTGTATGTACATGCAAGCACCTTGCACAATGGACCTGGCCTTTTTGAGGCCTCTAATCACTAGCACAATGAGATGTCAAGCAGTTATAAAAGAGGGGCACAGAGTGCGATAGATATTGAGTGACCCTCTCAAAGCGCAGGCTTCCCATATCTCTCTCACATATTCCTGAAGAGATTACATTGTTTTTTGTTTTTTTTTCCAAGACTGAATGACATTGAGAATGAAACTTTATCCCTGAAGAAAGAGCATGGGTCTGACTGCTCTATTTACATCACCAGCAGGACTCCACTCACTTGGAAAGGGATGTTCATGACTTGTAAGTGGGGCCAGAGTCACGTTCAATGTGCCTTTTCCTGGCCCTGTCCATTGAAGGGCATTTAAATCTGAATTATTTTCTGATCATTGATCTGTTTCCTTTTAAATTTCCAATGGATTCTTCTATGAACTTCAATTCTGTATGAAATGAACTGCTACCAAAAAAAGCTATGCCAATGTAAAACAGTCCCCAGATTCAAGTACAGGAAATTAGTACAAAGGACATACTCTTATCTACCTCATCAGGTATTGTACTCTGTGTGTAGCTCGTTCGAGTTCAGGCACAACAGAATTTGGGCTATCAAGTTCAATATCTGGTTGGGAACCCCGCTGTGCATAACAACAACACTCTCACTGAGGGCAAAGTAAAGCTTTACCATTTTTATTAGCACAATTAGTAAAGACACAAATGCTCCAAATCCAATAAAAGAGATCTGTACTATCAAGTTAAGGCAATATCTTGTACCATCCCATACATACACGTATCCCCTTTCTTGGGGATGTGGTGGCAAGCGACACACAGTCATCCGTTAAAGTCCTACCCTATCTCTGGCATGCCAAATGAGTCCCGATGGTCCACATCTCCCTTTATAGGGTCGTCTGCCTTATCATACAGTCTGATACTTCCCATGAATATAAATACTCATCCTCACTTCTCCATATCTAACTTCCTCACATTGATAACATTGGGGTACCCTCATTCTATGGGTTAGTCTATGAATTACTTGTTCTCATATGTCAACTTATCACAAGGGCTTCTAGGGAGGATTGAGCTAGGCTGTTCTTAGTGGTGGCAGGTGACAGAACTAGGAGCAACGGTCTCAAGTTGCAGTGGGGGAGGTCTAGGTTGGATATTAGGAAAAAAGTTTTCAGTGGGGGGTGAAGCACTGGAATGGGTTACCTAGGGAGGTGGTGGCATCTCCATCCTTAGCAGTTTTTAAGATGCAGCTTGCCAAAGCTCTGGCTGGGATGATTGAGTTGCGGTTGGTTCTGCTTTGAGCAGGGGGTTGGGCTAGATGACTTTCTGAGGTCCCTTCCAACCCTCATCTTCTATGATTCTATGTTTCTATATCAATTCCTTTCCAAGGCAATCTGTGGTTAGGCCAATGTTAATATCCTAAAATTTCCAAGCTTCATATCAGTTCAATGTTCCTGGGTGACCTGGGATCCTTTTGTACAAACTCCCTCCTAAGCATAATGTTCCCAGTTCCCTAAAACTCAGGATCACTGTTGGGCCATTTACTGGTGCTAAGGCTCAAAGCCGCTGAAGCTAGTGACTTACAGGACAGGCCTGCAGGTTTCTTGCGTTAGTGCTCAATAAAATTCTAAAACTAGTTTTATGGGCTACTTACCACTTACCAGAGGTCACGCTGGATTCTTCATCACTGGCCATTTTTTAAAGGTTGGATGTTTTTCCTAAAACCTCTGGCCTGTGTTCTACAGGAGGTCAGACTAGATCATAGAATCATAGAATATTAGAGTTGAAAGGGACCTCAGGAGATCATCTAGTCCAATCCCCTGCTCAAAGCAGGACTATCCTCAGCTAAATAATCCCGGCAAGGGTTTTGTCAAGCCTCAGATTAAAAACCTCTAAAGATGGAGATGCCACCACCTCCCTAGGTAACCCATTCCAATGCTTCACCACTCTCTTAGTGAAAGACTTTTTCCTAATGTCCAACCTAGACCTCCCCCACTGCAATTTGAGACCGTTGCTCTTTATTCTGTCATCTGCCACCACTGAGAACAGCCTAGCTCCATCCTCCCTGGAACCCCCTTTCAGGTAGTTAAAGGCTGCTATCAGATCCCCCTCATTCTCCTCTTCTGCAGACTAAACAGGCCTAGTTCTTTCAGTCTCTTCTCATAAGTCTTGTGCTCCAGCCCCCTAATCATATTTGTTGCCCTCCACTGGACTCTCTCCAACTTGTCCACATACTTTTTGTAGTGAGGGGCCCGAAACTGGACACAATACTCCAAATGCGATCTCACCAATGCTGAAGAGAGGGGAATAATCACTTCCCACGATCTGCTGGCAGTGCTCCTAAGAATGCAGCCCAATATGCCATTAGTCTTCTTGGCAACCAGGGCACACTGCTGACTCATATCCAGCTTCTTATCCACTGTTAATGCCCAGATCCTTTTCTGCAGAACTGCTGCCTAGTTTGTTGGTCCCCAGTCTGTAGCTGTGCATGGGATTCTTCCATCCTAAGTGCATAATTCTGCACTTTTCCATGTTGAACCTCATCAGACTTCTTTTGGCCCAATCCTCCAATTTGTTTAGGTCCTTCTGTATCCTATCCCTCCTTTCCAGGGTATCTACCACTCCCCCTAGCTTAGTGTCATCTGCAAACTTGCTGACGGTGCAATCTACCCCCTCTTCCAGATCATTAATTAAGATGTTGAACAAAACCGGAGCCAGGACTGACCCCTGGGGCACTCTACATGTGACCATCTGCCAGCTAGACTTGGAGCCATTGATCATTACTCATTGAGCCCTTTGGTCTAGCCAATTCTCTATCCATTTTATAATCCATTCATCCAACCCATACTTTTTTAACTTGCTGATAAGAATACGGTGGGAGACCGTATCAAAAACTTTGCTAAAGTCAAGGTATATCATGCCCGCTGCTTCCCCCGCAGCCACAGAACCAGTCACCTCTTCATAGAAAGCAATCAGGTTGGTCAGGCATGACTTGCCCTTGGTGAATCCATGTTGACTGCTCCTGATCACCTTCCTCTCTTTTAAGTGCCTTAAAATGGATTCCTTGAGGACCTGCTCCATGATTTTTCCAGGGATTGTGGTGAGGCTGACCGGCCTATAGTTCCCTGGATCCTCTTTCTTCCTTTTCTTGAAAATGTGCACTATATTTGCCTTTTTCCAGTCATCTGGGACCTTCCCCTGTTGCCACGAACTTTCATGATCAGCTTAGATGATCAGTGTTCCCTTCTGGCATTGGACTCTATGGACCACATGCATTACATTCAATGGAAATACCTGTAATGTTGCAGCCAGACCATCCGGAATGCCTTTTCACTGGAGTGGGACATTTCAATCATACTTTAAACAACATAAATAGGGTCCACGTGGCGCAAATCCAGCAGGGCCTCAGTAGATGTGCAGGGCTCAAGCCACTGTAGCCACAACAGTCCTGATGCAAAAAGCCATGCATGTGGGTGTGCATGCCAGCGGCCCTGATGGGACATGGAGGTGGGGCGGGCACCATGAATGAGACACTATGGCTGCAGAATATTATGATTTTATTAGAGGATATTGCGATAGGATTAATTGCGTTCCACTCTTTGAGAAATTGTCATTTGTCGTTGTCCCCATCCTCTATTTTTGTTGAAATTTCAAAATGTTCAATATGTTCCCACCAGCACTGATGGTTATGTGACCACAGGGTAACCCACACACAAAGAGGCAAGCTTGGCTCTGACATTTCTTGAATTTGGGAGGATAAACCATGTGAATTCAGAGCTAGACTATGTAACCTACCCAACTGAGGGTGAGTACTCTCAGAGCCACAGTGCCCAGACATCAGGAGGAAAATCCACCTGAGCCCGCTGAATTACTGATCAGAAGCAGCATTGCTGCATTCTCTAACTATCAAAGTTCTCCCCGCATTTCTTATGGCTGGTGTCCGCTCTCTGGAGTGGCTCAGGAGCGTCGATACCAACCTCAGGGCAGACAGCTCAGAGCCAGGGCACAAACCCCAAATTGGCTGAGAGCTCTATACTTAGATTTCAGCAACCAAGCATCCAGTGTGAACTCCTCAGGTACTACAATAGCCTTAATATGGAGTCACAGGCAGTCCTCTTGCACGCTCTGGTCTATCTTGCCACCCAGGCAAGTCTGCCTTTGTAATATATGACCGCTTACACCAAAAAATCACATGATAGTCAGGTTACTCCCAGCCCCAAAGGACCAGTCACTTACCGCAGGTCAATCTCACCTTGCATTCTATACCAAAGATAACGCTTTTAGCTAATCCTATAATAAATTAACTGAAGGTTTATTAACTAAGACAAAGAAATTAGAGGTGTTTACCAGGTTAAAGCAAGTAGACATATAGCAGTTGCTATCACCTTTAGGAACTTAAGGCTGCAACTCATTTGTGAGTGTGATATGCAAGGTCTATAAGTCCCCTACAGTTAACCCAGGCCTAGTACAGGGGATACTTTGCTTATGCTTAGAAGTCTTGCCCTCAAATCCAAACAGCATAGGGATACAGTTGCCTCTTGTCAGGGAGTTTTACTCCCTTCACCCAGAGTTCAAACAGATGGACGATTCCATCTGCCTGTCTCCTCCACTTGGGTGTGTGCATGAGGTGGAGCAATCAAGAAAGTCTTTGTCCTTTGATGTTTCCCAATGGCTCATTTGGTTTCAGTGGGCCTTCTTGGTGGGCAGAACCTACACCTTCTGTAGGAAGGCAGCATTTTTCATTAATTAATGCTCCTTTCCTGGTTGGTGAGTTACACAGTCACAGAGGTTTACAATGAAAACACTCCATATAACCTTATAACATGGGGTGCAGACATTAAAAGTGAAATTACTACCTGCAGCATCTACAAGCATTTCATAAACCCTAAACATATTTTTACAAATCTAGTACCTATTTTAATACTATTAATGCACAGGTGAGTCACACTAGTTTTCAGATCTGTATTGGTCAGTGTTAAGTTGAAGCCTAGAGGTCTTGGCCTTGAGCTGGCACCTGGTTTGCCAGCACAGATGTCATTTCCTGGGCTTGTTTATTAAAGGAAAAAAATGGAGGACAAGCTAGAAATACATAAAAAGGACAGGCTACTGCCCCGTTTGTCAATGGAGTTACTGGTATCCTTCAGGAAAGGCTCCAAGCCATGGCTGGCTTTCAAAAAGCAGCTTCCAAACTCCTAACATCTGCACCTGGGATGTGTTTGTCAGGACACCCAGCAGGACACCCTTTCCAATGCATCTTATGAGGCCCAGAGGAAAGATCATCAAAGCAGGATGGTCCACTGCACCCGCTCCAGATGCTGGGTCAGCCACACAGTCCCTTTCTATCACACTCAGCAGCGGGCCTGTTCCGAATGCCAGGGGAGACATTGGGCACGTGTCGAGGAGCTTTGTGGGCGGGTGACCTGAGAACAGCCTATCATCTTGCAATGCTCACTCCAGCTGGGGCACCCTTGCTTTAAACATGCCGAAGATGCAGGAAGGGCTGCCCCAAAGGAGCTGCTGTCCATTTGGGAATGCGATACCCCTTGGGTCCGTCAGAGCCCAGACTCTGAGGCGTGGCTATATCCCAAAGAGTTTTTTTTGCCTGTGCCCTTGGGGAGTGGGCAGAATAGGATCTAGTCTGGGATGCCACGTCTTCTGGTTATTGCTGTTACCGTTTCATGTGCAATATTATCAGCATCAATTGTACCTAACTGTGCACTTTACCTCTTTCTAAGGGCTCAGCGTTTGGCTGGGCATTCATAATTATTATAACTCAAAGTAAATAAATCAAGTCACAAATAAGCCTCAGCTACCAGCACGTGCCAAACCACGTGCACAAGCACCCGCAGCACAGGCATCCCTCATTACTTAGAGGCTATGCTTTACAGAGCATATCTGAAGATGAATTCCTGGTTCTTTGCTATTGCTGCACAATGTAATGTGGAAAGAGAGGAAAATGAACTCCGAGAATAAGGCACTTAGCGTACGGCCAGAAATAGTTTTTCTTTGCTTTGATTTGAAACAAATCCTTCTGTCAGAGCTCTGGTTTTGATCTTCACGTGGCAGGGGAAGGCTTACATAAGACAAATTTCGATCAAAGTTTTGTTTAAAAAGCATGCTTTTAACAGGCTGGGGGGCGCCGATGAGATCTGACATATGATGCGTAGGAGCCTAAGCAGCCAAAACTGCAGAAGGATTAAAGCGAGGTCTGACATCAAATATTGCTTTTTTATTAGGTGAGCTTAGCCTTTTAGGCAATAAAGTTTGGGTGCTATTAATCCAGCCTGACAGCTATTAGTTCATATTTGGGTAGCTATAATGCTTTATTTTCTCCCACCTGCTATTTTCCTGGTTTAATGGAGCATGACTTGGTGCACAAAAGCCTTTTAAACACTTTATTTAAATGTAATTTTTGGGACACAGAATAGTTGCAGGCATGGAACTGCAAACCTCTTCCTGTTCATTTGGCTCTTGGGGGACATTAGCAAAGTATAATTTACAGTCGTGAGTTAAATGGTGCAGAGCTCCTTGGAGCCCAGGTGCAGAGCCAGCTCCTCGGGGCCAACAGCACCCTGCTAGTGCATCCAGAACCCACCAACCTGGACGGAAGATGCCATTAAGCAACAGCAAGAGACCAGTGCTTGAGAAGCAGGACTCCGCAGGCTGTGGTGTAACAAGGGGACAGGGGCCCAGTGACAGAGCTGTGCTAATAGGCCATGGGGCTCCCCATCCAGCAGCTGGTATTCCCTTTCCTGCTGTTTGTGCCTGATCTGTACACATCACTGTTCCCTTGTTGTGGCCAACCCCCCTGACTTCACCCGCACTGGCCATGCGTACAGGGCACGTGTAAAATGGTGACCAGTCCTAAAGAAATGGCGAGACCCCAGGAATATGCTGATGAGCTGACAGCAGCCAAGCTTCGTTTGCTTCGTTTTCTGACTGTGCCAGCCATGCTGCAGTGCTGTCGTAGATTCTGCAGAGACACTTCGGCCACCGCTGTAAAACAGCTCTGAAGCCTCTCTGGGCAGCCTGCTCTCCTCCCCGTCTGGGGCAGCCACTCAGCCTAGGCCCTGGGCTCTGGCTGTGGCCGTGACTCTGCATGTGGTTATTGCACATGACTGAAGCGCTTGAAACATCACTATTAAAAAAAAAATGTGAGTTGTGGTCACGTGACCTGCACAGCCAACTGGAACGGGTTTTAAATGGTGCTGGGCCAAATTCTTGGCTGGTGTAAGCAGGCAGAATGCCACTGAAGCCAGTGAGACTTCACTCCCACAGAGAAAGGAGCTCTCTTGTGACTGACAGCACCTAAAATCTAGCTAGTCACCCGTCAGTTGTGCAAGGTCCCTGCGGAGAGTCTGTCTGAAGACTTGGGCGGAATGGTAAGACCTATGAACGTCACAGGTACAGGATCTGCTCTCCTTAGGAGCATTAGTAACAAAGTAATTTCACCTTTAAATTACCCACATGTGTTACAGATGGGGGCAATTGTACTGCTGTGTATGAATGCCCAGGGTAGAGAATGCACAGACCCCAGAGGATTGCTGTCCAGTTGGTAATTGGTTCTTTGCTACCTCTAATGAAATAGCAACGGATCTAGACTGCGCTTCCAATCTGGTTCTCAGCACACAGACTATGGCTAGAAAAAGATTGCTTAGGTATCATGAGCATAATTATTTCATCAAACTGCAATAAGTGGATATTTGGAAATACTTAGATCTGAAAAAGAGGGCTTCTTACTTTCCACTTTCTGACATGCAAATACTATAACAGGATTTTCCTTAATTTTGAACTGTTACAATGTTTGGTGGACTCATACAAATTAACATCAGAATTATATTAAATTCCCTCTGATTATTACTTCTTTGCTCAGTTCATCCTTCTGCACAAAAGTCTGAGGGGTTGGAGAGTAACATTTATTGCTGTTACAAATTGTACAAGGGAACTTTTAAAAGTATGTTACACACACAATTTATTTATTCCAGTTTTCATTACTTTATAATGGAAAGTGCCCACCCACAGCTGTGGGCATCTTTGACAATCCTTCTAAAATGAGCACATAAATGAATTTTCGATCTCCGCACAACACAAAGCCTGGGTCAGAGAACCAATGCAAACGCATTCTGTCATCATTCATTCATTCCTGGATTGCACTTCATATGCATGAAAGAGAAAAGTGTTCAAAACACTTAAAACTTGGAATTTAGCAACATCAATAGCACAAATTGTGACAACACTGTCAATGGGAATAGGGTGATATGTACACATAAGCACCAACAGCTGTTCAGCTAGGTTCAGCTAAATCAGGAGAGTGGTTTGCAGCACTGAGCATCATTCATATACCATGCAGACACTTGGGTACCACGATGAGTGCAGTATTGTTCCCTGGAGAGGTTCGACTATCACAGACTTAACACATGCTGCTGTTGCTTTCAGTCTGCTGCTGCTTCCACTACAAAAGGAATCTGTTCCTATTACTTGTATCACTTTAAATACCAGATGACCCTTGAGACATTTGATGCTGGACGCTGGAAATTATTTCTGATTTCAATGAAGCCATAGGACACAAGTCTGGATGCCACGCACCATTGGCAAGAATGTGCCAGCTCGGCAGGTCTGAGTAGCAAGGCCTAGATCAGAGCAGTCCCAGTGCCCAGCCAACCTTGGTGTGGGGGTTGCCAGGTGGCATGAAGCCTCTGTCCGAGAGCAGCTCAGCTGGCCTAGAAAAACTGGGGCGTGTCCAGCTCTGCTCCTGCAGTCGCCCCCAGGCACATCCCTGAGGTCAGGCTGGAGCCGTGGAACCCATTCCAATCAGTGGGAGCAGTCCTACCACCCCAGACCTACCACCACCACGACAATCATTGATAATTTTGCTTCATTACAAGGACAGCACTGCTCCAAACCTCTCTGGAGAGCCACAGAGCAGGGCTCCCTTCTCTGCGACACGCTCCTCACAACTCCGCCTGCAGCGGGCTGGAAGGATGCTATGGCCAGCGCATGATGGAGTGGCAGTCTCCACCACAGGGCATTGCCCGGCACTGGGGGAATCCCTTTGTTTTGCTTCATGCCACCCGAGTTGTGAAAATCAGTCTTCAAGGTTCAGGGTCTGGGCATGAGATTTTGGTTCTAGTGGCAAGACAAGGCCAGGGTCAGCTCAGCAAAGTATCTGCAGTGATTTGCCATCCTTGGATCCCATGCTCCAAGGGCCTGAGACTCCTGCCCTGTGCATCAGAGTAGCCAGGGGCTGCTGGTTTACACTGGTAAGCCAGGCACGGCATGTCATGTCGTCTGTGACACTCCAAACACGTCTGTCTATACGAAAGGAAGACACTGATATTGAGCAGCAGCTCTCACCTCATAGAATCAGATTAGAGGTGGAAGGGACCTCAGGAGGTGTCTAGTCCAACCCCTGCTCACAGCAGGACTATCCTCAGCTAAATCATCCCGGCCAGGGATTTGTCAAGCTGAGCTTAAAAACCTCTAAAGATGGAGAGGCCACCACCTCCCTAGGTAACCCATTCCAGTGCTTCACCACCCAGCTAGTGAAAAACCTTTTCCTAATGTCCAACCTAGACCTCCCCCACTGCAACTTGAGACCATTGCTCCTTGTTCTGTCATCTACCACCACTGAAAACAGCCTAGCTCCATCCTCCCTGGAATCATCTTTCAGGTAGTTAAAGGCTGCTATCAAATCCTCCCTCATTCTTCTCTTCTGCAAACTAAACAAGCCTAGTTTCCTCAGCCTCTCCTCAGAAGTCTTGTGCTCCAGCCCCTTTATTGTGTTTGTTGCCCTCCGCTGGACTCTCTCCAACTTGTCCACATCCCTTTTTGTAGTGGGGGGCCCAAAACTGGACACAATACTCCAAATGCTGCCTCACCAATGCCAAATAGAGGGGAATAATCACTTCCCGCGATCTGCTGGCAATGCTCTTACTAATGCAGCCCAATATGCCATTAGCCTTCTTGGCAACCAGGGCACACTGCTGACTCATATCCAGCTTCTTATCCACTGTAACCCCCAGGTCCTTTTCTGCAGAACTGCTTCCTACCTCATCGGTCCCCAGTCTGTAGCTGTGCATGGGATTCTTCTGTCCTAAGTGCAGGACTCTGCACTTGTCCTTGTTGACCCTCATCAGATTTCTTTTGGTCCAATCCTTCAATTTGTTTAGGTCCTTCTGTATCCTATCCCTCCCTTCCTGAGTATCTACCACTCCCCCTAGTTTAGTGTCATCTGCAAACTTGCTGAGGGTGCAATCTACCCCATCCCCCAGATCATTAATGAAGATGTTGAACAAAACCGGCCCCAGGACCAACCCCTGGGGCACTCTGCTTGTGACTGGCTGCCAGCTAGACATGGAGCCGTTGATCACTACTCGTTGAGCCCGATGCTCTAGTCACTCTACAGTTGTTTTAGTGGCACTAATATAAATGACGGGATCTGAGACTCAGATTGTGACGTTGGAAGATTTATTTTTCAATGAAAACAGCTCTCCAGAGACTAGTTCTGACAGGAGGAGGATGCATTTCCAGACCACTTCCAGGCAGTGCATGGAGTGAGGCCTGGCAGACATGGCCTGCTGCTGCTGCTGCCTTGTTAAGGAATGCTGTTAAGAAATGCATTATTTGGAAGGTCCACAAATCTGAGAGCAGTGCCAGAGATGGGAGCATCCATTATAACAGAGAATCGGAGTGGGAACCCTTAGTGCTGCAGAGGAGAGAGACCAAATCATTCAAGTGGCGGAGGAAAAGCCTCCAGCCCAGTTCTCAATATCTCACTTGCAACCAGGACCTCTTCCCCTTCTCGGTTTACATCATTCTAAGCAAAACATGGCCCAACAGTCAGACAGACAGAGGAAGATGGTTCTCTTATCTGATCATTCCCGCCACCCAGAGCATGGGTGTTTGGTGGATGTCCAACACTGGGAGAACACAACAGTGACAGAAGAGCAATGGCTACTGTGGGGAAGGAAACGCTCTGCCCTCATTAAAGCTCAGCAAATCATTAAAATCACAAGTATTCACTGAAACTTTTCTAGAGGCTTGTTTCGGCTGTGCTTGCCTGCCTCTGAACAGCCTAGCAAGCCAGCCTAGGAAGCACTGGAGTACCGGGTAGAATGAAGAACGTGAATACTGCAGAGCAGGTTTTGAATCAAGAAGTGGCAGTCCCTAGGAGCCTTTTACCCAGTCACAGTACAGAAAACAGGCCATGTGATCTATATGCCCAATCAAAACATTTTTCAACCAATCATTTCAGATAAAAAAATTAATTTGAAAAAAAGGCACGATTGTTTTTGGACAGTGATCTGAGTAAGAGACAAAGTCTCTGGTCCTCCCCTGCAGGGCCGTGAGTACCCACTCCACCCCTCACTCAGGGCAGTGATGTGGAGCCATCAGATAGCCCATAAGTAGTAAAAATTACTGTTCTTGGGCTGCAGCAAAACTCCAGCTTGAGGAATGTTGGCTTCCAGTCAGTATGAGAGAATCCTGAGCCATATTTCTTCACAACTGCAGCGCACATCGCAATGGCAGCATAGGTGTCAAAGTCAGACATGCTGCTGTGCTGTCTTGGTACCTGTGCAGTCCTCATCTCCACACACCACCATTAAAACCTTTTATCCCACTCACACACGCCTGTCGGGCAAGGAGATGCTGCCCCTGTTTGACAGAGGGGGACCTGAGGTACAGGGTGGAGTAAGTGGCCTGCCAGAAGTCACACAGAAACCTGTGTCAGACTGTGACACTGTGTCTGAAAGAACATCCCAAAAACCCCATATTCACCAGTGTTATGTAATTATGAAATGCTCTGTATAAGGAATGCCTTGTGTGGTGTTATTTTAAAAGCCTTGATCTGCTGAATAGTAATAACTTGTTGGATTGTATGTCCTACCAGCATGTGTGAAGTTATAAAATATTGCTGAAAATGCTACCAAAACATGTTGCAAGGTGGGGAAACTTCCACACGCAGCCCTTCAGGCACAACAACAGAATGGCCAGACAGCACTGCCTACTGTCTCTCACCCATTCAAGGACAGATTTCACTAACAGGGACTGTTCACCATGGAATTTCACCAAGAAAACACATACAGAATGAAGTACTGATGATCAATGAGGACGATTGCCCCGGTCACAAGCAGCACTGGTCAAACAAGCTGGAAAAGACGATAAAAGGAGGAGTGACATCATGACTTGGCTTCAATCTCCCCCAGATAAACACCTGGAGAAATGGCTGAAAGACAATGAACTGTGTACTGGGGGAGCACAGGCCAGGTGGGGAACGCAGACTCTGCCTGTCAGAACTGAAAATCTGTAGTCTGCTTGTATCGTCTCTCGGGGCGAGACATTTCTAGATTCAAATCCTGTTAGAATTTAGATTGTGTTCTTATTTTTTTTAATTTTATTTGGTAACTATTTCTAGTCTTTGATGTTTACAATTTATAATCCCTTAAAATCTACTTTTCCGTAGTTAATAAACTTGTTTTATGTTTTATCTTTACCAGTGTGGTCTTGAATTGAAGTGTCTAGAAATCTTAGCTAAGTAACTGTTAGAATATAGATATTTAGGCCTGCCTGTAAAGGCCTATGGTTGTTTACGTATACCTTAACACTTAGCTAGTTATAGGGGTATACAAACAAAGAATAAATATCCTAGGCCATCTGTCTATGGGCCTTCTCTTACTGTGACAGTCTGAGGCCTTGTACTTCGGCTAAACAGCAGAGGCAGCCATAAAGTGGGAAGTGTACAGTCACATCCACACGTTCCAAACAAATTACTTTAAAAGAAAGCAATAGCAGACTGTTAAGAAGGCGATCCAGTCTAACACCTCCAGATAAAGGAAGGATCCTAGAATGTTTAAAGAAAACTTTGTTTGATAGCATTCTGTCTGGTTTTTAACCACATGTCAACAGTTGTGGTTATAGAATCCATACTTCATATCGTTTGGCCATTATGATACCCACTGTTCTGATCATTTCTGTCTGATTCTTTCATTGTTTCTGTCTATCCATAACTAATTGTAATCAGTTAAGGTGGTGGGATATGATTGGTTAGAGAATTATGTTACAATATGTTAGAATTGGTTAAAAAATTATCTTGTAATATTTGTAAGAAAATGATTGGTTAAGATACTTTCTGTTTGACCTCAGTTTTTTTAGTGTAAGGTGTGAAGAAGGAAAATTACTGGTGTGAAGAATTAGGATTCTTGCTTGATTACTTCAATAAGCCCATAGTATCGCCTGCTGCTGGACTCTGGACTTCTGCTTCTGTCAGCGAACCAAGAACTGAGGGAAGGGGCTTTAACTAACAAAACTGGAGCATGACCTCCTCATATAAATCCCGCCCAGAATCCTACCCAGAGGCTTTCCTTGAACTTTATGTCAACAATCTCACATGTGGTTTTTTTATTGACTCAATGGTGAAAAAATACCAAACTGAAGACATGTCTCAGGGAAACGGATACTGTTATTAAACAATATCCTCTATGAGAGTGCTGCTGAAAGCTGACTGGACCATCATGCTTATTAATTACCCTGGTTGCCAGCATTTCAGCATTGAGGAGAGAATTAGTTCCTTTTTACCTCTCTTCTTTAATCTCCTTCCCTTTTCCCCTTTACTTTATTGTCTTTGTGCACCTCAGCCCTTTCTGTTGGTAACTGGGGATGTATTTCTTACATATATAATAGAACGAAAAATAACCGACTGTTCCTCTGGTCTTCATTTCCAAAGACAAGTTTTCACTGTTTTTTCAGATAGTGCTTCATTAAGCTTTCTAATAATAAACTAATGGTTAAATGTAGATGGACCAAAATGGTTTGGATTTGTTTTGGGCATTCTGTTTCCTAGAACATAGAGGTGAGAGCTCAGATGTCAAGTTAAACCATCCTCTGAGCTGCTAGAGGTTTGCCTGAGATCACAGGGATTAGTTATGCATGATACTGCTTTTACATTTAAGTCACAAGAAACTTCTACTCTTCTACAAGCTGCTTTTAGCAAGTGATAAATTTGTAGCTATTGGTGAATTCATGTTTCTTTGTTCACCCTGTGCTATCATTAGGAAATTATCATCTACTGAAGGGGGGCATTTTAGCAAATCACCAGGTGCCTAAGCCAATTATTTTGCTCATTATTTATTTGTTATTTATAGAAATAGTCATTTAGTAGATTTTCTTTTATGTGACCTAGTTCAGCTAGGGAAGAGGTTGCATGAACCTGAGTCTTTGTGCCCTTTTGAACCTGACTCTCTATGCCCTTTTCTTTGATGTCCAGGGATGAAAAGCAGGCAATTGGAATATGTTTATACCTGCAAGACTAACTTTTTGAAACCACATGTTTTGACATTCCGTATAACCTTTGCCTGACATTTTTTTCCATTTGATAAGCTTTGTAATACTTTGATTGACATGTCTCTGTAACTTTGGGGGTATAAGAGGAAGGTAGCAAGTCTGAGTCAGGTGGATTGCTTTGTGAATACATTTGGAATGATCTCCAGATGCAGACAGAAGCACTGGCCATCTAGAAATCTGTGACTGAATCACCCAAAGACTGCCTCAGACTTGGGGGATAACTATCAAGTTTTGGGGAACTCTAAACCACCTATTGTATGTGTCCGTGCTTAAGACTAATAAGTGGAGACTTCAGCAAACGCATGCCAATGGGAATTGCTGGAGGCCAATAAAGTAAAACTTCCAAGTTAAAAGCACTTGGTTTTGACTTGTCTGTGCCAGCAATATAGCAGGCAGAGGTACTGCGTTTTCTTTGTTTATGTCCTGATACCAACTTGCAGAGACTAAAGTTACAGGGTTGAGGAACCCTGTATAATGCCACTATAACCATAAAAATAACGATAGATTCCATCTGCTTGGCACTGCATAAATCAATGCATCCTAAATAAGCAAAGTTCATTGGGGCTGACTTGCCACATTGGCAACTGTCGGATTTTCACTTCATGCAATGTGAATCTTCAGAAATAATTATTAAGGAAAACATATTTAGCGTGACAGCATTTCCCATTCTATGTTACTAACCAGTTTATTGCTGGTCTAGATTTGGGGAAAATCAGTTTAACGCAGAAGCAAGTCTCTGGATTTTATTGACTGTTTTTTCCACTTGCTCCTTGTTGCTATGGAAATGTCTCCCTTTTTATTCTTAAATCATTTGATCCTACCATTTCCCATTAAGCAGATTTCCATTTCTCTCACACTTGCACTCGTGCCTTGCTAGCAGCTGTTTCCTTAAGTGATCACTGACCATGCTCTACCAGGAGCTTCTACACATCGTCTTTGCACCAGAGAGCGAGAACTGTGACATTCTCTCACCACAGCTTGCACTCTGCACTCTGAATGTGCTAAGATAGGTAAAGCTCTGAGGGCCGGGATATGTGCATCCACCACGTGTGCAGAAATGGGAAAGGGACAATCCAATGGTCAGACACAGCAGCAGCTCCTGGGCTGCAGACAGAAGTAGGCGAAGGCCCCGGGGAATGAGCAGTGAAGGTGCAGGTCGGATTGGCAGAGGTTAGTACCATTGAGGGTCATGCCTCAAAGGCTGCATCTAGCCCTAAATAGGAAGAGGGGGTCCATTAAAAAGACTCTAGGGGAACCTCACATAATTAAAAAAGAAAGTTATATTTTGGATGGGGCACCCCATTCTTTCAGGTTTATATGTGACTAAGAGCAAATGGCTAATTACATATTGCAGCTGGTGGAGCACTGAAAAACTCTATTCCCTGAATAATTTCACAAATAAAAGTGAATGGAAATCAAGTTTATGTTTTTTTTTTATTTTTTTCAAACAGTACAAATCTATTTGTCATGAGTGTCTGATCTCATGAACATAGTGCCTCCAAGAAGGTCAGCAGGTCACTAGGTGGGCTGCTCTTTAGCCCTTAATGGGCTGAAATGGGGAGGGTTTTGCTCACCAGATTCACAGATCCCAAGGTCAGAAGGGACCACTGCGATGATCTAGTCTGGCCTCCTGTGTAATGCAGGCCATAGGACTTCCTGGGTTAATTCCTGTTTGGGCTAGAGCACACTATTTAGAAACACATCCAATCTGGATTCTAAAGTTGCCAGAGATGGAGAATCCACCACAAGCCTTGGTCAATTTTTCCAGTGGTCAACTACACTCACTGTTAAAAATTTGCATCTTATTTCCAGTCTGAATTTGTCTAACTTCAACTGCCATCCACTGGATCTTGTTATACTTTTGTCTGCTAGATTGAAGATCCCATGATTATCAAATTTCTGTTCTTCGTGTATTTACTTATATATTTTAATTGTCACCCCTTAACCCTCTTTTTGAGAAGCAAAATATATGTCTAGCATTAGAAGGCATATTTTCCAGTCCCTTTGTCTCCTCTTTTCTGAAACCTCTCCAACTTACCAATACCTTCTTCAACCATGGGTCCCACAATTGCACTTAGTGTTCCAGCAGTGGTTCCACTAATGCTCCCTTTTCTACGCAAGCCAGGATCCCATTAGCTCTTCTGGACACATCATCACACTGGGAGCTCATGTTCTGCGACCGTCCAGTCCTTAGATCTTAGTGTTGCTGGCTGCAGACATATCAGACAATCCAGTGCTCTCTAGTTGCAGTATTTCTTCCCAGTGGTCCCAGTGCATTCAATATCTTAGGTATCTCTCTTCCATGAGTTCTTGCTTGGCCTGTCTTGCTTTGTCTGAAGCCTGCTATATATATTATGTATTAATTTTATTGGTACTTAAGAATCCCCAGTTATCACTTTGCGGGTTGACAGATTCTTGTCTCAAGATCAGGTCTGGTATTATTCAAAATTATTATACAGTTGGGAACCCCAACATGCACAGCTGAAACACTCACACTATAGGAACTCTTCCATACTTACAATTAGTTTATTAACACATTTAGCACAGTCACAAACATCCCAACTCAGTAAGATGGAGAAAAATACTTTAGAATATACATCTGTACATTCATATACTCACACAGAACAACCTGAAATGTTAGCCATCATCTTCCTCAACCCCATCACCTTCTGCCTCATCCCCAGGGGCCATGATTCTGGCACTCCCACAGGCTACATCTCTCTCTCCTACCACCCAAAAGCGGGGTGCCACTTTCATAATATTTTAAATTGACACCACTATGTTTGCTCATTCATTAGGGGATTTTCCCTTTTTCCTCATTTGTTTTTCCTCCGCTTACTAATGTTGGAGTGTTCTTCTACTTTAGGTTGATATATCAATGATCTCAACTTATTATAACACATGTCAATTTATTACAATGTTCGTCTTGTGTTAGGTATCTGCAGATGAAGTTCATGGACCCCTCTATTCGGCATTGGTAAGGCCGCATTTGGAGTATTGTGTCCAGTTTTGGGCCCCCCACTACAAAAAGGAGGGCAACAAAAATGATAAGGGGGCTGGAGCACAAGACTTATGAGGACAGACTGAAAGAACTAGGCCTGTTTAGTCTGCAGAAGAGAAGAATGAGGGGGGATTTGATAACAGCGTTTAACTACCTGAAAGGGGGTTCCAGGGAGGATGGAGCTAGGCTGTTTTCAGTGGTGGCAGATGACAGAACAAGGAGCAACGTTCTCAAGTTGCAGTGGGGGAGGTCTAGGCTGGACATTAGGAAAACGTTTTTCACTAGGAGCGTGGTGAAGCACTGGAATGGGTTACCTAGGGAGGTGGTGGCATCTCCATCTTTAGAGGTTTTTAAGCTGCGGCTTGACAAAACCCTCGCTGGGATGATTTAGCTGAGGTTAGTCCTGCTCTAAGCAGGGGGTTGTCTAGATGACTTCCTGAGGTCCCTTCCAACTCTAATGTTCTATGATTCTATGACCCGTTACATACATCAATTTGTTGCTATGACACCCTTGTTGTTGGATTCATGCTCCTGTGGTCAGAAATTCCCATTAACCACACTATTTTCAGCGTCTCAATACTTGGAGTTTCCACTGTGTCATTTATTTATTCAAAGTTCATGTGCCTCAAGCTTTATGATAACTATGTTAACTGATGAAGCTAACGTATTACAGGATATAGGTCTGTAGGTTCCTTGTATTACGGCTGAATATAATAAAGGCAAGCTAGTCCTATGGGCGATAGAGTAATTACCCCTTTGTTTAAACCCATGCTTTTTACATAACGCAGTCAATGACACGTAACAGAGAGTTGCTGTCTGCCCAGTTAGAATGTTTATATGTGCTTTTGTAACAAAATGCAGTGACCCTGCACTCTTATTGACCATAGACATATATTTTTGATAATTGATTGTTACAATACTACAATATTGGCCATCTGTACTACACATTACCCTTCTGATAAGAGCCTCTGACTTGGTTAGCCTGGTACCTACCAAAGACAATGATGAGGGATTCTGTTGGTACCTTTCCTATGGCCACACAGTGGTGTGTTCACCTCAATCATATCATATCTGCTAATGTATGGATATCCCTTTTCAGAACAACAGGCCATGGGTGGAATTTTTCCCATTCGGGTGATAAACTGCCAGAGAGGTACACTGATGCATTCATTGTAGACATGGTCTTTATGGTGACCTACTGAGTGGAAACTGCCAAGTGACTGAACACATCCTCAGGCAAAGAGGCTGTGGATGGGACATCTAAGGTTTTGCCATGATGTACTCTTAGTGAAATAAGAGATTTAATTAGGGTGCAGTGTTACAGACCCCATACCTGAGTTGCTCTCATTGACACCTTTTGACAAAAATTAAAACAAGTGGCTCTTCCTGTTCCATGGTTTTTAAAAAACAGTATTTAACAAAACGATTTATCTACTGCTAATCCTTGATTAAATGTGGGGTCCTTCTGAATTCTAAAATTATAGGATGGTGCTACATGTGTATACTATATTGAGAACTGATTTAACATAAAACAAACATAACAAAAGAACAGCCACACTGGGTCAGACCAATGCTCCATCTAGCCCAATATCCTGTCTTCTGACAGTGGCCAATGCCTCAGAGGGAATGAACAGAACAGGTAATTATCAAGTGATCCATCCCATCACCCATTCCACGTTCTGGCAAACAGCAATCCCTGCCCATCCTGGCTAATAGCCATTGATGGACCTATCCTCCCTCAACTTATCTAGTTCTTTTCTTAACCCCGTTATAATCTTGAGCTTTACAACATCCCCTGTCATGAAGTTGCACATGTTGACTGTGCATTGTGTGAAAAAATACTTCCTTTATGCTGTACCCATTGTTACTCCTGGTCTAGATGTAGGCATTCTGGAGTTACTGATTAGAAGACAGACCTTTTTCCAGGTTACTAAAGGTGACATGGTTACATTCACTAGCTCAAAGCTGAGGGCTCCACTTTCACCTGGTATGCCCTTTATAATATGCCCCTTTTAGATCCGTACCGTTTTCTAGTACGTATACATAACTGACACCGTCAGTTCAGGTAATAAACTCAATAGTGACAATGTTTTGATCATTAGTCTTCCCCAAGTTCTGTCAACTACCATCTGGGAATGAAATCATAGTGCTCCAAAGACGACACCATGGTAGCGAAGGGCATCCCAGCACCACTGCACCGAACGGTCTCCCTGCCCAGGGATGCTGCTGTTGGCTCCATACCATAATTACTACAGAGTTAGAGTTCACCATCTGGAGGTTTATGCAAAAGTCTGTTTTCTTAGCTTGCTTCAAAAGTCATCACACTCCCCAGAAAGCAGAATTCTTCTACCTTTTCAACTTCTTTTCCATTCACTTACACATTTGCATCTCTTGCTCAGTTTCCTACCTTCATAATCTTGGTTTTCTCTGTAATCCAGTTTTTTCTGCTTCCTGTTTTACTTCTGCAGTAAGGGCAATCATTCTGTGCCACATCATACTTAGAAAAACAGTGTTGTGGGCGAAGTCAAGGTTGTGTAACTCATCTCTGCTAATTCATTTTACACTGCCCATGGTGCCTTTTGTTGCCCATTTCATCACCCCGTCTATTGCTAGTGCAAAGAAGATTGGTGAACCCCCCGGGCTAACTCCAGTTACAGTATCAAACCACTCGCCCACAGCTGTATCTGATCTTATTGCACATATGCTTCCATCATATACAATCTTTATTATCTTGATCCGCTTGTCTGGCATCCCATAGCTTCTAGCAATATTTTATCTCTGTGTAAATGCAAAACCTGGTCAAATAATGTAATAGTGTATGGTGTTATACTGTAAGCACTAAAAAGTGTGCCAGGTGCTTTATAGAACTAATAGAAAGACCAGTCCCATGTCAAAGAACTTGCAGTCTAAGACTACACATGATGCAAAGAGAGTGGGTAAGAAACAGAAGAGAGATAGGGGAGCATGAGAAAGGATATGGGTTACATCAGTAAGATGATGGGGTTACTCTTACCAACCTACATCATGAGGGTTGGGCTGAAAGGTTGGGGCTATTTTAATAAGTTAATATTACTTTAGTACTTTAAAATTATTATTTCTTGTCGTATCACAGAATAAGAGCATTCACAGGTGATTTAGGTTTTGATCCAAAGCCCACTGAAGTCAAAAGAAAAACTCCCATTTGACTCCAATCGGCCAGGCTTTTAGAGGAGGGAGTGTCTTTATGAAACAGAGTTGGAAGGACATCTCAGGCATAGGGGGACACGTGAAAAGGGACTTTACTAACCACATTTCCACAAGCATGGCTGAAGTTTAAGAACGGAATGGAATCTGAAGGTGGGTGGGTTTTGTGCATTTTTGGGTTGAGTTGCAAATATTTCACACCAGGAGGCACACAATGCCAAGGGAAGCAACTTGTGCATAAAAATGAGGTCAACTGAAATGGAAATCTTGAGTGGTCAAAACTGTCTTTCAATCTAGCTCAGATATAGACTTGAACTCACATTGAAATTGCTGTGTCAGTATTGCTTGTAGGCATTTCGTTCCCAGGATATCAGAGAGAAAAGGTGGGTGAGCTCACACCTTTTACTGGACCAACTTCGGCTGGTGAGAGAGACAGGCTTGATGCCACTATTCCACTAGTTTAGATTACAACATTCTCTGTTCAGATTACTTCATCTATGCTCTGCTAATCTACTTTATTTTGTCCTCAGGGCTTGGTGCTTCCCTGATGTAAGGCTCAGTCTATGTGCCTTAGAAAGGATGTTATTCAATCTAGGGCCAATTCCAACACATGTGGAGTGAGTAATAGAGTTTGACCTAACCTGGATAACAGTAAGAAGGCTGAGCTGATCTTACATTACAGGAAACTGCTTTGGAAGTTAATTACCCACAAAGCCACATGCTCCCGTTAATTTTTGTTTCGTTTTTTGAATAGTGAAAATGAAATGGTTGATATTATTTAATTTTGTCCACATCACATTATTTCGCACTGACACTAATGCCATTGAAGGGCCAGTGACCCAAGAAAATTTTGCTGTCAGTAACTTCACTACCCTAGCCATTCACAGAAAACACTGCAAGGCATACAGCACTGCGGAGATAATAGCTTGCTCCAGGGAACAAGCTGAAGCCGAAGGCTGAGACATGCACTTTCAGCTACCTGAGGAAAAGGTTTTAGATATTCATGGCCATATGTGCTGGAGTGCTTTATTTGTATGTAAATGTATAATTATGTATAATTGTAGTTTTGGAGCATCAGAGGCAGAGAAGAAAAAAATTAGGCATAGTTTTAACAAAACAGTCACTGCACATAGGCAAAGATTTGTTTCCAGTCACATACCAATGGTAAGAGTAGTCAAGATTGACAATAAGTCCCAGGATGTTCTTTCCCAAAGCTTCCCCAACACCCACTTTTGCTATAGACCAGAGAAAAGTCCCCTCTTTTTCCTTTGCTTAGCCTCGTTTGGAAAACCGCCTATGTTTTGTGATTCATTGCTTGAGAATAAGTGCTTCCCTCTGGTACCATGAAAGGTATCTGTTGATAACCTCTGTGAAGCTGCATCTGTGTTTCTCTCGGCACCCCCTAGAAAGAGCTCTGCAGGATTATGCAGGGAGTAGAAGCTTTTAGGGTATATTGCCAGTCAGACTACAGACTGTAGAAGCAGTTTGTGGGTGAAATGAGATGCTGCCAGTTGCAGATAAGGGTAGGGATACCGTGCTATACTCAGAAATCCAGTCCTCACATAGTTGCTGATAAAAAGATAGCTTGACACTTAAATAGTGCAAGAAGTGATGCCCCTTGGAGTCAGCAGCATAACTGTGATTTGCTCATGTCAAAAGTCCAATCTTCAGGTAAAAATTGCCACAGATGGAGAATCCACCACAACCCTTGGAAAATGGTTCCAATGTTAATTCCCCTCACTGTTCAAAATGTGCACCTTACTGCCAGTCTGAATGGTCTAGCTTCAACTTCGAGCCAGTGGAGCATTTGAGACCTTTCTCTGCTTGATAGAAGTGCCTATTACCAAATATTTGTTTGCCATGTAGCTACTTATAAACTGTGATCTAGTCACCCCTTCACCTTCTCTTCGTTAAGACAATCAATGGAGCTTCTTGAGTCTACCACTAGAAGGCAGGTTTTCTAATCCTTTAGTCATCCTCTGGCTCTTCTCTGTGCCATCTCCAATCAATAAGCATCCTTCTTGAATTGTGGACACCAGCATTGCTCCAGAAGAGGTTGCCCCATGTCAAATACAGAGGTAAAACAACCCCTTGAGTCTCCATCCTCTGTGATGCAATCGTGTGCTTCCTTAGCCAAAGGTTCTCCTAAAGCCTTTCCCATTTCCAATCTAATTGGAACACTGATCACTTATCTGTAGAGGCCAGGAAAGGGCTGGACAAAAACAAAATGTGGAAGTTTCCCCCAATCCAAGATTTGCAGGTTTTCTGACAGTTGCACTCTGGTTGCTGGATTGGATGCTTGAATGGCCAGATGAGGTTCTCTGGCCAGTGTGATACAGGCGGTCAGACTGCACAACAGGCATGAGTCCGAGAGGAAAATATGGATAAAAGCGGGCAAATCCAGCTGGACAATACACAAGCAGCAAATCAAACCAGAGATGTACTGCACTGTGCAGAAAGTTGGATGGCATCTTTTATAAGTAAATGGATTAGCGTGCCTTAAGTAAATGAAGTTGGCTTGGCATTTCTAGTAACAGCTCAGGGAGGTTGTGAAATTGGGGCAGGAGCTTGATATGTTTCTGATAGGAACAATATGATGTGGTTGCCTAATCGCAGAGAGCTGGACTCCATGAGCCTGGAGCTCCCTTCCCACCCTGTCCTAGCTGGCAAAAACCCAGAAACCACAAAGCCCAGGACCTCCTCAGCACTGCTGCAAGCTGGGGACAGAATCCCGTCCTCCTGCCCCTGCCCCACCCCCTCCAGGCCAGGCCCGTGAGCTGCGGATGGATCCATGTTTGGGCTGCCCAAGTGAAGACAGCTAGTTCTGGCAGTTGTGAGTCAAATATTATCTCCCTTAAAAACAAACCCAAGAAGTTTCTATTCGCCATTCCCATAGAGCTGCATTCGTTTTCCTGTTCACAAAAAGGCTATTGCCTCTCCTGTAATTTCAAGCACTCTTGTAAAAGTCTTGTTCAGTGATGCATTTCCACCCCCTTTGATATGATAAAAGTGAAATTCAGAGTTTCCTCTTCTCAGCTCCTGTGAAACTCTGGGCCACGCTCAATGAAAACAGGAGAGGCCAGTGTTATGAAATCTGCAAACAAAAGACAGAGGCAGCTTTAAATCAATTTCAGTGTAGATTTGTTTATGCAGATTTAACAGTTTCAAAAAAGAACGTGCTGCCCTCTGAAGAGAACTTGGCTGAAGGACTCAGGCATGATGCAGATTTACACAAAACAGGGCAGTGGAAAGGGGGTAGAGATGGGTACTCAAGAGAACCAAGGGCAATGAATTGTGTGCAAATCACCTAGTCCAATGTAATGTAACAAGCAGCGCTTTTGAGGGCCTCTGGAAAGCAGTTTGTTTAGAATGTGATCTGCAAATACATAGTATGTGTTGCAAACAAATCTGTTCCTTCACTTTGATAACATACTGTAGAAGACAGAAGAAATGTGCTGATGCCTGGAAGGTATCATTTGTTCCCCCACACCAAGGCTGACAATTTCTGTGTCAAGCTTCCAAAAAAATAAAACACAAATATTTGGTAACAGCTCTGCTTGTTGCCTGAATGCTGATAATTACTGTAGCAGCCATATCTTACTGCTGCTCTTTTGCATAAAAACTTTCACAGTAATCAAGACTCACTGTGTTGCCTATGCACGTTGCTGTTGAAGGGCATGTTGATTTGTTAAAGTTGCTCTAAGTATTTCTCAATTTGACTTACACTTGTCGGTGTTTTCGGTGTTTTTTTAAAAATCAAAGTAGATGATTAATGTTTGTGTGTCATCCTGTTCAAGTCAGACTTTGGACAGACAGCTGATGAATGTTGTTTTTCATACAGTGCCTCCCACTCAGAACTGGTTAGAGATTGTTCTTAATGGTGACAGCCATAAACGTGCGGGTCTTCATTTGCCCACAGCTCTGCCAACCCAGTGATTAGTGGTTGAAGCAATTTACTTTGTGTCATAACAACTTTGCATTAAAAACATGGCTATATTTTAGACAAGCACAGTGAGTGAAATCATAATGGACTTGCCTTCATTTAGAAAAGGGGTTGATGTTACCAAGGGATAAGTCTCTGGAAAATAGAAAATTATTCCTTTCTTTTCCTCTAATGTTATTGAAAGTCAGGAGTCTGTGTAGGCACATTTCTGTTGAAAATCTCCATTGAAAGTGATGCAGGAAAAGCAGGAATCAATTTGTTTGTCCAAAGCAGCAGACAACCTTTGTGAAATGTACAATGGCTATCTCGTCATAAGAGACTGCTGCTCTCCTGCTCAGAGAGAAGGTGTAGGCCATTACCTGCCTGGGGCCGCCCTGAGCTGGGAAGGGTTGGACGGGCCATGCTAGGGAGTCCTTGGTACTGCTGGCCTGACCCAGGAACAGCTGGGACAAATTTCACAGAGAACAATTTTCAGCCCTTATCTACTTGGAGGGTGGCCTAGCCCTATGAATGGACTTTGAGAGGGATAGAGCCACCTCTACCCCATCTAGTCCAAAATGGACCATTTTGCACACACTGGAGACTGGAGAATCTCCTCCATGCAGTGCCCCTAGTGTTTTGTGAAGGCTGGACCCATGCCGTGTACAGCAGAGGTGCTGGGAGACGTGCAGCAGGGATAGCACAACTGCAGATTAAAAAACCTGGCCTGTTTCAGAAAGACCCCAGACAGTCAGATAGTATTTTGGAATTCATCCGGACGATGACAATGACAAACTGACAGCTCCTAATGAACTGCTGACTTCCCCACTGGTTACTGAATTCTGAATAAATGATTTATAGCTTTTGAAGGTCTGTGTGATACTTGAGACCCAAGCCCTCTAAGATGACATTGATTGTTCAGACTGCCTTTTGTGTTGCTGGCCTCTCTTTAAGACGCTGACAAAAGAGAATTTTGGCATAACCGAAAACATATGAGATTAGAAAAAAGTTGGAGTATGTCAGCAACACATTCACACCTGCCCCAGAGAAGGGAACTAAGATTGCTCTTCCTCAGGCATTGCATTGTCCTGAGTAACTCTCCATTTACACATTTAATTGCCAATTAGAATTTTTCTTAGACCTATGCATTTTCTAGACATATTAGACCCCGGGGCCAAAAGAGCTAATGTGATCTTGGGATGCATAAATGGAAATCTCAGGTCGGAATAGGGAGGTTATTTTACTTGGTATCATCGGCTGCAGAATGGGGTGGACCACCAGGCCTATGGCCTGACCAACTTTTAGCAGGGTCTGGCATTTGCCCTACTCTGCTATTTCGTAACAAGAGCTGGGAGTGACATAGTTCGCTTAGCTCCTCTTCCCCGTCCCCTGCCCTCACCAGCCAGGACTAAGAGCAATGCAATGACTTTTCTTGCTCCTTTTCCCCCCTCCCCTTACTGAAGCATGAATGACCAGCTGGAATCTTTCCCTGCCATGAAGAAATAGGTACAGGCTGTCACACCACAGCTACTGTTTAAATTATACTTAAAACTTTCCCAGTTTTTCCAAGGCTCTAATGTTGTAGTGAATGGCAATACCCAGGTATGGCCATTTATTCTGCCATTTAACCCCACCTGTGAGAATGTTTTCTTTGCTTACAGTGGGCTTTGGTTGGGTCAGGTTACCAGGTAGGTCCACATAGGCTGTTCCATACAAATCCTGTGAATGCCTTGATCTTACCCAATCTCCCCAGGGTTGAACTTTTCTAGGAACTTTTTCCCAGAATTTCTTCTGAGGAGTTGCTGGTCCTTTGTATGCAGAGAAACAAGCTACTGCTGCCCTCAAGCAGCTACTTGTAGCTATGTGTGCTGTGCTGTATGGTATGTCCTTCTCTTCCAACTTCTGGTAAGTAATCTTAGTTCCCCTTGTACTGACTCTTTAATATTTCTGAGAGGCCAGAGCCAAACTTGAGGCCCTCAGTGAATTTCATTGAAGTTTTACCTTTATTCTCTCAGATACTTAGTGCTACATACTAGAAACCGCCTTCCAACTTAATCCTTTTTATTTAGCATAACTATTTGTATAAAAACTTCAGTGCATACAAACCCAAGCCAGTCTGAACAGTTTGCAAGGTTTGGCTGCCAATATTTATTCATTATAGATCCATGCTGCTAAGATACATCATTTAATTAGACACTAGATTATGATTTAAAATGGTTTTCTTAAAGTTTGGTAGCTCAACTACTTTTAAGCCATCATTAATTTATTCTCCTCCTTCATGTGTTAATTAATGCACATATTCTCTCCCTAATACTACTTCTAGTAATGTTCATCTTAACCCTGTAGTTTAGCATCAGCTTATTTACGTTAGTGGAGAAAGTCAAGTTACAACACATAGTCTGAACATTTCTTTCATGAGAGATTAGAAAGCTCTCCAAAAATATCATGCCCAAGAATAATCTCAAAACCATGCAGCTACTGTGCTGGCCCTGTATATAATGGACACCACTTCCAGCCAGGGGGTGCTGCACCCCCAGCAACCTAGTTCCAGCACCTATGACTTATTTCTTA
Organism: Mesoclemmys tuberculata; assembly: GCA_007922155.1. Lineage (NCBI taxonomy): Eukaryota > Metazoa > Chordata > Testudines > Chelidae > Mesoclemmys > Mesoclemmys tuberculata. The sequence goes on from ML675611.1 coordinate 904,165, forward strand.
AAAAAAAAAAAAGTTATAAAAACATAGACTACAAAAAAGATTCCAGAATCTGTTAAAGGTTATGCATCGACTGAAAATAGTTCTGCGACGAAGATTCCTGTGCAGTTTGCAATCCAACATTGGAGCGCTTACTAGGACACTGAAAGTGAAATGAATTAAAAGTAGTAGAACTGATTTTTTTCATTGTCTACACTTAGAAAAATGCAGAAAGGAAAGCACATAAGTAGTTACCAACTGCTTTAAGTTTTTAAAATTCTTTCATTTGTAGTGGCCTAAATCCATGTTGTCGTTATCATCTTCCTAGTCAGATCTCGTATTGGGACTATTTTGCTGTATTATCTCCTTATGGTTCTACAAATAAACGCTCACAGAAGGACTTTCTTTGCAGTTCGACAAACATGGACAATAAAATGGCACTTCCGTATTCCCAAGCAAGGAGCTGACAGATATTGGGGAGTGTTAGAACTTGATGTTTTTCAGTTACTCTTCCTGTACTTCTGCACACAGTGTGATTGTTGCAATGTAATACTTTTGCAATTAGCATCGTGTGTTAATAATAATCAATGATACTCTACACGCATTATGCGAAGAATGTAGGTGAGAGAGAATGACATTAAATGCAAATGTAACGTAAGAAATTGGTGGTGGGAGCTGGGTGGGGGCAGCGGTTGGTTAGTTTGTTTGCCAAAAAGGCATTCTGCAGCCTCTACTTGGTATTTACTGCTGGTGCCCCATTGCTGGAATGCAGTGCCCAGTTCTGGTACCCATAGTTTATGTGGAGAGCAGATAGTCATACTACAACTGTGTTGTCTCTGCTGCTCTATTTTATTTCCACCTATATTTAAATCTGTTTTAATCTACTGCTTTCCCTGCAGGATTTCCAGCCATGGGGCGGAGGGGACTGGAGGGAGTCCAGTGTCACAGTGAAAGTGTTATACAGAGTTGTAGCCAACTCTACCTCTGTGTGAAACGTGGAGCCCGACACTGCAAGCATCTCACCTGGCTGAGGGATTTGTTACAGACTTGACACTTGATCCTCCAGTGAGGATCTGGAGAAGGAGTATCTAGAGTTCATCAGCTTTTCAAACAAGCCTGGTCCCAGGCTGTGGTTTCTCAGTAAACCGTGTAAAGTTGGCAGTTCTGTTTGCTTTAGGTTCAACGTGAGATTTTTGTTGTGAATATAGGGTTTGTCTGAAAGCAAACTTCAATGAAAAAATGTCCTTTTGTGGATTGAAATCAAAGGAAACATTTGCATAAACTCCTGTGAAGGGAAAATTACGTTTTCCACAGCTCTGGTCAATACTCATTTCCTGCTCTCTGTGGCGATAGATTGAGAATGAGCTAGAATAAAAACAGGACCAGTAAGTAGGCAGCCCACTGGGCCAGTCCCTGGTAGTGGGGATGTTTGGTACCAGTGAAAAGCATTAGGTCTTTTGCATTTCTCTGCCACAGAAGGAAGGAGAGAAAAAAATTAAAACAGAGAATAAAAAAGGTAAATAGACAAAAGGCATAAGAATTCTCTCCTAATTGTGCTGTGAGCCTTCCCTGCTTAACAGGTCGCTTTGTGATGCCACAGCTGGATAGGATATACTGTGCGCTTATCAGCAGGGCACATGCGCACACGTGAGCTTGTAATCACCAGCTAAGATTCGTCAGCTTTCTCCTCACTCCCAGATACTCGGCACTGAGGCCATGTGCTTCTTGGCATTAATCCAGAAATGCTCCTTGCTTGAGCCAGGGCAGCTGCTTCCCTGAACGAGTCACTGTTATGATCCTTCCGGCCGTGCGCCAGGTGTTTTGATTTGCAACTGTGCAAAATGAGAACAAAATGGTTGTAAAATGCTGTGGGACCAGAACGGTCACATGCTTAGACTCAGTCTGCAGAGAAGGAAACAGCACAAGAGGAAGGGCAGCTGGGAATCCAGCCCTCTGTCCTCTGAGCAGGCACTTATTGCCCAAGAGCAGGTGCTATGCATTTCTGCTGTCTCATGTAGCCTACCACAGGCATAGGCCTAGACCAGTGTGCGGTGAGGGGGAGGAGATAATTATAGCTTTCCCGAGTTGAGTGTCAGCACAGACATCATGCTGTTCTTAATTTCTGCTCTTTCACTACATTGCATTTGAATCTCAGCTGGACTGTGTGTCAGATTAAACAGTCTGTGGAAGTGGGCTGGGGAAACGAGGCCACATAGAGAATCTCAACCTATTAAAAACTTCACTGCCCAGAGCCTGCCAGGAGCTCATCCTGAAATGAGCTGAAAGCAAGGGTCAAGCAGCACAGAGAGGAAAGATGAAATGAGAAGAATGGGGCTGTAAATTGAAGAGTGAAGGCTAGGAAATGCAGAGCACAGCTGGTGCATCATGAGCATCATTTAAAAGGGCTTCTCACACCATAGCATGCAAAAGCCAGTCAGCTAGTCACCTCATTTCCAGTTCTGATTTATAAAGCTACCAATTGTTTTTATAACTTAATTCAGTTTTCCTAAAATAGTCACATTTTGGGAAAAGTTTAGGCTGCTTAAATAACTCTGAAGCTGGTTCCCCCTGGCAGAGTTAGCAGCATTCTGTGCTGAAAACTAAGATCACCCTCAAAAGTACCTGGGCATTTTGGCACTATGCATGCCTATAGTTCTAGAAGAGCTCCGTGTCGCTCAAAAGCGCATCTCTCTCACCGATAGAATTTGTCCCAATAAAGGACATTTCTTCACCCACCATGCCTCTAGAATTTGGGTTTTGATCAGTGCACTGATGAATTGGTTTGTTTTCTGCATAAAATCATTCATGCAGTTTTGCTTGGTCAAGTGCCTATCACAGAATCATAGAAGATGAGGACTGGAAGGACCTCAGGAGGTATCTAGTCCAACCCCCTGCTCAAAGCAGGACTATCCTCAGCTAAATCATCCCAGCCAGGGCTTTGTAAAGCTTCAGATTAAAAACCTCTAAAGATAGAGATGCCACCACCTCCCTAGGTAACCCATTCCAATGCTTCACCACTCTCCTAGGGAAAAAGCTTTTCCTAATGCCCAACCTAGACCTCCCCCACTGCAACTTGAGACCGTTGCTCCTTGTTCTGGCATCTGCCACCACTGAAAACAGCCTAGCTCCATCCTCCCTGGAACCCCCTTTCAGGTAGTTAAAGGCTGCTATCAAATCCCCCCTCATTCTTCTCTTCTGCAGACTAAACAGGCCCAGTTCTTTCAGCCTCTCCTCATAAGTCTTGTGCTCCAGCCCCCTAATCATTTTTCTTGCCCTCCACTGGACTCTCTCCAGTGGTGGTGGGGGGCCCAAAACTGGACACAATACTCCAAATGCGGCCTCACCAATGCCGAATAGAGGGGAATAATCACTTCCCACGATATGCTGGCAATGCTCCTAAGAATGCAACCCAATATGCCATTAGCTTTCTTGGCAACCAGGGCACACTGCTGACTCATATCCAGCTTCTTATCCACTGTAACCCCCAGGTCCTTTTCCACAGAACTGCTGCCTAACTGGTCGGTCCCCAGTCTGTAGCTGTGCATGGGGTTCTTCCATTCTAAGTGCAGGACTCTGCACTTGTCCTTGTTGAACCTCATCAGGTTTCTTTTGGCCCAATCCTCCAATTTGTTTAGGTCCTTCTTATCCTATCCCTCCCTTCCTGTATATCTATCACTCTCCCTATCTTAGTGTCATCTGCAAACTTGCTGACGGTGCAATCTACCCCCTCTTCCAGATCATTACTGAAGATGTTGAACAAAACCGGCCCCAGGACTGACCCCTGGGGCACTCCACTTGTGACCGGCTGCCAGCTAGACATGGAGCCATTGATCACTATTCATTGAGCCCTTTGCTCTAGCCAATTCTCTATTCATTTTATAGTCCATTCATCCAACCCATACTTTGTTAACTTGCTGATCAAAATACTTTGGGAGACCGTATCAAAAGCTTTGCTAAAGTCAAGGTATATCACTTCCACCGCTTTCCCCACATCCACCGAACCAGTCACCTCTTCATAGAAAGCAATCAGGTTGGTCAGGCACGACTTTTCCTTGGTGAATCCATGTTGACTGCTCCTGATAACCTTCCTCTCTTCCAAGTGCCTTAAAATGGATTCCTTGAGGACCTGCTCCATGATTTTTCCAGGGATTGAGATAAGGCTGACCGCTTATTATACGTCCTGCTGCCAAAACATTTCCTGACATGTGACAAGTTCACACCACTCACTGCTGGACTGGTGCCTCCTGCTGGTCATCTGGGGATTAGCTCCAGTCTGACATCCACATCCGCTGTCTACACAAAGTCCCTTTTTCCCTGCAGTTCTCCTGTAGCTCTTCTTGCAGCTCTCAGGAACCACAATGTCCTCTCTCTGACTCAGCCCTGTATGTGTTTCCCCCTTCCAAGGGAAGGGTCTCTCATTCTAGAGTTTAGCTGCTTCTCCATATTAAATGGGGGCAACTCAGGCCCATCCACTACTCCAGGTCCCAGACCAGTGAACCTGTAGCTAGTAGCCTCCCTCTGCCTCTCAACAGTGCTGCTTCGCGCCACCCACTTCCCGGGTTACAAATAGTACATGAGGGTATCCATTAATATAAACTTTGTTCTCCTCCTTTGTAATACCTTCATGTGGGCCCAGTTCTGTGATCCTTATTCCCTCTTAATAGTACCAGTGCTACTTCAGAAACCCTGGGCCACTACCCCATAGCCCCAGCACTTTCTTTGTCTTTTTCGCAGATACCAGCAGCCAGCCAGGATCTCTCTCTAGCTGCCCTGACCCCTGATAGTGGCTGCCGTGGCTGAGGTGCTACTTTCCCGCAGTGCTCTGGGAATCTGGTCCTCTCCCTTGGTCTCCCTGCAGCAACTGGTGGCCTCTGGCCCTGCAGCTCTTTTTATATGGGCCTGCTGGGCCCTTATTGGTTGCTCCTTGCATCCTCTCTGGGATTAGCTGCTCCTTGTGCAACCAGCCTAGGCTACAGCGAAGCCCTTCAGTGCCGGTGTGGTGCAGACACCCCATCATGTTACCCATTATATTTAATGAGCGCTAGCTGGAAAAGTGATTTTGGGGGGTTGAAAATTTCAACTTTTTGTTCAAAAACAAAACAAAACTAAAAGTCCGGAAAGTTTGTGTTGGAAAAGCTAGTGGTTTCCCATTTTTCCTTGACAAGTAAAATTTTCCACAGCAAGCATTATCCACAAAAAATTGTCATTTTGTCAAAACAAACAAACAAGACACAGTTTTCTGCAGAAAACCAGTTTTAGTGGAAAAATTTTAACCAGCCTGAAGAAAAGTGGAGTGTCCGGTAGAGCGCATCGTTGTGGCTGGGCATGGTGCAGCTGCGCCCTGCCATATATCACTCTCTGCGAACAGTTGCTCCAGGCCAGTGACAGTCTCCCGTCCCATCACTTGGCTTGCCAGCCAGGTCATGATTTAGTTCCCACCCCTTTCAGGATGGCAAATTCCAACCAATAAAAGGCCAGATGTCCTTACAAAAAGGTCTTTGGCCCCAACTCTGGGATCTATGTTCTAATACCCTCTTGGATTGGTTTTCCCATGTCCTTATAGCAGGGGGATTCCTGCCATCTTGTCCAGTGCTGATAGGGGAACCCATGCCCATTCAAGGTCTGTCTATTCCTGCCCACCCCGCTACCTCTCCAGGCTTTTTCCTGCCATAGTCTTTTGCCAGACCCTCTGTAGAGATCTAGGCCCACATTAGGCTTGGGCAAACAATGGTTTTACATTGAGTTTGGATGTTAGCATGAGTGACAGGCCCAAAGCATGTGACCAAAAAGACTGAGATTATGAGAAATAGTGACCCTTGACGTACCAGCATTTTCTTATTTAAGATTTGGACTGAGATAATAGAAATAAAGAAAGTGTGGCTAACCGGGTGCCAGGTACAATGAATAATTGGCTGAGCAGATTTGGTTAATGTGTTTTTAAAAATGCCTCATCTGGCCATACGTAAACCCTGATAATCAGCAGTGGCACCACCTGTTTATCACAGTGCATATAAAAAGGTAAGGTTTTAGGGGTTTCTTCCTCAGAGCTCTTCCTTACCTCTCTGGAGCCGTACCGTGATGGGAAAGCATACCCTGAGCCTGATCCCGTTCCGAGTGTCCGGCCAGTACCTGTGACTATATTGGTTCTGGACTGTAAAGTGTGTATATTTGTCTTTGGGATGTAACCGATACCAAGGAGCCTTTGGACTCAGAAGAATGCTTCTCTGGAAACTGAGCCTTGGTAAATCTTAATACGTTTGTGAAGAACATTATTTCCAACACCCTTTCCCCGCAACCTCTCGAGGCTCATCCTTCTCTCAAGGGCAGGAGTCACAGTGCTTTATTCCCACCTTCTCCTAATAGAAATCCAGACTCAGAGTACAAATGTAAACCACCTTCACCTGCCTTGGACTTGACCTTTCATCCCTTTCTGTTCCTTGACTGGGAGTCCATACCCTGCCCTCTTATCAGAGCCCCTCACCACCAGAGCCTGCTTCACCCCGCTGGGAGCTGTGAATCTCTCCATGTCTTTTAGGGAATTAAGAAAGGCTCATAGGGCCAACTGTCTTCTGGGCTTCATCCCTGACCTCCTTGGTCTCTCACAGAGAGTCACTGCACAGTTCGTTCCTCTGTTCCATGCAGCCCCCTTCTGCTCCAAACTTCCTGCCTTTATAGTCCCCACCCAGCTCCTTCCCAGTTGCACATCACCTCCAGTTAGGCCTGGCCCAACCTCCAGGTGCAATAAGGTAATATAACTGGCATCAGGCCCACAGCAAGCCTGTCACTGCCTGTGTGGGGGTCCAGCTTGCCATGTAATATTTTTTACGAAGAGCCATAATGCAAGAGCGCTGGAATGAAGCACAGGCCTGTCCTAAGTGCATACAGATCTTACGAGTGCTGGCATTGGCTTTCCCCTGAGTTACTCACTGCCTCAAAAGGCCATCAGGTTGTACACTCCACTTGCATTTTAAATGGGTTGGAACTTTATCAAGCTAGGAAAACGCCCTGGGATAATCATTGTCTGAGCCATGGAGAGCCAGGCTTTATTCATCTCTAGATTAGGTTATCACAGCTCAATATGCCGGTGGCTTACTATGTAGATTGTGTGGAAATGCATCTGTCCAGCGGATTGGCTCTATTGCTGACTGGGAAGGCTGATCTATTCCCTCCCTTCATTACGGGTGCTCACACGCCAAGAGAAGCACACCTGCCCAAAATGGACCAACTGATCCCATTCCTGCCAGCCCCCAAACTCTGGGGAGATTCCCATCCAGATCTGTAATAAAAGAAAAACAACCTATAACACAGCTCAAAGAGTTGTATTCTTATCACATGGCTTGATGGTGACATCTGGAAATTCACTTATAATGGATTCTGTGAGGTTTTTTTTATTCCTTTCTTGAAAAGATTTACCTGGCTGATTTCATGCTTTTTTCTATTTATAAATTATTCAAACACACAATTTAATTTTTATTAACTTGTTAGTTTAACATGTTTGTGAATGTATTTGAGACAAAGGGTTTTTCCATACTATTTATGCTGTTTGTCTTTGGCTCACTATTTATTATCCATGGTGTGTGACTGGTTACCCAATTCCCATGGTACTGTTCCCTCGATACTCGCTGACGTGGCCGCTGAAACATTGCAAGCAGAGCAGGGGAACAACTCCAGAACCAATAGGGAACAAAACACTTGCCATGCATGGGGATCTGCCAGCAGAACAGCCATTCCCCAATCATTAGCCTGAACAAAACTCCCTTTGCCTGTGTTTGTGGCAAAGCAAATAGAAGAGGTGCACACGCAAGGAGGAACTGAACAACTATTTGGAAGTCAAACAATTGTTCAGCACTGCACAGACCTGGAGAGTGAGGGCAAGGACACTGCCGATCCCCCACGCTTTGTCTTGCATAACTGTATCTTATGCACTTTGTCTCTGTACAGTGCCTAGCACAAGGTGGGCCTGACCTCAGTAGGTGCTATCTCACTACCACCAGGAAATCCACACCACAGGACACTCCAGTGAAAACAGCCCAACACACAAATAACACGGCATGTATGACATGGATTGGAACCAGGTCACTGAGAAATCTTAGCATACAACATTCGCTAGGGGTTCTGTACAGTGGGTCTGGCATGGAAAAGTTCTCCTCCCTGTGCTGTTCCCGAGGGAAGATCTCTGGCCTGAGCTACACAGGAAGTCACACCAGCTGCTGCTGACAGGCCCTTTTGGCCTTAGTAGCTGTGAAATAGAAGACTAGAAAGTCGAATAGCAAGTCGTTTCTCAGGGATGGTTCTACTCCTATTTATGTTTCCACCTGCCCCCATGCAGAACCATTCGGAGCTCCTGGAGGCAGACTTCCAGGCAATTCCTACAGGTCAACTTCTCCTATTTCCTCAGGGTTTTTTCCAGGCCAACTGAGCAGTGGTGCTGCTACCTACAAAGAAGTTACCTCAGAAGCCCCCCTTCCTGACTGAGACAGAGTAAATGCACTGGCTCTGCCAGAGGATGGCAAAATGTGAAGCACCCATTGAGAGCAGAAAGGTAATGGCCAGCCAATGCAGCACTTCCATGGCAGCATTCAGTTCATCCCCAGCTTGCCATCACCTCCAGATACAGGTTTCTTCTTCACAAAGGGAATGCCACAAAGTCCAGTAACTCAGAGCTATATGATATGTTTAGCAGAAACTGTGCAACACGTCTGAGAGCTCCACTATGAAAAGGAGCTACCGAGGCTATACGAAATTGTCTAGCTTCAGTCTGAAGATAATAGTATTACAATTATCAGCCGATCAGGCCAAAAGGTAATCACAATCTAAAGTGTTCTTTCAAATTCACAACAAATATTTCAAAGCAGTTTTGTTGGAAAAGAAACAGAAAATCTTTCTTCTGAACTCATTTTGTACAGACATTGATCACAATAACTGAGTTCAGAGACAAGTCATAGGGAGCAGTTTCTAGTAGCAGTTCTCTAAGATGCCACTGGTTAATGCTACCTGCTTTCCAGATAGCCTTTGGAAGAGGTTCGGAATAGTCAGAGCAGCAGGTGCCGTAGGTATGCTCAGTATACATGGTGGTGACGCTCCAAATCATACACTCTCTTCCTGGGTTAAGATGTGCAGAGAAGCCTGCAGTATTTAGATTAATCTTCCATTAACTCTGATGTAGGTGACCTGTCTAAATCCCCTGGACTGCTTTGGTATCTCACTCCTGGAGTATTGCTCTTCGGTCAGTTGTACTTTTGTAGCAATGGTTCACTGGTGTTTCACTTGTGGGCATAGCACTGAATAATGGCTCACCATGGCCAGCCAGGTCATGCCCTTACAGCAGGAGTAATCCGTGGGAATAATCCCTTTCCTCCCAGGCCCAACTCCAGCAAACCAACTCTTCAGTGGGACACCAACAGCAGGTGTTTCACAAGTCCACACGTGGTAAGAATTAACAGGCAGAGCCTCAGCAGGTGTAAATTTTCAGAGCTACACTGGAGTTGATGAAGCTGTGACTCTTTACCTCAGCTGAGGATCTGTCCCTGGACATCTACAGTCTCATCCACACTTGTTATTCTTTGGTTGCCATGCCTGAACAGCTCCCTCCTGTCTCACAACCACCAGCACTGTGGGCACCGGTGACCATCCTTTACAAGCCCGAGCTACTGTCCTCTTCCTTCAATAGGAGGTCGTATCCCTCTTTTACTACCCACGGATCCCCCTTCCTGCTGCACCCTGTTTGCTCCGACTTCAGACTGCCACAGGCATGGATAAGCTCTGTGCATCAGTCTGCCCCTGTCACCATGGCGTGAGTCAGACTCAGCCTTCTAAAGGGGAAATAGTTGGGATCCAGAAAAGAAGCAGGAAACATTTATCACTTAACATCTCCGGGGTGATAGTGGAGATAGTGGAGATAGTGAGATTAGCAACTTGCCCACACTCAGAAAACCAGTTGGGGTCAGGGCCAAGATCAGCATTTGGGGATCCCGATGCACAGTCCTGTGATCAAACAAGACCATGCTTCTTACCAGGAGGTGCCGGCCAGGTGTTCTGGGTGCTAGAGGAAAGATGTCTTCCCATCTGTGGAGGAGCCTAGAAGGTAATTAAACTTGGAACAATTCACACCAGGATATGGTGTATTGTGTATCATCACTTAAATCTAAGGCATGACGGGAAACTGCCAACATTTCCCCAAATCTTTTACATTTCTCCTGCTCCCAATACAGGAAAGTTAGTTATATACATTTATACTATTGCATCTGGTTGATGAGCCACAGTATACCATGAAACACCATGAAGCAAATTCTCTCTTGGTGTAATTCAAGGGAGTTTAGAGTTAGATGTACAATTATTATCTAGTTCAGATGAACATATGAAACTTGAACTGAAGGAACCAAAAACCATTAGAGAACATTATTTTCAGCCAAACCTGACATTACTTTTTGACATTATAAATTCCTGTCTAAATTTCAGGTAAAAGATGCAAAATCAGCTTCAGCTATTAGCCTCTCTGTATCTTGATTATTAAATATTTATGCTTGCTTTAGCGTCTCACTGTGTAGGGGTTATTAAAGCTCATAAAATTAGCAATAGCTACTGTATGATCAACCCTTGGCATTAAAGATAAATTGCTTTTAAGTTGTGCCTCTTTATTGGCTCTGCTAGTCTAATACCACAGCGAGTGCTTTTGCTACACAATTTATATTAGAAAGCAGAATTTATAACTGGGAATTGTTCTCCATTATCTCGTATGCTCTTTAAAGCAGTACATTCAAGTTCTGGTTGGTGTATATCTATATTTATACATACTTTCTATATATACACCCTATAAATATACACACACCCTATATATATAACCTTTTTAGAGTTGCTGTCATTTGCTCTCTGCATACTAACTATTCTCCAGACTGATGATGCTCTGATTTTGCAACTCATATTGGACTGATCCTGTGTAGATATGACAGGCACCATCCTGGCCAGCTTACCAGGATTGCACTAAAAGCAGACATCTCGAGCTTGTGCTAACAAGGCAGGCTGTGTAACAGGAACTGTCTCAGGGTCACGTCTGACGGGGAGTTCATCAGACATGTCCCAAGGGGAGTTTTTGTGCCTTCCTTCCCCCTTCCCTGCTCTCCTGGGCCTGTTTCTCTGAGGGCCTGGGGAGGCCTGATAATCCTGCCTTGAAATCTAATGTCTTTCGCCATTGTTGAGCACTCTTTTAATAATCGACTGGATGGTGTTTCTTCCTAGATTCCCGCAGGCTGACCCTGAAAGGCAATGGCAAAATGATCTCAGCATCAACAACTCCGCTCACTGGACACAGAGATGATGCTGGTTTCCTGGCAGTCAGTCACAGCAATCAGCAGCTATAAGATTTGTCTTTCACTTTAGCTGCATTGTGAGACGTCTCTCAAGCTTCAAGGACCTTGGCTGTACAAGGTGATGTGCTATTCATTCATCACGCTGTTGCCATCAGGGTCACAGCCCAGTTTTGTCAGCAGAGGAATAATTCGGCGTTTGGGTGGATTACCAGTAGAACAGTATTTGATGAAAGCTCCTTCCTGCTAGGTGTCTGGTTTCCGTACCATGCATCATGCCAGTCCCCCCGCCCCATTGTGGTAGGTGCAATGTCAGTTCCAGACCAAGGAAAATGTGGCGATTTTGACCAGGAGCTCAACAAATGATTTTCAGTCTCCACTGTGGTGGCATAACTTTGTAGAGCAGATTAAAGTGTGCTTGTGAGCACGGACCATGTCAAGGTGCCACTTCACTGCACTTCACTTCACTTCACTGCTGTGACCAAGGGCTTCACCGCTGCACATACTGAGGCTGGCTTCTAGTGGCAGCTGAAACAGCTGCAGCTTTTATCAGCTTGCCATCAGCCTATGACACCATCTGGTGCACAGACTCTCCAACCTGCTCCAATGCAACCAGACCCTTTCGACGCATTAGGTCAATGCTCTCATAAATCAGTGTATCCAAAAGCAGAGTCTGCACAATGGCCTCCCGCAAGGATCAGTAATGGCCCGTCCCTTTTTAACAGATAGATAAGTGAGGTGCCCAACATGACATGCTGCAAGTTCCTTGATGCCGACAACTGGGCACTAACGACCCAGCGATGCTCAAGGGAGCAGAGCCCTTAAAGCTGGTCTGAAGGCAGTGGAAAACAACTTTCAGTACCAGCGGCTCAAACCCAATCCGTTAAAATGGCGCTGTCAGCTCTCCATCTCAGCAGTTCTGCAACTAAGAGAATGCAAAACAAACTTCTGTGGCAAGGCAGGGCAACCCCTGACAATCCTAGCCCCTTCTGCCTAGGAGACATGCTCAATTGCAGCCTTACCTGTCAACAACTGAAGCAGGTGGGTCATAAAATGAAGAATTGGCTCAGTCATGTTCCAAAGCGAGCAGGTTTTAGCAGCTTGCACACCATGAATGGCAATGATGGCTTTAGTTATTATACACCTGTTTGGGGAGAAATTCGCACACAGAACTCACTGATATCCAGCTAAATGTGGCTCTGAGACTTGTAATTGGCACCCTGAAGTCCACTCCACTGCCCTGGGTTCCAGCCCCTCAAAGACGTTTTCCCAGCCATCAGGCCGCAGATGGCTACACTGCACGAGTACAAGAAAGTTCTCACTAACCAGCAGCTCCTGCTCCCTGACTTGTTCACCTGCCTCACACTAGCTTTGAGTCCTGCCAGCCGCTCTGGGAAGCTGGAGAAGCTGTTCTGTCATCCCTCTTCAACCCACAAGGCACGGACAGACTTTGACGTGAACAGCAAGCATCTCACTGATGGTTCCACCATCAGACTGCCTGATTCCTTGCTCTGCTGAAGACAGTGGATGGCCATTACGATAGTAGGTCACTACATGGAAGATGAGCCCACCTCATGCACAGATGGAGAATCAAGGACTTTCCTCAGTGTGCGTGTGGGATGGCCAGGCCATCGAACACATCATGAACAAGGGCCTTGCATTTCCTCTCCAGGGTGTGTAGCAAGGATGCATTATGCATCTCTTGAAGCCCTCAGATGCATTTCAGATCTTCCTACTATTTTCATGTGAAAGAAGAAAGCCAAGGCAAAGGCGAGGAGCAGAGGCACACGTTTCAGAGAGTGACAGCACATGGAGAAAATGCATCACTGTGCAGTGGCCCTCCCCGTTGCTCTTTCACCCTCCCACACCTTCGTGACATAGCCACCAAGCGTTTGCAATCGTGACTGTCTCAAGAGGGACTGGCAGAGTTATTCGAGGTGTCTGTATTTTTTAACCTGAAAAGGAACAAATTCATTGAATAATTAAGAGCATGAGCCAGTTATGTAAAACTCAGAGGATCACCATACAAAGGATCAAAGGTATGGAGCCAGCTTCAAAACTGATAGAATCTGCTACAAGCCCTAATTGCGTAGCCAATCAACTCTAGTTCTAAAGGATGAGGTGTAAAATGGGATTTTTACATATATGGCAACTCTTTTCAGTACAAAGCCTGTGTGTCCTGAGGGGAGCAAAATATCAGCCATTGTGTTTTAGAGCCCTCAAAATGTTAAGGTTCTCCTGTACCTGCCAACCCCAACATCTGCCCACACTAATGGGTGATAATTGCACCTAAAATGAGGTATTTCCATAGCAGTCACTGAAGCTGCCTGCTGCTGGAGTAATGGAAAATAAGGGGTTGTAAATGTGGCTCGGGACACATTGCATGGCTTGCCTAGAGTGTGGCCCTTTTTAAAATGAAGCCCTTAACACAGGGGTTCCCCGACTTTCTGCCAGCATGACCCCATTTTAATGAAGTCTTTCCTGCTGGTACCACAGGCACCATGGAAAATGTCATTTTGAAGAGCAATATGTTATTCTCCACACACTATGACTTTGTATGCACCCTACATGTGAGGTCACAGCACGTGGAGGATGTCATTTTGCTCTACAAAATGTTGTTCTCTGCACAGTATGACCTCATATGTATGGTGTGTGCAGGGTCATGTTGTGCAAAAAATGCCAGATAGTAGGGCAAAATGGTGTCCTCTATGTGCATTGTACATTCAAGGTTATGCTCTGCAAACAAAATGATGTCGTCCACAAAGAAGGGATTGCCACAACCCCATCTGCAGATAGTGCGACCCCATTTGGGGTCACAACCCACACTTTGGGAACCACTGCCTTAATATTTATTTTAATGTTTTTGACAAACTATGTACTTCAGTATTTATAGATGTAAGAAACTAACAAGTCTGGTGCAGATAGATGCTCTCTGTCTCCTGGTATTTTCGTTCTGGGCTTTCCAGAAATTACAAAAAAAGAATGGAGGCTTTGAGATGCATGAAAATGTTTGTTTGGAACTAAAAATTAGACCACAAAATTCATTTAACCTATAATCTTAGACAAATGTGAGACCAGGTCCCTAGAGCTGGAGACAAGTGAAGACATTCATATTTGAATATAGATTAAATTTTGTTTGCTTAACTTAATAAGGGGAATTTTTCATTTTCAGTTTTGAAAGACATGTACAGACAATTTTCAAAATTGACTGGCTAATTGGTACAAAGACAGGAAGCACAGAAGAACAGAGATAAATCTAATAAAGAATTGTGTAAAAAATAATACATTATTAACAACTTTCTTATCCATTTACATTATCACTGATACAGTGTAATAAAAATACACATTTCTAGTGTTTTCTGAAACTAAAATATATGGAGTGGAAAAAAACACTTTATGTAACATTATGGTTGAGTTTTTAAACACATACATTTAAGACATTTAAAGTTGCAATTCTGTCATTACTGAACTCAGTGCATGGCATACACATAGTGGTTTGTATCAGTGGCTATAAAGAAAAAAAACGAGAGTCCTGTAGCACCTTAAAGACTAACAAATTTCTGTGGGCATAAGCTTTCGTGTGCTGCAACCCACTTCTATAAAGAGCAATTTGTCTGTGTAGTGATATCAAGTTATGATATGAATGTGAAATGTCCCCACAGTCGCTACATGTCAATATTACCTGAGCACTAGCATATCTTTTACATAGTGACAAGATCATGGGCTATCCTGTCTGCCAGGGTCAAAGGGCACAACTTCATCGAATCCAAAGGATGGCCCAGAAGCAGGCCCTTGTCTATAACAACTCAGCTATAAACAACTGCAGCATGAAAGTGGTCCCTTTTGTACCTCACACACTAACCTAGAAACAGACACGTTATCAACACACACGACATGGCACTCACATCCTTTCTTCAGGGGCCCTGGCCTGTGTTTTACGATGTCAGTGTTGGAGCTGCATTCATGCCTTCTATTCATAAATGTGTTTTGTTTCTTTATTAAGAAAGAAGAGGGTCTGATGCCTTTGTTTGCAAGTGCAGATGCAGGAAGCCAGCGATCCTATGCAGGACATGTCTGTTGCCTATTCGGCTGAGTGAAATGGTGCCCCACAGTTCTGTGTCAAAGCCTTCATGTTGGGTCTCCTCAAGAAACATGAACCAAGTTGTCACTCCGGGAAATCACCCTACTTCATATCAGATGGGAAAGCTTCCCTACAGCAGCAAATCATGTCATGAATAATTACAGTGGAAGCATGATCCAATGCATCAGTCCACAATTTAAAGTTCAAATGATACCAGTCAGAAGGTTAACCTGACAGCCTTTAGAGATCTGTTCTACCAGCTCACTGCTGTGGAAAAGTCAATAGAATTTCTGCCAGAGAAAACATCCATAATTTTGGGAACTGCCAGTTTAATTGAAGTATTAGATCCTGCATGCTGCCTTGAGAAGGAAATAGGAAGCACGTTCTTAAGGTAACTTGGAAATTCACCACGTAATGCTCTCTAGAAATATCAGGCTAGATCCTTGACTTCCCCCAGCCCAGTTTAGGCGTAGGTGCAGCAAAGGCCAGCTTTGTTATCTGCCCTCAATCTTGGGCAAATCCATCCAGGCACTGAACCTCACCTCATATAAGTTAGAACATGCACAAAAAAAGGAGCAGGCCAAAAAGAATGAAGAAGGGGTTGGGAGAAAGCCATAGTGCCATCGTCACCATTCTGAGTCTCCTGTGTCCCAATTCAAGTAACTACTGCCACCACCAGGCTTTTCACCTGCAGATTTCACCTTGGGGCATTCCACCCTCTGCTCCCTTGTCAGGGCCCTGCCCCAGCAGAGGGCCCCTTCATAGCTATGGTAGATGCTCTTTGAAGACTGATGCAGAAATCCCCATTCACCACAGCTGCTCTCCAGATTGAAATAATGAACTAGGATTTATTATTTACATTTAGAACCTAGGAATGGTACTGAGCAGCTGGCAGTGCCCACTAGAATCATAGAATATTAGAGTTGGAAGGGACCTCAGGAGGTATCTAGGCTAACCCCCTGCTCAAAGCAGGACTATCCTCAGCTAAATCATCCCGGCGAGGGTTTTGTCAAATTGCAGCTTAAAAACCTCTAAAGATGGAGATGCCACCACCTCCCTAGGTAACCCATTCCAGTGCTTCACCACCTTCCTAGTGAAAAACTTTTCCCCTAATGTCCAACCTAGACCTCCCCCACTGCAACTTGAGACCGTTGCTCCTTGTTCTGGCATCTGCCACCACTGAAAACAGCCTAGCTCCATCCTCCCTGGAACCCCCTTTCAGGTAGTTAAAGGCTGCTATCAAATCCCTCCTCATTCTTCTCTTCTGCAGACTAAACAGGCCTAGTTCTTTCAGCTTCTCCTCATAAGTCTTGTGCTCCAGCCCCCTAATCATTTTTGTTGCCCTCTGCTGGACTCTCTCCAACTTCTCCACATCCTTTTGGTGGTGGGGGGCCCAAAATTGGACACAATACTCGAAATGCAACCTCACCAATGCCAAATAGAGGGGAATAATCACTTCCCGCAATCCGCTGGCAATGCTCTTACTAATGCAGCCCAATATGCCATTAGCCTTCTTGGCAACCAGGGCACACTGCTGACTCATATCCAGATTCTTATCCACTGTAACCCCCAGATCTTTTTCTGCAGAACTGCTGCCTAGCTCTTTGGTCCCCAGTCTGTAGCTGTGCATGGGATTCTTCTGTCCTAAGTGCAGGACTCTGCACTTGCCCTTGTTGAACCTCATCAGATTTCTTTTGGCCCAATCCTACAATTTGTTTAGGTCCTTCTGGATCCTATCCCTCTGTTATGAGAATTGTTCGTTCTCTGCTCTGGTCAATGAAGGAGCCGGACAACAGGAGGAAGAATCACAAGTTTATTAGCACCAAGAGCTACTGTGTGCGGCCGGCCCCTATGGGCTGTTGCTTAAGGTATTTATACAGAGGTGCAAACAACTTTCAGGAAGAAGAATGAAACAGTTCCCTAATAGGGTAGCAAGAAAAATTTTCTCATATGATTGGAGAAAAGTAGAAACTGTCTAGCTTAAGTGGGAATGACATGATGCTGTTCCCTACAAGCTTATCAGTGTATGAAGGTCATGGCCGTTAACTGGCAGATGTTGCAAGTTAGCATAGCTGAGACTGCTAAAATGCCTGCAGGCAGTTAAAATGGTCTTCTTGGGCTAAGAACACAGAAAATGGCCTGGCTTAAGACAATTTTCCCACCACACCTCCCTTCCAGGGTATCCACCACTCCCCCTAGCTTAGCCTAGCACCAGCCTTTGCAAGTCCTGGAAAGTCTTATTCCAGACCCCAGGTCAAGCTTCCTTTCATAAACCACAAAGTCAAGTGTTCTGCCAGTTCAGTCTCATCACCACCTGCCGGGCAGCCTGGACCTCAGTCATCCCTGTTAGATCAGTCTCTGGCTTCTGGACAGACCTTGCTTGGCAACTGCAGCCAGCCCAGACCAAACCCCCTTCATATGGCCAGTCTCCTTCCATGGTTCTCCTCCCGCTGCTGATGTTCCAGCAGATACATAGCAGTGGCTGCTGGCCCCCCAGTGGGCCCACACCCTAGGTTTCACACCACTATTCCACTGACATGTTGTCCCTCCCGCATAGCTCACATCTAGAATAATACAAATGCAAGACATGCCCTAATGTTCTGCAGGGTTTTCTTCAAGGCTACGCTAGATCAGCTTCTCTGTGTTTGCTGTGCCCAAGGCCATGAGCGTTTAATGCTAAAGTAGCAGAGTTGGCGGGTTATGTGGATGGCAGCCGATGTTCAAATCGGCAGACATTCTGTGGCATTCCCAGGTGACATCTCCCTGGGGAGTTCAGTGGGCCATGCTGAAGGGCTAACAGGGCAGATTCACCCTGCTCATCCTGACCATTTGGATAAATCTTCCCTGACTTGGTCTGCCACTGTGGGGACATTTGATTCATAGCAGTGTTAAACAGAGGGACAGGCAGTATTCACAGTTCACCTCAATCCATCATAAACGGGGCCTGGCTTTTCAAAAGTGCTGAGCTGCTGTACCTCCCTACGGTTTCTCATGTGCATGGCGTTTGTACGAGATCTGCAGGGGAGAGGATCCTTCCAAGCCCACTTGTGAACAAACAACATCAATGTTATGCTCGAAGCACAACAGAGCCAAGCTGACCAACAAGCTGCTGAAATTTTTCATGGGAACTGCTTCAGTTCAACACAGACGTAATTAGCCAGGAGGGGAAGTCTTTCCAAAGGAAATAGTGTAGAAAAGCCATTTGACTCTCAGACTATAATAAAAGCTCCAGGGATACTCCTAGACGGAGACTTCCCCTGAAGAGCCCAATTTCCTTTGCTTTGCGTTAGTTAATTCACAATATAGTAGTTGTCTAAAACAGTCCTTTAATAATTTCCTTTCTTAGCCCCAGCACTGCCCCTTCTGTCACCGCTTGGAGAATGGTCATGAGACCCCCAGCGTTGTGAGAGAACAGCTAGCCCTGGGTATCAGCTCAGCTTTGGCACCAGTCGTGCCTGAGCATTATCCACTTGCCAAGACCTGTACTGGGATATTTGTAGTGTTTCAACCGTTTCCACGTACCGATGATAGTAACAGAATACAGCGTATGCAGCTAATTAGCCCATTCCTAGCTGCTGCCAAACAATCACACCCTATGACTACCGGAGCACCTTCGGAGCTCACTTTATCCAGTGTGCAGTCTTTGAGATCCCTAGGGTGGAGGGGAGGTGCTGTCCTTTGTATAATCACAGGCACCACTGCACAACGCTGCTCCGGGGTTTTTCAGCGGGGACTTTTTTTTTACACTAAGTTGCATGCCACACACTGTGGCTAACACATCAGTGTTGACAATGAGCTGAAAACACTACCTCCAGAAGTGACAGCGCCAGGGAAGGATATACAGCTAAGCAAAATATACCCCTGTTGCTGCCAGTTCAAATGAGAAGAGCTGAGTAAAGTAAGTTCCCTTTTGTTTGCATGGATAGGGGAACGCTTGCTGTGATCGGCAATAAAACTCAGGCTTATGGTGCAAAGCTGGACTGGGGAAATTATTTATGAGTGAGTTCTCCTCCTACACCCCACAACTCCTTGTGTGCCTCGCAGATTCCTGCCCTGCCCGGCTGAGACAGATTGGTTACTACACTGAGGCTGGGGCACAGTCAGGCTCTTTGGAGGGCTGTGGGACGCTCTCATCTCTGGCTCCTCACCTTTTCCCTCTAAGAGTGAGTGTCCTGGGCTGGGAGCCTCCAGCTGCCCTCAGCCACCAGTCGGGAGGTTGGTTCAGCCTGGCCACTCCCTGGCATGGCTCTGCATCTGAGATGGGCGAGGGCGTCCCCTCACACTGCTGGCCCTACGGCCCTGTGAAAGTGCCTCCTTGGCTAGTGCGCATCCTGCTGCAGAGGAAGAACACAGCCTAGGCATGACGTCGAGGTGCCCTGTAAGCTGCTGCATTGGGTATGCCATGGCTAGCCCCCGCTGGGAGCAGAGTCCTAGGCTCTCACTCCTCAGGGCCATCAATAGCAGCAGGCTGGGCAGGCGCACATGTGCAGCGTCCACACAATGCCTGGCTCAGAAAAGGTGGCGGGGGGAGAGGGGAAGGTGGTTGTGACCTCCCCCATCCAATCCACTGCCCTCCCTCTGAGGTTGCAGGGCCTCCGCACAGCTCCTCCAGCCCCACGGCCTCTCACCATGGCCGCATCCCACCCCCTGCACATCCCTTCAGCCACCCCCTCCCACGGCACAAGTTGCTGTCCCTGCATAGGACAGACCCCATCCGCTTGCATTTGAGAGGCCGTTTTGCCCACCTGGCTAGGATAAACACTTACAGAGGTGTGTCCTGAGGCATGGGCCTGAGACATTTCATCCGTGTGCACTGAGCAGGCTGGGGAGATCTGCTGAGTAAGAAAAAGGCTGCACAGGGAATTCCTCTTTAATAAGTTCCCTAAGGAGACCAGCCCTGGAGAAGTGGGATGCCTGAGCACAGGGGTGTTTGCAAAGAGGATAGATCAAGTTCTTGTTAGCTTTTCTTCTCCCTGCCAGATTTTTCACCCCGAGATTGGATGTATGTTGTGTCATGGTCTGGTCCAGCCCCAGGCATCTTAGGATGCGGCATCAGCATGTTAATGCACTAACGTTTGCAGCATGCTGTAACACAATGTCCTGGCCCTGGTTGGGGCAGCTGTCCCAGTTCGCACTGCTTACTGCTTTGCTGGCCTGTGAGGGGAAAGTGAAACTGGACAGCCATTCGCAGCGCAGGCCTGCCAAAAGGCAGGCAGACAGAGAATGTTACTGGCCACAGGATACATTAGCCATTACCATTTCTAGTTGGATGACATTCTCCTGATGAGGAAGGAGCTGAAAATGATGGCAAATGAATTCATGCTGTGACACCTCATAGTCCAATGAACGTGGAGAGTCGGATAATGCTGAACCATGCCCACTGTAAACCTTCAGCTTACTGTCCTCTAATTGTATGTGTAAGACTTCATGCCAGACTTGTCATATGTAAGATTTCATGCCAGGATAACTGATGCATGCTTTTCTCCTGTGTCTGGAATGTTTTATACTCATCACCAGTGCAATTCCAGCTTTGCTAGCTAGATCAGGTGCATTCAATTAACACTTACAAAACATTAGTTGTGTTATGCAAACATAATCACTGTGTGCTAATATTTATAGAAAGCATGCTTGCAATTCAGTTACCTTGGAGGAAACTAATGTAATGACGGAAACTAGTGGCCTTAAAAGGTGAATGATACATTATAGGAAACGTGAAAGACACAACTGGAAAACATTTTCATCATCTGTTCCTTGGAGACCATTGAAATGCGGGTTTCTCAAAGTGTGCAAAGATTCTGTCTGCATTACAGACATTACTGGTGCTCGCTCAGGAATCGCAGCCTGAGGGCTTGTCTACATTTAAAAGCCTACAGCAGTGTGCTTCAGTGAAGATAATGCCTAAGCCAACAGGGAAGGCTTCTCCCATCAGGGCAGATACTCCATCTTCTTGAGAGGCAATAGCTATGTTGACAGCAGAAGTTACACTGACATAAGTTGCTATTGTAGATCAAGCCTGAGAAATTTCAGGAGCAGAAAAGATATAGCAGATGGTCCTGCCCTCCCCATACCGTGCAGCTTTGTTCCTTTGGTTAGTTTCTAGCATTCAGTTAAATCTAGTTTCATATCAAAATTAAACTATCCTTTAGCATCAGCTCCTGGAACGTTCATTGGTTTTTAAGTTTAAGCAGAAATCTTAATGGTGTTTGTAGACTGTAAGACCTCCCGGGCATGGGCTGTGTATTATCCATGGTTATGCAGTGCCCGACCCACATGGGGATCTTGGACAATGCCTCAGTAGAAATAATTATTAACGTTACCAAACCCCTGCTACCACAGAGCTGCAGCTTTAGGCGAAAATGTCAATGTTTTCTGCTGGGTTAGGCCAGCGGAGGCTTAGTTTTGTAATGTTGGCCGGATGCAGTGTGCTGGAATCTGCTGTACACCGGTGCACCACTCCCCCTTAAACCAGCATCTTATAAAACCACATTCATCGATGCCTGGCTGGTGCTGTGTCGCACACAGGGGTCTGGCTGTGCATTAGGCACGCAGGTGTGGTGGAGAATTGACCCTTACTTTTTCACCCTTCCTCCTTTCTCAGAGTTTCAGTCAACCCGCATTGCATGTCCATAACGCCCAGTAGCACCCGTGGGATTCGTGAACCCTGAGGGGAAGAACCCATGAGCCTGACACTCTTCTGAAAGGGAAGCAATAAGCTGTTCTGAGAGTCACACATGGTGTGATGGGCTTGCCAGGCACAAAAGTTCTCCTTTCTCACATCTCCTTAACTACACCAGATGTGTTCGCTGGTGCCGTCCTGTCACAGCACTGAGCTAGGGGAGAGATCCAGGTTCCCTGCACAGGGTGGGGTAGGGTGAGAAGGGTGTTCAGATATGTCCCAGCAATGTGCAAGGGAGATAGGACACTGCGAGACCAGCGCTGGAGAGGGCGATTGGCTTCAGTCCGAGAGACAGGTCCTCAGAGAGACACCAGGAGAATGATGGAGGCGGAGACAGCTGCAGGAAAAGGAGTGGCTGGGGCTCTAGAGCTATGGCCAGCAAAGGTGCATTTTGGTACGTGAGGTTTCCACATCCCTGTTAGAGCAACAGCTTGTCCTGGCACCCTGACGAGAACAAGAGCCCGTCCGTTACACTTTGATACAGCCCTGCACTTAGATGTCACCAGTATGGCAATCCTGGGTCATTCCGCCACGCCATGGGATAGTCAGTGTAATCTCTCTGGGCTCCCTTTTATTTGCACGTCTGGGCTTGACACTTTAGGTTCATGTTATGAAGCCTCTCTCTGCAATCACAGTTCTGTAGCAATAAGAGCTGGGAACTTCCGTAGCTAAAAAATGAAAGCTGCGATTCTCACACAGTCACACGACTCCAGGCACAGGGGCCTTATGGAAAACCACCAAATATCATGAGCCTTGCTATAAAGTTGCAAAAGTTAGCAGCACTTAGCCACCGTGTCTACACCTCAGCATGTGTGCTCGAGGAGTCCGTGCAGACTGCTCCCATTGCATCCCATACCCCTGAAGGAGCTGTGTGAGAGGAGCTATGGTGAGTGCTGCAGTGGGAGCGGGGTCGGTCTGCTGAGACGATTTGTTTGACTGGTGCTATTTGCAGGGACTGCTTGACAGTTTGACTGTGCGTTTGTTTCTTTGAAACGTGTGAGCTGGGAGTGCTTGGTTCCCGGTGGGCCTTGAGTGGCTGGGTGCTTGCAGAAAAGCTTCTTGAGAGTCTCTGGGTTAAATGTAAGGTGAGAGCAACACGGGTGATGTCGTGCTGGGCATCTCCTATAGAAGACCTGTCCAGAAGGATGAGGTCGACCAGGCTTCTGTCAGTGTATTGCACCCTCAGCAAGTTTGCAGAAAGCACTAAGATGGTGGGAGTGGTAGATATGCTGAAGTATAGAGCTAGGATTCAGGGTTTCCCCAGATCAAATTCTTGATGCAGTGTTCTTCTGAACATGAAGACGAGGGCTTAAATTGCAGCAAGGGGGATTTAGGTTGGACATTAGGAAAAATGCTGTCCTACTGCCAGGATAGATAAGCACTGGAATAAGTTGCCTAGGGAATTTGTATCCTTGGAGATTTTTAAGAGGAGGTTGGACAGACACCTTTCATGGATGGGCCAGGTAATGCTTGGTCCAGGCTGAGTGCACAGGACTGGACTAAATGGCCTGACGAGGTCGCCCTCATTCCAACACTTCTAGGGTTCTATGACTTTACACTCAGAGTCTTAGCTCCTGTTCCACCGTGTGCGCCGCATGCGGCTGGATCCTCACCAAAGTGCCCCATGTCTATCTGACAGATGTCAGTGGGATGCCACATGGGCTGTCTGCCCTCACAGACCCTTGGCTGGACTGATCCCTTCGTTCTTTTGCTGACAGTGTCACTCTGCCTCATGGTAAGATGTGAAGTGTTGCTATTTTTTCAAGCTTACCTCTCACTGCAAGTGTACCAGGCAGGTTACCACCTTCCATTGGAATCCCAGCTGTGTATAAAATGTACTGAACTTTAAGGAACAAATTCACCACATTCACCTTCTCGTTACTGATGTGTGGTGTGAGCCAAATGAGTTCTGGAGAAGCTATGTGCCTTGCACAACAACGGCAAAGAAGAGGGATGGCCCCGGGCCTAGGCCACCAGCCTGTAAGGAGAGTGGGTCAGAAATTTCCGGTTGAAATATGTTTGCAGCCATGACCATGGTTTCAATATTTTCACAACAAAAAAATCAGGGGTTTTGACTTGACTTTTCATTGAGAATTTCAGTTAATTATAGTTTAATTTTTGAAAAGGTCTAAGTGGAAATGAAACAAAGCAGTGTTTTCAGTGTGGAGTTGATGGAATTGATTCCACAAGCCTGATTCCAGGTGGCCAGCCATACGTTCTGCACCTGAAGTCCTTGGTTGTCGGCCTGGAGAAAGTCGCTTGCTCATGTAGTACAGATGCCCCTTCTGGTCCAGGGAGCTCCTCTGGGTCCATTCTCAGATGGGCCCACCTGGAGAGGTTCACAGTGGTCTGAGCAAGCTGCAATGCCAGGCCTAGTGGTCGGAACTGGAATCAGGCTAGTGGTCAGAGCTAGGGGTCAAGACTGAAGATAGTTTCATGTAATAGGCTGATGGTCACAACTAGAAACAAAGTCAGGTGCCAGGCCAGGGGGTCAGAGCCAGAGGCAGCATCAGAGGCAAGATGCGGAGTAGGGCAGAACAGCAAGAACTGGGTGTAGACAGGTGACTGGGATGGGAGGACAGGAACCGGGAGCAGGTGTGGAAGCAGGAATGCAGGGTTCTGGAGTCAAGAAGCAAGAGGGGTCTGGAATAGCAGCCAGTCAGGGATTCCTCTAGCTGCTCACAGAATTTCCTGGCTTATTTGGAGCTTCTCAGGCAATTGGTGGGCTGGATGTTTCCCCAAATTGGGAGCTTTGGGGCCATGGCCTTCTCTGCACTCACCTGCTGTGGTTGCTCCAGTGAGCCGCTGGGTGTCGGTTGTGGCCTGGGCACTGCCTGGGACCTGTGTTCGAAGCCTGTGATCCCTCCCACCTTAAAGGAAAGACTGAAGCAACTAGGTTTGTGTAACCAAACGCACCCAGTATTCAAACCCACTGTTGTAATATCTTTGTACAAAATATGTCCTGTGAGGTGTCATCTGAAAACCAACAACTCTCTGGTCGATAATCTCATGGTGAAATGTGTGTCACAGCATTACACAAACCTCAGCTGGAATCATGACTGAGATGTGTTTACCGGACAAGTGTGGAGAGGGGGCGAACCTCAAAGATAAAGGACAAGCTGATGCTTGTCGGGTATCAGGAGTCATCAAAACCAATGGGCCATCGCCTGAAAATTGTCCATTCTTAGGCAAGGTGGGGGGGCAGGAACAAACTGATCTGCAGCTTAGTAAACAACAGCAGATGATCTCTTTCACCACGAGACCCCTTGTCTCCATCCTCACAGTGGCAATGAACTTTCTCAAGGGGTAACCTCAGGCAAATGAATTTAAAACAGTGACTGAACTATAAAGTGAGTGGCAAAAAAATCTCTCCCTATCCATCCATCTCTCTCTCTTTCATAGAAGAAGACTAAAGAAACTGGCCCTTTGGGAGCAGATCCTGACGTAAGGAATATGGTCGGCGATGTTGCCAGGATCCTGCGGTAAGAATTTCACCTTGAACCAAATCTAGTTTGTTAAGTTTTAGTTACTAGAAAGTGCTTTATCTTTATTTTTCTTGTAACCTTTTCTGACTTGACTGCCTTCTAGTTGCACTCAAAATCTCTCTGTTTGCAGTTAAATAAACTTGTTTCATTCTTTAATCAAAACTAACCCGGTGTTGTGAATTGTTTGGGTAACTCCATTTAAAGGAGCAAACAGTTGTATATTGATCCTTTGGAGGGGCAGCAGCCCTAAAGTATCTAGACTGCCCGGAGAGGCTGGTCAGCGTTGAGCACATGCGTTGGAGGGAAATCCAGGACTGGGTGTGTGCTGGGGTCACCCCGCATGTGGTAATCAAGGCTAGCAGAAGCTAGAGAGTGGCTAGAGAGGGCTGGCAGGCTGCAGCTGAACACAGACACTTGGGGAGACCTGCAAGTGGTTTGGCCATTTGTGAGCTACGGTAGCAAAACATTGTGAGGCAGCCAAGGTTGCAGGGCAGGGGTGTCACAGCCGTGCAGAGGTCAGGGTTGCACCCCAGAATGTCATAGTTTGTTGAGTCTGGAGAAGAGAAGACTGAGGGGGCATGATAACATCAGTGCCGAAAAAGTTATCATCAAGAGGGAGTGATAATAGGAGAGTCAACCGCTGAGAACGGGCCAAGAAGCAATGAGCTTAAACTGCAGTAAGTGCAGTTTCGGTTGGACATCAGGAAAAACTTCCTATTTGTCAGGCTAGTGAAGTACTGGAATAAATTGCCCAGGGAGGTGTGGAATCTCCATCATTGGAGGTTTTAAGAACAGGGATGGTCTAGATAATATTTGGTCTTGCCTCAGTGCAGTGGGCTGAACCTCTCAAGGTCCTCCCACTCCTACATTTCTATGATTCTCTACTCTCCCGCCACCTATTCATCTTCCCAGCAGTGGCCGTATCCTAGTGCAGTGCTGAACCTTTGCCATTTGGAGAGGACATTTTACAACTGATAAGGGATGTCAGTACGCTGTCAGAAAAACAGTGTCATTTATTTTCCATATGGCTACATCTGTGAGCCAGGAGAATACAGCCATGGAGACGATCACCTAAGAGAAGAGGTGAGGAACTGATAACAGGTGGTCCGTTTTCTTAACTGTGGGTTGGGGTTACACACCTGAGCTTGCAAAAAAGTGTCTGTATTTATACCATGTAACTATACCAGGGCTTTGCGTATGTAACCCCAGGTTGGCAGAACCATCAGCAAATACATTTGTTTTTAATCTGTGATGAATTTTAAAAAAAGAAGAGACAGAATATAGAGGATTAAATGCAGAAACTGGAATGTCGGGGTTTTTTTAAGTTTCCATGCAATGATCACCAGAAAGACTAATAGAACTCAGCTACAGATGCAGAACTCAGGCCATCTGCACTCGAGAGCAGAGTAGATTTCATGGGAATGTGTCTCTGTTAATGTTTCATCATACCGAGGTCACCACTGGCCAGAACAGAGAGGGAACGGCGACTGGGAGAGGACTGCCATTCCTCCTCTGTGATTTTCCTTACAACTGAACCCAGATCAGCTGTGAAAGTGAGAACAGCAACACACTTTGCTCCTGACTCTCAGTGGTGAGGGAAGGTTTGGCAGTTCAGTGTGGTCACTGCGTTGGCTTCAGGCCACCACTCCTGCCCAAGGTCTCTCCCTACCCACACATCCCACAAGCCCTGCATCCAGCTGCTCTGCTGCCTTCCTTGAAAGCTTCCCGTGGCCCATCTCCTTGTGCAGGCGTCTCCTTCCTTCCTCCCAGGTTCAAGTGCAGCTGCCTGGCACTACCCTCTTTTCCAGGTGACCTTTTCCAGGTGGGCCTGTGTCCCTGTCCAGCCAAGGGCTCATCATCTGCCAGTGTGACCATACCCACTGGTCCAGCAGCCCCTCATCCAGGTATGAGCGGTCCCTAGCCAGATCCAAAGCCTGAGAAAGTCAGTAAAAGCCTTCCCATGAACTTCAGGGGGGTTTGGCACAGGCCTGGGTGTTGCCCTTTCAAATCTAGCTGGGCTCTGAGGACTGGTGACAAATTACGCCCCAGCTTGTCTCATAGCCCCATGCCATCTGCACGCATGCAGGGCAGGCAGCTCAGAGAGGGATAGGAGGATCTGCATATGCCAGAGTTCTCCTGTGTGAGGGGCGAGCTGTACCCCACACACGATAGCTCTTGGCATTCAGGGAAGAGGGGGAAGGGACCTGGGAGGAGTTGGGGGAACAGCTTTACCATAGCAGGAGGTCAGTCCAGGCACTCCCTGAGCTAATGGAACCAACACAGAGCTGGATCGCTGAGCTGCCTTTTGAAGAGGAAAGGCCAGGGGCATCCCAGATTCCAGGCCCTGATCCCAAAGGCAATGGGCTGCTGTGTTGACTCCATAATATTATCTGCCCAGCATGAGGGCATAACTGCAATGAGACG
Source organism: Mesoclemmys tuberculata (assembly GCA_007922155.1). Classification (NCBI taxonomy): domain Eukaryota; kingdom Metazoa; phylum Chordata; order Testudines; family Chelidae; genus Mesoclemmys; species Mesoclemmys tuberculata. Next base: position 932,110 of record ML675611.1, read on the forward strand.
CGCGTGTAGTGCGTAGAGTGTTCTGGGTACCATTTCTGTGCTAAGGATGTTATTTATGTGATCGGTGCTCTGCACCTACCAACAAAGGCAGTGTCACCTATCCCAGTGACGTCACGGGGGGATAAAGACCAGTGAGAATGTTTTGCTTTCAAGTTTCACACACATTCGCTCCTTAGTGGTTTAGATAAATGTACCCTGGCCACTGAATTCATTAGGGATGCTCTCCCCTACTTTGTGCCTTGACAAAGGGTGCCCTCTAATTTGCTACCTACAGCGTGCTGCACACATCTGTTACCATGGCAGCACAATCAAAACCAAACCATCTAAACCCCTTCAATTTTTAAACCCTTGATCATGTTTTACAGGAATGATTAACTGTGCACGACAGCCTTGCTGATATTTCTTTGGTACAGATTTCGCCAAAGAAAGCCCAGAGGTAACAAGCAATTGACTAATGCTGGGTTGTCAACGAGCTGTAATTATTTCTGTGAAACTGAATGGAGTGCAGCAGTAACTTGCTTCTCACAAAGCTAGAAATGAGGACACTAGTGGACAAACTGGCTCGATTATCATAACAAAAAGCTCCAAACAACAAGAGTCGGAGTGTGAGCCTGGCTCCAGCCCTGTATTCTGTGCGGGCAGGAAGCACAAATTCCAATAGTTTACTTTTGGAAAATTGAAAATAGGCCTGACTCCCTGGAGACCTTCTCCAGAGAAACGCTGCAGCATTCTCGTTCATCTGGAACATGGTTTAAAAGCAGGAGGCATCTTCTCCAAGATCTCTGTTCTGACTGGCCTGTATCAACACAGAAGGCAAAGCCAAGTGATTGAATTCATGGAGCTTTGGAGCTGAAAAAGCCCCCGTGACTGTCAGATTCAGGCATCCCCTGGAAGCAAAGGGCATCCCTATTTCTCAGCCTTTGCCTATGGCCTGACTGACTGCAGCTATGCGTACCCTCAGCTCCCCTGGAATCCAGTGGTGCTTGTGGCACTGAGTGTGTCCAAGGAGAGGTTCAGCTGTCCCACTGTGGGGCCCCCTGTTCTGAGCGTGTGGCCTGTCCATGGGTGGGAGGTTCCCTCTCCTGCCAGGGACTCCAGTTAGTCCCCGCTAGCCCCCACCGCGCACAGGTACATGGGCCACCAGGCATGGGGATGATGCTAACTGACACGGGCTGACTCCCGGAGCAGAGCTGCAGTGTTAGCGTGTAGGATACAGATATTTAGGCCGGCCTGCAAAGCCCATGTTCTGTAAGAATTTCCTTATCATGTAGCTGGTTATAGGGGTATAAAACAGAGAATCAACACCACAGGCCTTCTCTCACCGTGACGGTCTGGGGCCTGGTACTTTGTCTCAGATGCAGGCAAGGCGGCCATAAGCTGGGCCCCATGCGATCACATACGCACATTCCACATAACACCTCACACCCGCTGACCCAGTCTAACCTCCAGAGAAAGAACAGCATCTAGAATGTTTAAAGGAAGCTGGTGCGTGAGTGTTCTGTCTGACACAAGAATCACTTATCGACAGTTGTGCTTGTCAGATCTACACTGCTCATTGGTTTGTCTCTATGGTACCCAGCTCTCTATTATCGATCGGAAAGATTTCCATCTCTTCTTTGATAGTTTCTGTCTGTTGCATAACTAAGTGTGATCAGGTAAGAAATCCATGTCTGCAACCCTCTTGCAATCACTGCTTTGTTGGGCACCTGGAGCCGGCCAGATAGAGATGCCCACAGCCAGGAGTGGGCGCCTACTGACATAGCTACCCACCTCATAGATAAGCCGCCCTGGCGTCTTACGGGGCTGTCAGGGCTGCACGGTGTCTATGTTGTGGGTTGCCCAATTGTCCTCATTGCCTCATGGTGGGGGTTGCCCCTCATTGTAACTTCAGTGCTGCCACCCCTGCAGAGATGAAGGTACACAAGGATGTGCCAACTAGCCTCTTGCACCTCAACACCAGAGATGGAAAACACCTATTTCAGAAAAGTAATTGTCGCCGAATGTTCTACACAAACCACAGCGAGGCTGGGAGAGCAGGAGCGAGAGCTGCCGTTCTGTCCTTAGCTCACCTTTTTCCCCACTTACTGCTGCACAAGATTAACATGAAATGCAAATGAGCAAGGAAGTGCTTTCGGGCTGCTGAGGATGTCATGTTTCAGTGAGATGGCTGAGTTACATGACTCTAGCATTATCCAGACAAGACAGGCATGAGTCTGCCCTCACTTCACACAAGCAAACTGGGATCTGTGGGTCTGGGTTTACTCATGCTGACCCAGTTCTGCAGCTAACAGCAGTGCCAAAGTTAGATGAACCTTGCTGAAATGTGGGCAGCCTCCCCTCTGCTTTGCAGCAGATGTGAACTTTCCGAATAACTTCCAGCTGCGTAAGTTGCCTGGGAACCTTATGAAAACAGATTTTTTTCCCTGAGTTTTCTGGTAATTTCTACTCCCTGTAAGGCCAGAAATTGTGTAACAATCGATCGTGTTGCCAGGATTTCTGTTCTTTCATTTCCAGTAGAGCTGTTCAAATAATTGATTTTTCATTTTGCTGGTTGAACAGGAAAATATTTTCCATTTTCTCTGCAAAATGACTGATGTGGTGCCCCGTTATACCCTCTCACCTGTGTCAGAGAAATCACCACAGATGGAGACATAGGAGTCTCCGGGTCAAGTCCCCACTGGTCCTAAGTCAGAGCAGGGATTTGAACCTACGTCTCCCTATACAAATGCCCTGGCCACTGGATTATAGGGTATACCAGAGCAGGGCTTTCTCAATGTTACCATACTTCTACAAAAAACCTTGAAAAACAAACTTCAGCGAGAAACTGCAGAGCTGGAACTCATCTGCAGACCTGACACAATCAGACTGGGTCTGAATAGGGACGTGGAAAGGTTCCCTCATTACAAGAAGTTCACACATTCTAACCCTCTAATCAACCCTAAATGAATTGACTTTATTAGCACTTGCCCTCTTCACTGTTATGTTTCTTACCCTTGGATGTGTATATATACCTCCTTTCTGTGTTTTCCATTTCATGCGTTTGATGAAGTGGGTTGCAGCCCACGAAAGCTTATGCCTGCAGAAATTTGTTAGTCTTTAAAGTGCTACGGGTCACTTGTTGCTTTTTCAGTGTCTCCTGTTGAAGCTGCATAGTGTTGAGTAATATTTCTTGTTCTCAATGTCTGTTGCCCGTTTGGCCGTTGGTGAGGATTGCAACTTTTCCAGTAGCAGATGAAGTGTAGTTTGGAAGACCCATTCTGAGACATTGGATGAACCTGCTGAGAGGAGAGAAAATGGCCCACAATTCATCACAGATGGATAACATACACCGCACGCTGATAATCTACAATTAGTGATATTATGCCTTTCCTTTCTTTCAACTGCAGCCGGAGACAAGGGCCTTTGAATTTGCCTAGTTCTTGTGATTGCCATTGCTTGAAAATGTCTTAAAAACAAACCATCAAGGGGGTGAGAGGTCTCAAGGAGGAGGAAATATGCTCTTCATAAATCATTGTATCGCAGTTATACAGAAAAGCTCAGCCAAGACTGGGGTGCCCTTCTGCTAGGGGCTGGACAGATGCACTGAGAGACTGTCCCTTCCACAAGAGATTTACTTCCAATAGACAACACAGATCTGGGGGAGAGGGGAAACCGAGGCCCAGATAGGCACGGTGACTTGCCCAAGGTCATCCTGCAGGTCAGGTCAGCGGCAGAGGCAGAAATAGACACCAGGCATCCTGCCTTGCGGCACAGAGCGCTGGTCACTTGGCCCAGGGTCTTTCTACAGGCTTTGAATGTAAATGGAGATGTGCTCTCTGCCCTTGGCAGTTGTGGAAGGCTGGCTGTTGGCTCCGTGGGAGAGGGAGTGGCACCTGACAGGATTGCTTCGGGGCTGGGCCAGCACAGCCATGTGGCAAACAATGATTGTCCATGATGAAGGCAGTAAAGCTGCTGAGGTAATGGCGTGTGCTCTGGCGAGGGCGCGCCCACAGACCATGGCAGTAACCGTGCGGGGAACCTGTCCCCAGGCCGGGCAGGCCTCGCTCCTGCAGTCCCCCCTGCGCAGTCCCCACCTGAGGCTGCGCGGAGCAGCTCGTGATAGCTGCTCCCTGACTAGCATTGCCCCAGCAGAAGAGCCCAGACACAGGCACAGCGAAGGGACTATCCGTCCCCCGCCCCATACACTGCTCCAGCTGGCAGTTGACATCGGTCACAGGCACTTGTCTAATTCCAGCTTCTGTCCTGCGAGTGCTAAGAGCAAAACTGGCCTTCAGCCACGGGGCAGGTGGGAGCCATCCCCTGTGTGCGCCCTGAGCTTTCTGCCCTGTTCTTTCCTCAGGGGTGTCCCTGCTCTTTGTCATGTGGGATGCATGAAGCCATCAGTGTGAACAAGGTGCCACGGCAGCGTAAATGGTCAGTAATGACCATGTGACTGCATGGCAGGAGACAGAGCTAATGACGCTCGGCTTTCCAACGGCTGTAAATAATTAAGGACTTGTCTACATGGGGAAATTTTCGAACAGAGCTGCAGCAGCAGAAATGAAACACTATGTCCATTGATACAACTCCCCTGTCACTCTGCAACCAGTCTTAGCTCACCCAGAAAAGGCAATCTGACTGCTGAATAAGAACGCCCCCGTGGGGCCATATCGCCCTCTGATTATAGTTCTGCTGGGAAGCTTCCCCAGGTAGACTAACCCTAACAAACAGTCAATTAGATGATGAAGCCTGGGCCTTCTAGGGAGATGGCGTGACTTTGGAGAACAGCTTGTGTGCCCCTGCATCTACGCTGCAGCCTCATGCCACAGGGCCAGCTGGAGGGCTGGGCCCTAGACTGCTCGCTCTATGAAGCACTGGCACGTTCTGAAGTTTCCACACATGATAGAATGTTATTCAATGAACAGCACAATCCTGCTGATGCCGGGGGTAGTGCAGATTATGAGTGCGATCGCATAGGTTGCAGTGGAGTAGAGCCTATTTCTATGAGGGTTTTGCCCTTAAAGAATCTTTATGACTCACTGGGGTTTGCCCAGAAATAAATAAATTAACAACATATGGAGCTATTTGCAAGTTGAGGCCAATACATCTTTTTTCCCCAGGAAGGTGTGGAAGAAACAGAGAAGTAACAGCATGCCTTCAGAGCAACATGTATAAAAAAATAATTGCATCTATCTACACTTTGTGTGAACAAATCATTTCTCAAATCCACGTTGAATGGTTCTGTTTTTATGGCTATTGCTTGTTATTTTCTAATTCTCTTTATAATACCAGGAGAAAAGGGGTACAGTGATCTTTTAGCAGTCTCTCTGCTAACTATAGAAAATACTTCATTTAAAGCTTTCACTACTTCTTAGCTGTTCCTTTCTGAAGAGTTTGATCATGAATTATACATTCTACCACAGCATGAAATATTCAGCTCATGTTCTTCAATTTCAGTTCAAGCTACCAGATGAAGAAATGAGCCGTTTGAGCACAGAAGGGCCTGGGTGCATAGATATGACTCTCCCAGTGCTGAGAATAGCCTTCGTCCTGCTGTAGTGCCCAGATCAATAGAACAGCAGCCCTCCGAAGGTGTCAGGTGGCCAGCGCTACTCTGTGTGTGCCACACAATTAATTACAGGACAAACCTGGGCTTAAGCAGATGGACTGAGCAAATATGAATTTAGCCTGAGTGTCACTGAGAATGGACCTGCAGCTTTCTAAAGGTTAGGGGGGAAACTACAAAAGAAAAATGTAATTATTGCTCCTGGAAAGTAGTTATTCCTTCATTTGTTCAAGTTTCTAAAGGCCTTCTAGAAAGGTCACAGTGGAGTATTGCAACTGCAAAATGTAAAAGAGAAAGCGTAGCCTCAGTATCAAACAGCGTTAGCAACCAGCTTAAAACACAGTGCACACAAAGATGAGTGGAAGTATTGTGGTCTGGAATATGTATGACCAAAAATCAGGGGACTGATTCAGTACTGTTGTACTGCAACTTAATGCTGACTTTTCAATGGAGTTAGGTCAGAATAAAACTGGAGTAAGACAGGAGTACAGCAGGCCAGAAGTTGCAAACAAATGCATTCAGTTTCATTATGATCCGAGCGTATATGACTATTGTTAAACAGAACATAGGAATTATCACTGAATGGAATTTTTATTTGTTTTCTACATTTATTTGCAGCAGCCAGTGACTGGACAAAACACAATGCCATTCAACTAGTTATCGAACGTAAACCAGGGTTATAGATTGACTGCCATTGTCTGAGAAAAATAAGAACAATGAAAGCTTAATCAGTTTCCACTTTCAACTAAATCAGTTTTGTAGACTGTTGTTACATCCATCCAGGGAAAATATAAAATAATTTCTGAATGAAATGTTTCTAAGAACTGTTTTAAACTCTCCTGCACACTTAAAATGACATAACAGCTCATCTTAACCTGGGCCTGAGGTTTGCAATTATATAAAAATACCTATTTAAAAAAAATATGAAAATATTTTCTTTATAGTTTTCTTGTCTAATGGTGGATGTCAATGGCTGCTCCACTTTGTGCCCCTGAAGCATTTAGTAACACATTCTGCAAGGCAGAGCAGATATGTTGCTTCAAGAAATACTGTCTTTTAGATTCTTTCTTCTGTATATGAAGTGACATGGAACTATAGGATCTTGTTGCACTGTAACTGCAGCAAATGCTAACTTTTTGCTCTGTATACTTCGAGATATGCCACCATCTTCAGAAACACATCAAATTATAGGTCTTCTGGTAGACTTGGAGCACTGTGCCTGAAGCCAGGTAGCCAGTACTGGAAAAATGGAGTCTTCAAGAGTCAAGCTGGACTGGCTTGGATACAACAGATGGCTTGACGCAGAGTTTTCAAACGGCTGCTTTGCCTCTTCAACCGTCGCTGGCCCAGGATGAAACCCCACAGTAGCTTGGCAAGGGTACTAAAATGGGGCAGAGCGGAGCACAGCCACCTGTGTATTGAGATAGGCCAAGGAATGAATGTAAACCGCTATGATCAGTGGGTTTTGGTAGCAAAGCAAGAGCTTGTGGCTGTTCAGGTGTCGTATTCACCCCATCAACCGACAGAGGCTGCTGGAGAAACTCTACAGGATCTTTTGCAAAACTGCACTTGGCTGCATTCAACTTTATGCCAGCTTGATGGAGTTGGGTTAGCACCTGGCTCAGAATAGCATTATGCTCAGGAAAGGGCTTAGCACCAATGCGAATGTCATCCAAAATAGCAACATGCACAATGGCAATTACAAGGAGCTGAGAAACCAATCTCTGAAATACCTCCCAACTGCTCTCTCTGCCTGCTGTGTGCTCCATAATGTCTCTGAGACAATAGGGGAGAAATTCCCATTGGGTTGGGTTGTGGAGGCAGATAGGCTGGCTGTCACCTCTTTCTGCTTGCCTCAACTGGCGAGGAGTGCAGCATGTACTGCACCCTGCTCGACCTCTTGCTAGACCACTTTGGGGTGGGGGCTAGGAAAGAATGTTTTGCAGGGGCTGCAGAGGGAGTCTGTCTTGCCGTCAAGCTTCCTACAGCTCAACCAGACACCTCAGCATGTCTGACTGATCACACATTATATGCAGCATCTGTTCTTGTGTTGAGCGCTCATACTCCAGTGCTGCCTTTCTGTTGTCCATGTGCATGTTCAGTTTGTCAGGTAACGAAATCCTCCATGCTCTTAGCTCTTTGTCAGCAGCCACGGAGGCCATTCATTAGCTCATTCAACGTCATCCCGGGATTTTTTTCTGCCTTCTGATCTGCGACAGGGGTTCTGCAGGAGTATGAGATGGTGGTGTGATGAAGGCCACATTGTCCACTGTGAGGGAAGCAAAACACACATTACCCATTGTTAACTCATCCCATGGATGAAAAGCAGTGTTACAATGTAAAAATAAGTCTCCTGAACATTTCCAAGGGAAGGCTACAACCACATACTATGGCTGGAATGGCACTTCGACCCCTGCAATAGTAAGAGGTGAGTGAATCTATGTGAGGGAAATCCCCAGGGCCCATGTTGCACAAATCCATGCTCCCTAGAGCATCCTGGAGGTCGGGTTCCCAATTGATCAGGCTTTTAACAGGCGGTAGAAAGGATTAGGGGTGGGTACGGGTTAACTGTCTCTGGAGGAAAAAAATGGGAACCCACTTGTGGAAGTCTAAGGGCCATAGCATCAATGTCCTGCTTAGGGACATGTGGTGTGCTGAACCAAGAAACCATCTCCGGCTGTGTAATAACACACACTTTAAACCTTCTGTGGTCAAGTACTGTAAATGTCCCTAGGTAACCATGAGTGATTTCAGCCTGAGGGTCAAAGAGGCAGAAAGGGAAAATTTGCTGCAAGCATCTGGCTGCAGGCCTGGCCCTTATGCTGCTATGCTGTGTTCCATGACGATGCCTGCACAATTAATAACAGAGTGACAACAGAGAGAAAATCTGGGATCCCCCTTATATGGCATGTCATCTCTTTGAAAGTTGGAAATTGAAACTGCTCACTGTTCACATATTTATTAAGTGCCCTAAAATCTATGCATAGTCGAATGTTGCCATTCTTCTTGTATACAATCACCAGGAGTGAGCTCCAATCCATAAGGCCCTTCTGCTTCCCAACTGACACCATTATCTTGCATGTGCTCCAGTTCTGCTCAGCTCTTGTCCAGCAGTGCAGGAGGTACATGACGTGTACCTTTGGCTTTGAATCTAGCTGCAGAGAGTACACATAATCCACGGACAGAATACGATCACTGTTCAATATGTGGTGGTGTCTCTGATCGATACGTTGGGTGTCCCCTTCCCCTCTAGCCAATATAACCACAGCTGAGGGGTCCTGTGCGAGTTCAGAGATAAGCTATCTGCAGCCACAGCTTTAACAAGGTAAAACGTTGCAGTTAAGTTTGTAGAGCACAAAGCACACAGCCCCATCCACTGTCTGCAAGGCACAACGATTCCAGGCTTTTATAATCATTGTCGTCAGGTGATGTCAAGTTTGTGAACTAACCCTGAGAGGGGAATGTTAACTTCAGACCCTGTATCCACCATGCCCTTCACTGGTGTATCGTTAATTTCCAGCCCATGAACACCACTGCCAGCACCTTGCTACATGAGACAATCATACTAAAGGAAATACCGCTAGAAAGGGTGGCCCCATGCAGCTCCATATTCACACTGGCACAATGTCTGTGTGTTTTGGTTCTGTGCGTGTGCGATGGGGAGAGATGGGTAGATGAAGTTAATTGTTCCCAGCACCAGCAAGTCACCTCTATCAGCTGGAATGGCAACCACAATATAGACAAGCCTGATCCTTTAGGCCATCAGAGCTTCAGAAAGGCTAATCCCTTGGCCTCTCTCCTGGCCTGCCTCCATCAAAGACCCTTTTGGTAGCACATTGGGGCTGGCAGGCACTCCTGTCCGACCACCAGACCATCTTTCCCCCTCCCTGAGGTTGGGGAGGGCCTCTCACCAGGCAGCTGGCTGGCAGATGAATTTTACCCTCTGCGAATAACTATTTTTTCTATCCATAACTAACACTGCATGGAGAACTAGTTTTCCTGTCAGCCCAGCACAAACTCACTGTTTTCTACACAGCACCTTTATAAACGTTCTACAACAGCAATGCCAGCCACAAAAAGGAAAGCTAACTGGAAACCCAATGTAAAGCTGAGATGGTAGTTTGATTTTTAACACAGCTGGACCCGGCACGGCCTACCTAATCAGAACAGACTTGCACAAACAACATGATAAGACAAGCCCCCCAACCAAATAAAGATGACTGAGCAGAGATCAAATGGTGTCCTTCCTGTGGAATATGTAACTCAATAGGGCAGCTTGGTGAAACTGCATACAAAGTAACAAACAGGAAACCTCACAAGGTTTACTTACAGACACATCCCAAAGTCTGGATGTTTTTCTAATGCTTTGCTCTGGCATAGGGGCAGAAAAAACTCTCTTTCCCAGATTATTCACTGGACACAATGAGGAAGGTGCAAACAGGTAAGAAAAATTAGACAAAAATAGCTAAGTTCTGAAAATGCAAAAAAAAGTCCAGTCTGGTCTATATCTGAGCTAATAAGCTCAATCCTAATTCTAAAATTATCACTGGTGTAAAGTCCTCTAGCCACCAACAGAAAACAGCTCCCTGTGGATCAGAACATTCTCTCAAACATGCTGGCCTCCATGTCTCTGTATTCCTAGTTTCTCTGTCTTTCCAATGAAGAGTTTTGCTTTCTGGACTTTTTCCACACACATCCTACCTATTTTAAACATGCGTCTAGATATAGATATCATTAACCTCAACATAAAGAAGCACCAATGTTGGATATATATTGCTGCCCTGAAGAAAGCGCTAGATCAGATGGGAAAGGCTCAATGCAGGTGTCTTTAAGGGGCAGGGGAACATGACTCGCATGCTGGGAGACATTAGCATAACAGGCTGCAGTTAAACTCAATGGGACGTTAAACTGAATGGAAGGGAGAACCATGTCTGGGATGGGTGCAGTTGAACAGTGTTATTTGCTTTAATGTGTCTGGAAATGCTCTAAGCATCTCCCAGACCAGTTTGGCTGTATTGGAGGTTTATTCACTCACACCAGGCTTCCTGAATGTCCTTCGTCTTTCTCTCTCCTAAGTGGAAAATAACTAGTTTCGGTGAAACGCCAGTCATAACAGGGGACAACTTGACATTCACGGTTATCTAACTATTGTAATGCAGCACAATGCTACATTTTCTCAAAATCTCACTGAACACTTTCCTTTAAGCCAGCAAGTGTAGCTCCCTGCACATCTAAGAAAAGCCCAGATTCAATTAAAAGAAATCAAATATCACTTTCCCTAGAGTACCCATTCCACAGGTTCTCCTTGAAGTTCAGCTCATCTCTTTCTCTCCTTTTCCTTCTTTGTTCTTTTTGGTTTTCTGGTGCAGCTGCAGAGGGGGAAGATAAATAATGTTGGAACACAGAAGAAATGTCATGCTGTACCACACAAATTCATAGCATTTGTTTTGGAAAAATCTGGTCACTTTAAACATTCAACTTCACCAGGAGAGCTGAATAAAAGGCAGGACTTTGCTTCTTGGAATTTTATATGAGGAAGAAAGGCCTTTTTGCTCTGTTTTGGGAGACCGTGTACCTTTGAGATGGTCCCTGTGAAGCTCCATGGCCAGGACTATTTTTCACATTGAACCAGGTCTGAAAACCAAAAGCCACTCTGGCATAAAGTTTCCATGCTCAGAAAATTCTAATAGAAATTGGAAAGTGATGATCTTAGACAGTCTTTTTGTAGGTGGAGAGAGTGGCTTAGAAAATTCAGGATTATTGTTTGGTAAGCACCAACAATATACGTAAAAATAAAATACAATAAAAAAGGCACCAAACAAGGCACTCCATTGTACATACTTCTTCCCTCTAGGGAGGCGGTTGGGGGAGAGAACAGATGTGGCAGGTGTGGGTCACATTGCTTAGGGAACATCCGGAAGGCACTCAGGTACTAGGGTGCGGTACTAGATACTACTGAGGCACAGTACAAGAACCTAGACAGAACAGAGTAGAATAAGCTACTTGACACTGTGTGAAACTATATGCAGACAAGCTCTGACCTGACGAGTTTACCGGGAGGGGATAGTTAGATTTAAGTGATTATTCGTGCTATTGTTGATCACTTCCGGTGGGAATTGCAGCAGTGGGAGTCTTTGGGGGCATCTGAGTCAAGAGAGGTTGGTGAGACTAGGGAGCACATGTCATGCATTCCATGCCTGGGGGCACGTGTGGATAACTGGACAGCTTTTGGCCAGGTCAATGAGTCTCAAATTCAGTAGAACATTCTTTCAGCTTCTACCTGCTATTACTTGTGTATGAATTAATTTTACTGAAGACACAACGCCTAATGCTGCCCTCACTTGTGCATGTGCGTCCCCAGTGAAGATAAGAGGGATGAAGGGGGCAGCGGAAGCAGGATGTCTCATTGCATCTCTCTGCAGAACAGTCAATCGTCTCTGCGGACAGTGTCTGGGAATATTGGGGCTCATCTGACCGGGAACTTCTCAACAATAACCTTTGGTTTATTTGTAAATGTTCTGTCTGCGGGGTATATTCAGAGATGGGCGATGAGCAGTCCTGCTATTTCTCAGAAATCTTGCCCACTTCAGTAGAAGGGCGTGATGGTTCACAGTGCTGCAAGCAGCTGACAGATCAGCACACCTCCAGTAATTTTGGGGGTTTGAAGCCATGTTCATTGTATTGAGTTAGGTTTTCAAACTCAGCCATGGTATGAACATCCTGGGTGGAGACCTGATAATGATCATCAGTCAGCTGCCCTTCCACTGTTGGTGCTATTCTGCCAATTCTCATCCACTTATATAGCTTGTAGACTGAGCAGAGAACGGATATTGGTCAGTAACTCTTTGCAGAACGGCCATACTGGGTCAGACCAATGGTGCATCTAACCCAGTATCCGGTCTCCTAACAGTGGCCAGTGCCAGGTGCTTTTGAGGGAATGAACAGAACAGATAATCAGCAAGTGATCCAAGACTTGTGGCTTTTATGTGGTTTGAGTAGTGCAAACACTTTGGCCTGTCTCCACAATCTAAACACTGTCTGAATTGTCTTCATGCAAAAGTTAAAAAAGGCAAGCAGCCACTTTTGCACTCTTGTTTGGAATGTAGTAACAGTTCATTAGATAGACCATCAAATGCAATTGCCTTTCCACATCTCAGGGTTTTCAGGTATCCTCAGTGTTGAGCTATTCACTGTGGACTTTGCTGTCTCAAAGGAGTGAGGAAAGTTCTTTCTTCCCTTGTTTCTTTCTGCTCTTTACTTTGGGTCTGGGTTACCATTTCGGATGAACTGGTGTTCAGTTTAGTTGGAAGAAGTTGCAGTGATACGCTTTGGATCTTCTCCATTAGGGTTCAGCGAGGGCATGGTGGTCCATGCTTTTGTTGTTGTTATGGCAAAGGTTTGTAGTTTCAATCAGCTTCTTCCAGAGCTTGTACTAATTTGTTCTGATCTCTTTCATAAGCCCTTCCCTGAGCCTGGCGGTTTTTCACCAAAGGGATCTACACCAAACCATTCTGAATCTCTCTTATGTTACTGGTGTGTTTGTTCTGAAATTCCAGGTACATATGGTGTTCAACATCCCCTAGGGACATGCTTTTATGCAGTCTCCCACACCAGGGAGACCAATTCTCCATAGCACTTATGTGTCAGAGAAACACTGCAGATGGTTTCACCCAACTCAGAGGTAGAACCTTCCCAGGCAGCCTTTCTGACGTTGAATCTCAGCAGATACTTTGTGTTCCCGGGTTGTACTGCAGCCTCCGTTGTCACTGTCACTTGGGATCACTGCTATGGCCTCCCTTCTGAAGTTGCCTGTATTTGGTATCCCTAGTTCCATCATGTGCTTTGGAAAGAATATTTGCTCTTGAGGTCATAGAGGAAGGTCAAGTTGCTTGCTGCCACCCATTTCTCTACTTCTTCCCCATTGTTGTCATTGTGGGGTATCCCCAGATGGTGGTGGGGCTGCTGAAATCAGCTTTGACAAGGCATGGGTTTTCTAGCAGGGGAAAATCAGTTGCCCATGCAAACTGTTCACCTCATGGTTTGTACACAGAAACTACTGCTAGTTGATTGAGTTCAAGTATGATAATATGTTCCATTGTCCCATGGAGTTTCACAGCAGTGTTTTGTCACATATATGTATCATGCTCCCATAGACATTACTTTCAATGTTCACTGCAACATGGATGCCAAGGTTGTTTGGTGCTATTGCAAGCACATAACGTCTGCTTTCACTGGAGACAAAATTTCACCCTTCTCTGCAGAATCCCTCCATGTGCAAATTGATGGTTTTGAGTGCTGTCTTTGGCAGAGACCCTGAAGGGGCCATTTATGTCCACATCTGTAACTACATCTTTTATTGTGGCCTTGGTTCACATTATCAGATTTAGTTTGTTCCATAGTTAGTTTCAATGGAAGATTAACAGGGGTCACAGGATGAACGATATTTGCCTCTGCCAAAGGTGGCATTTAATATAGAATTTCATCCTTCTCTGCAGAGAATTCCTTCACATTGAAAAATATGGTTTTATGTGCTTGCAAGGGCCGCACAGCTAACAGGGCACACATCTTGAGTGATGTGGAGGGCTATGGCCTAATCCATTTCCTGGCCACCTCCCCATTTTCTCCCAGGAACACCTCTAAGCTGCGCAGCCAAATAATGAAGTTGTGACCATTTTGTGCCATCACAACCTGGTGCTAACACATCTGTCTGCCACTTCTTGAACTGGCAGAATCCAGCATACAATAGAAGGACATTAGACACTTGCTCTTCATTTCGGCCTTGGGGTTGTAATGTCTCTAAGATTGTCCCTGTAAAGTCAGCATTCACCCAGTACCAGGAAGACACAGATCTTTTCTTTTCAATGCCCTCACTCAGAGAGAAGACAATGCTGTAAGAACTGGCCATACCAGTGTTCTGATGGAATTACCTTCCCCATTACTACTGTAGCTTTTTAAAAGCATCCCACATATGGCTGGGTTATTGACTATGTGTTTCATAGCATTTTAGGGGCTGGTTTATAGTTTTCTCATAATAATTTCTCCTACATTATCGTTTTAAAACCTTTTCAAGAATTCTTTTCTTAGCATGCTGCTTGTATTTTTGGCAGCTCTAATCTCTTCATGTGTATATGTGAAGAAGAATGACAATTTAAGAACCTGGTTACTCATAGTTCAGTAGATCTCCCTGTGACACATACAGATATAGGGTGTTTTGGAACATCACATTTACTCAGAGACTGAAGAAGAGGAAGAATACACCTATTCAACCAGTAGTCAAGTCCATAACCTGCATGCCATATATTCTGCCTGGGAAGCTGAGGACCATTCATCATCAAGTAATTTGTCTACGTACCACTCATTACAAATCCATGTGTCTATTAGAATCCTCACTAGTTAGAACATAAAAGCTGCCACTCTGGGTTAGACCATAGTCCATCTTGCCCAGTATACGGTTTCCAGCAGTGGCCTGTATCAGAGCTTCAGGAAGAATGTAGGAACGAGGCAATTATGAAATGGATCTCTCTATGTTTTCCACTTCCGGCTTCTGATAGTCAGAGCTTTACGGTCTCCCCAAGCATGGGGTTGAGTCCCTGATGCGCCTATCTTCCATGAACCTATCTAATTTTTTTTTTTACCCAGTTTTACTTTTGGACATCGCAACATCCCATGGAATTGAGTTCCACAGATTAGCTGTGAATTGTGTGAAGAAACGTTTCTTCTTGTTTGTATTAAAACTGCTGCCTATTGATTTCATCAGAGAGTCCTTGTTTTTGTATTGTGTGAAAAGGTAAATAACACTTCTCTATTGACTTTTTCCACACCTTTCATAATTTTATAGACCTCTATCGTATCCTCACTTTTCATAATCTGAACAGCCTTAATCTTTGTAGTCACTCCTCATGTAGAAGCCAGTCTATATCCTTGATCATCTTTGTTGCCTTTCTCTGAACCTTTTCCAGTTCTGCGATATTTTTCCAGTTCTCCTATATTAATACACCCTTGTCTAGGGCACTAATTTACCAATTCTCTGGATCAGGATTTTAAACACTGTAGTGACAAGAAATAATTTAGAGGTCAGCTCTTTGCCCTGGCATAAAGATATGAAATGATAAAAGAGAAGTATGAGGAAAAATAAAGCTGAACAATGGCATAACATTAAAACACAAACTACCCCAGGCTTTGCATTTCAGTGAACAAAAGTAAAGGCAGTATTCTGAGAATCCATCACATACCGTAGTTTTAAAGCTCCATTCTTATTTTAATTAGGAAAGAAAAACCCATAATACTGGATTAATCCCACTGAGAGAAATACAGACTTTTCTTCCAAACTGCATGTTGTGGGCACGTGAGAATTGAATCCCCCACTGTTCTTTGTTGACATGTTAAATTGAACTGGCCCTTGGACGGGTGAGCTGTAGCATCTCTCATGGACTTTTCCCTTAGTTGAGGAAGAGTTGGGTGAGCTTGTTTTGCCTCATTTTGAATCCACCACATTCCTGTTGGGTAGTATCAGTCTCTGCTTGGGAGCTCCTCAGCAGCAGGCCGAATCTGGCTCTATGTCTTAGGCCTGGTCTATGCTGGCTGCGGATTTTGACGGCAGTTGATGGGAGATACACAAGCTTCATACAGTAACTTGCGTATCTCCCCCCAGCTTCCTAACATCTACTTACCGCGATGTCTCCACTGTGCTGCGCCGAAGGGAAATGCCGTCCCATCAACACGGCGCTACGTTGCTTGCGTGGGTGGATTTAGAGAGTTGACGTCTGGGTTCAATTGACTGAGTTTTCACTGCCACTCAATCAAACCCACAAAAATCGATCCTGCCACCAGCAGTGTAGACATAGCCTTATAAATGCCACTGGAGTGTGGAGCTTTCCCTGGGACTTTGGGGAGAGAGGTGAAGGAGCAGGGTGAAAAGTTCCAAAGAAACAGGAGGGTGAAAAAATAGTACATCGGGGTGAAAAAATAAACAGGGGAGCTTGTGAAAAGTGGAGCAGAGAAGAATATTCAGCAACCAGATACTCTGTCTGCCCTCCATCCCCAAAATCAGATTATTTCACAGACTTCCCTTTGCCTAGAAATGCCTTTTATACACTGCATACTCCTGAGAGAAACACTAAAGGCTGGAAGTGAATTGAAAAGAGGTTCTCTATGCCTCACACTCGATGTGGCTCCCCCATTTCTAGGGGAGGTAATGGAAGCCCATCTCAGAGTCCACACGCCCACAATCAATGGGCTCACTCAACAGATTGACAGGAAATCACTCCAGGTCTCTCCATTTCTCTTCAAGGCATCTCTGAATGTGACAGCAAACACCAGGAGCTGCGAAGGTACCCAGCTTGGATTAGCAAACCTTTTTTGTTTTCCATTAGCAATCATCCCTGCTACCCTGGCACAGCAGGGAGGCGGCTGCTACCACCATCTCCCGTGGGGTGGGTCCGGGCAGGCTAGAGAACAGGACACAGGAAAGAACTGGACCTCCTGGTTAGGGGTCAGTCCCTTGCTACTGAAGTTACCCCCCACATTTGGACCCACTGATTAACTTAGCAAGCTTCTACTTAGTTTGTTGCCCTCTATTGGGAGGCTGTTGCAGAACCTCACTCAGCTAGAAACTCGCTTATTTATTCATGGCGATGGGATGGGCGCTAACACAGCCTCCTGGCTCTCTTTCTCATGGCTCCATGGAGAAAGCCACAGGGTCCTCAGCTGTGACATCTGCACAGTGCCCACACTTCATGGAAGCCCCACATCCTGGAGATGTCCCATCATATAGGGGCCAGCACCTATGCTGTCACTTTGGCTTACCCAACGCTTTACACACCCGTGCCATTACTCCTGGCTATTGCAGAACAGTAAGAGACAGAATCTGCTCCAGGGTGCTCCACAAACAATCTCTGCCCTGGAAGAGTCCTCTGAAAGAAAAGCCACCCTATGTCCCACTGGCCATAACTGGCCCTTCGATGGACAGCATTACAAGCTGAACTGCTAGCCCTTCCAGAACCTGTCGGGGCTCATATCAAATACACATCTCTGATTTGTTTCATTATTACTCTAAAAGGAGCCTGAAGAAAGGTCCCATGGCCTTGCTAACATGAAATGGGCTCTGATGATGCAGTAGAATGCTGTACTTTGCAGGGCAGACATGGTGCCAGGAGAGGTGCAGGCTCTGTTTGTTTTTTTCCTGCTATCCAGAAATTGATTTTGTTGCTATGATTTATTTAGACCCCATGAAATCAATATGGTTTCAGCTCTAACCCTTCTGTTACCAGCACTGCCAACGGGATGCACAGACAAAGCAGAAACCAATGCATTGAAACAAACCATGCAGTCAGAACCCACCATTACCGCACAACAGATGTGATGCACGCTTGGGAGTTTTGGTGCCAATCATTCGGACCCCCAGCTTCGTTCCCAGAACCTATTGCAGTGCGACCCGGGGAGCTGCTTTGGTAGCTTGTGAAAAGTGCGTCCATGAGACTTTGTGAGATTTGGGCTGGGAAAGCCCACAGATTGCTTGCTGGGTGTTTGGCACTTGCCCAAAGGAGAGCTTACACTATTTCACAGGAGTTATGTGAAATGCTTTCTTGCCCATAGGAGCGTCCTGCAAACATGAGACAGGCTCACACTGCCAGCCTGCACGCTCACAGGCATTCAGCTGTGCTCTGTGGATGGCTCCGTCACATTGCCCTTGTTTACCTTTTCTTGTAGCTGTCATTAAAGGGGAGGTCATGGTTCAAGATTAGGATCATTTGCAACACCTGACATGAGGTGGACATTTTCACATTGTTAATTCAGGCTGTGTGGCACAGGGCAATGGCTAGCCAAAAGCTTTTTCTCCAACTTTCAGGATACCTACTCTTTAGGGTTGGAAATGGGAATGCTACATGGGAAAGCTGAGGAGATGGGGAAACCAGAAAAAAAGAGGGAGACCTACAGAGAAGGAGAGAGAAAGGAAACTGCAGATGTTCTTATGTCTTGCTGTCATATTGGAGAGGGCACTCTCCTGCAATCTCACTAAGCAATTTCAGACAACATCCATAATGTAATATCAGAAATTCACATAAAAATTATCTCAGAATTGTATTCCTCTAAGGTCTTATTCTGTCCTGACCTGCAAGTGCCAAGTACTTCACTAGGAAGAAAAAATCAAATATAAATCTACAAAATGGGGAATAATAGGGAAGTACTGCAGAAAAAGATCTGGGGTTAAAGTGGATCACAAACTGAATACAAGTCAACAGTATGATGCAATTGCAAAAGAGGTGAATCTCATTCTGGTGTGTATGAACAGGTGTGTCACACGTAAGAGACGGGAGGTAGCTGTCCCACTCTGCTAGACACCACTAGGACCTTAGCCAGAGCACTCTGGCCAGCCTCTGGGCACCACAGGGTATGTAAGATGTGGTCAAACAGAGAGCCCAGAGGAGAGCAACAAAAACAATAGAAATGTTTTGAAAACTTGATTTATGAGGATAGGTTCAAACAATTGGACATGTTAAGTCTTGAGAAGAGAAAACTGAAGAGGGAACCAGTGACAGTCTTCTAATGTGTTGGGGGCTAGTAATAAAGTGGATTGTGATCAATTGCTCTCCATGTCCTCTGAAGGCAGGACACGAAATAATGGGCTTAATCTGCAGCAAGGGAGATTTAGGTTAGATATGAGGGAAATCTCTCTAATTCTACAAGTAGCTGAGCACTGGGACAGGCTTCCCAGGGAGGCTGTGGAATCCCTATCACTGGAAGGTTTTAAAAACAAGTTGGACAAACCCCTGTAAAGGATGGTCTCAGTTTCCTTGGTCCTGCCTCAGAGTAAGGGGAGTGTGGGCCCCTCACAGAATGGGGGAGGCAGTCAAGTGACAGATGATGCAGAAAAAGTTGATGGACAATGCTTTTTTTGCCTCTGTCTTCACATGCAAGGTTAGCTCCCAGATTACCGCAATGCACTGCGGTGCTGAAAGAACAAGTCTGGGACTATTTAGAAATGCTGGACATACACAAGTCCTTGGGGCCAGAAGCAAAGCATCTGAGGGTGCTGAGGGAGTGGACTTATGTGATTGCAAAGCCATTGGCCTGTCTCTTAGAAAACTTGTGGAGGAAGTCTTGGATGATTGGAAAAAGGCAAATCTAGTGCCCATCTTCAAAAAAAGGGAAGGAGGAGGATCCAGGGAACTACAGACTCATCAGCCTCACCTCAGTCCCCAGAAACATCATGGAGCAGATCCGTTTTGAGGGATGTGGGAGAGAGGAAGGTGATCGGGGTCAACATGGATTCACCAAGGGCAAGTCATGTCTTACCAACCTGATTGCCTTCTATGATGAGATGACTGGCTCTGTGGATGTGGGGAAAGTGGTGGATATGATATACCTTGACTTTAGCAAAACTTTTGTTAAGGTCTCGCATAGTATTTTAGCCAGAAAGATAAAGTAATATGGGTTGGATGAATGGACTGTAAGTTGGACAGAGAGCTGG
This sequence comes from Mesoclemmys tuberculata, assembly GCA_007922155.1. Taxonomy (NCBI): domain Eukaryota; kingdom Metazoa; phylum Chordata; order Testudines; family Chelidae; genus Mesoclemmys; species Mesoclemmys tuberculata. The sequence continues at coordinate 952,125 of ML675611.1, forward strand.
CTAGATCAACAGGTAGTGATCAATGGCTTGATGTCTAGCTGGCAGCCGGTCACAAGGGGAGAAGGCTGGTTTTGTTCAACTTCTTCATCAACGATCTGCAGGATGGGGTAGAGTGCACCCTTGGCAAGTTTGCAGGTGGCACTAAGCTGGGGGGAGTGGTAGATATGCTTGAGGATAGGGTTATAGAGTGACCTAAACAAATTAGTGGATTGGGCCAAAAGAAATCTGATGATTTTGAACAAGGACAAGTGCAGAGTCCTGCACTTAGGATGGCAAAAATCCCATGCACAGCTAGAGACTGGAGAATGACGGGCTGGGCAGCAGTTCTGCAGAACTGTTACAGTGTTACACTGTAACTGTTACAGTGTTACAGTGGACAAGAAGCTGGATACGAGTCAGCAGTGTGTCATTATTTTCAATAAGGCTAATGGCATATTGGGCTGCATTAATGGGAGCATTGCCAGCAGACTGAGGGAAGTGATTATTCCCCTCTCTTTGGCTCTTATGAGGCCACATCTGGAGCATTGTGTCCAGTTTGGGGCCCCCCACTACAGGATGGATGTGGACAAATTGGAGAATGCAGAGGAGGGCAAGGAAAATGATTCGGGGGTTGCAGGAGAAGACTTATGAGGAGAGGCTGAGGAAACTGGGCCTGTTCAGTCTGCAGAAGAGAAGAGTGGGGGGGATTTGATAGTGGCCTTCAACTACGTGACGGGGGTTCCAGGGAGGATGGAGCCAGGCTGTTCTCAGTGGTGGCAGATGGCAGAACAAGGAGCAATGGTCACGTGTTGCAGTGGGGGAGGGCTAGGTTGGATTTTGGGAAAAACTTTTCCCTAGGAGGGTGGTGAAGCACTGGAATGGGTTACCGAGGGAGGGGTGGCATCTTCATTTTAAGAGGGGTTTAAGGCCCCGCTTGACAAAGCCCTGACTGGCATGATTTAGCTAGCATAGTCCTGCTTTGAGCAGGGGGCTGGACAAGATGACCTCCTAGTGTCCCTTCCAACACTAATCTTCTATAATTCTATCATTAAGATTTTATGATTTCTTGGGATTAGATGAACAGTGTTAATGCAGCAGCCCTTGTCTTGTCTTTCCCCAATGTCAAATTTATGTTCTGAACAAAACCCAGAAATGGAGGTGGCTCCCTTATGACTTATCCCAACATGCACATCAGCAAAGAGAAGACTGTTCTGCTGTTGATATAAAGTGTAAATTTGCTAGAATGGCCTGGGAATTTCAATCCTCTAAATTGCTAACTTCATCTTTCCTAATGTTCAAATCTGCCCTTAATTCATGAAACAATAAGTTACAATGGTTTATTGCTGAATTTCTGCTCAACATTCATCTCCCTTTTTGCCTCTCACACTTTTTGTCAGTCACAGGAGAAGATAGAGCCTTCTATGCAAGAGAAAGACATTGCAAAGATTTCTGAGCAGTACATTACCTTGCATAGGATGTGTGCAATATGCCACATAGACACATACACACCACTGTGAAAGTTCCATGCATGAAGGCAGTGATATGGCTGAACAAAAAAATGGTTAATAGGAAGACAGTGTTGCCTAAAAGGTAGGGCACGGAACTGGGAGTCAGTAGAGCTGGGGAAATGAGATTTGGGCACTGAAATGTCATTTACACCTTTGAAAAACAATGACTTTTTAATTAAAAGACAATAATTGGGAGATGTGACCAGGTCCACAGAACACTGTAATAGTAGGACAGCTCAAGTTTGTGTTGTCCCCAATATCCTGATTGGATATTTAACATTATTAAATATCACAGTGTGTCTTTAAATATAAACCAAAGCTTTACAAGCTGTTCAGAGTATTTTATGTATTTTTCCTATTTGTCTTTTATCCAGTTTAAGTTAACCACATGTAGACAAGCTGCCTGCTTCAGCCCCTTAAAAGCCAAAAAAAAAAAAATCTATTTATCAGAAAACTGGCTGCTTTGTAGCAGAGCTGACTTGGCTGGCTGACTACTTGAAGTTTCCACAATCCAGGGACAAGTTATTTTCCCCCTTCACAAACTGATATTTCAAATAGAAACATTATTCTAATTAGTGCTGAGTTCAAAACTATTAAAACATTGGATCCAGTAAAGGAAAAACAGCTTTTTTTGGAAAACTGGCACCTCTGAGAAGATCAGCTTTTCCTGATCTATTTATTGGTGACTGCTTCTAAGAACTGAAATTCTGTCTTCTTACCAGTCAGAGTCAGCACAGGAAAGTGAGTTTTCCACTGCTTTGCTGCTCGTACCTGTGCAAAGTGAGTATAGAATACACTTGGTTTGGAATTTTCTGATGAAACTTTGTTTTTGGTCAGAAAATGCCAGTGTGTTGAATCCAGAACTGTTTCTGGGACAGGGTTAATTTAAACAAATTTCCTATTTTCACAATAGTTTGAAAAATGTCAGTTGTGGAAATGGGATATTTGGGGATCCCCCAATGCTGGAATACCTCAGCCACTTCCTTACGTCGTTTTACAGACTCTTGGAATTCCTGAGGCAAACTTGCAGACATGGAGCTGAAGATCTGGCCTGAAGTGTTATTCCATCAGCCTCACAGCCCAGCATAAACATTGATAAAAGGCTAACATTTATCAGGACACTTTAAGTGTCTTTGCGCTTTGTAAGATTGCCCTTTAAATATGGCAGAAACGTGTTCTTGCCACACCATCATCCTTAGACCTGTCTCCTCCCTGCTCTTTGCACTTCTCCCTTCTGCCTACCGCCACAGGCTGAAATACACAATAATGGAGAGGACAACTCTATCCGTGCCACGTCTACTTGAGGCCGTGAAGGGGACGGAGGGTTGGACTCCAGAAATGTCTTACCAGGCTTCATCTCTCTGTATAGGCTGAGGGATTCTCATCTCTCTGGGACTGTCTGCATAAAGTTACCCAGACAAGAGCAGTCACCCTAAAAACAAGATTTGGTAAAGATACATGGGTCCAACCAAATAATCGGTTTGCACAGCAAGAGTTCTTAATAGGGGTACACATGCCCCTGGGGGTGTGCATAGGTCTTCTGGGGGTACATCAGTTCATCTAGATCTTTGCCTAGTTTTTCCACAGTCTAAATAAACGGCACTATCAAAGTAAGTAGAAACAAAAATTCCCTACAGCCAACAATACTGGTCTATACTGTGCACTGAAATGTAAGTACAATATTTATATTCTAATTGATTTATTTTATAATTATATGGAAAATGAGAAAGTCAGCAGTTTTTCAGTACTAGTGGGCTGTGACACTTGTATTTTTAGATCTGATTTTGTAGGCAAGTAGTTTCTAAGTGAGGTGAAACTGGGGGTACACAAGACAAATCAGTATCCTGACAGGGGAACAGTCATCTGGAAAGGTTGAAAGCCAGTAGCGCAGCCCATGAGACTGCTTTGCAAAGTCAGTCAGTCATGCTGCCCCTTTGGCTTAGCGACAGAGAGAAGATTTTACCTCTCTAGAAATCAGTTCCCTGTTTCGCCTTTCCCTGATCAACCTCACAGCCTCTCCTGCTTCTGTCCTTCACTCTATTGCATATCAAATCCATGTATCAGCGTTCACTATCTCCTCAGGGCGAGGTTACATCAACACTTCTAAAGAGGTGTGTTTGCGTCACACACTGCTTGATCCAATGCCATGGTCTCTGTCACCTTGTGTCGTGAGTAACGACTGAATATGAGCCCCAAACATTCATGTGTACAAAACTTGTTACAGTAAAAGTCACCAAAAGGAAAACAGATACAAGTGAAGCTCCACCGGGCAGTCACCTGTTTGACAAGCGATTGGCCTCATCTCCAGCGGGGCACGTGCAGATCTCATGAACAGCATGCTTCAGGGAGATAAAAGCCCCTTGTAGAACTGTTTGTTAAACCCACTTCACTTGATCAAGGCAAGTTCTTAAAGTCTTGGGCTGCTGAAGAAAGGCTGGTGCTCACGAGTTCATGTTGTGAGACTCGATGCACTTTGCACCACCCCACACCAGTGCCCATTTCAACGGCACAGCTATAAAATAAAGCAGCGGGCATTTGGTGTGCGTTATTCTGACACTGCACTGTGGAAGAAACATGTCCCCTGGGACATTATCAGGTCTCATGTGTTTTCTTCACGCCCCTGAGTTCTAGAAGCCAACGTTATTGGGGGTGGGGGGGTAAAGAAAAGTGTACTCCTTTCCATAATGGCACTGTAATCTCTGTTAATATAAAGCTTTGTAGATAAAGGGTTAGACTCCTTAAAATCCCTAATTCCATAGGGCTATACTAATTTAGCAAACTGGAACTCTGAGTTGCAATTTTGCTAGCTGGTAGCTTTGGGGCATTCTTTAAACTGATGGAGGATTGCTAGGAAGAGTCCAAATCAAATACTATTAGTAGGTACTCAGCAGGAGACACAAGGATTGCTTGGAAGACCCTCAAGGAAGTGATTTGTGATTTTATCTAACCAAATATATGAATTTTCATTCTTTCAAAAATCTTTGTGAATAGTCAAGCACAAGGCAGAAAGAAAGCCTTCAGCAGAAGGCTGTGTGCAAGATATGGTTAATTTTCATGAGATAGGAAAGCATGTAGACGAGAGCTTCCAGCAGGGTAATCTGGCTCCATTGCAACAGCTCAAATAGGTTCCCAGTAAAAAACTTTCACCAAAGATCTTTAACTCAGTACCAACTGCAGCATCAGCTTTCAATTAAAAGATCAGAAAAAGACTGCCTGAGAACTAGCAGCTACAAGGCAGCAGAGCCAGTCACACCCCAAAGATTAAAGTGTGCTGCACGCCCCACAGCCCCTCACTGCAATGCTGCTGAACGTTGCCAGAGATGGCTAGCCACTAGGGCTAGCACTTGATGGTCTCTTCAGAATAAGTACAATCAGCCATGCCCCAGTTCAGTTTCGTGCCCCAGGGCCCTATTTATTCCTGAACAGACACACACAAAAGCGTGGAGCAACTCAACAGTTTTGCACTCAGCGGCAATTATGGGCCCTCTGGCCACTGTAGATTAATGGATTAGACTGGACCTTCCCCAGCCAAGGGAGAGCTGCTAGGACTGCTCACCCACCAACAGCCTTCTGCTGCAACCACAGAAGCTTGTGTTCTTATCTCTCCCCTGCTCTAAACAGGCCTCCAGCTCTTGGGGCCCTCCTTTATATCCCTGGCTGGGACTCAAACTAAATCAGTAGCTGCTGTCCATTTGGGTCAGATGATTCCCAGCACCTGGCGGCTGGGCTTGTCTCCAGACAAGGCTGGCTGCTGGTTCTGAAGGATAGACAGCTCTGTCATGGTTTGCTTGAGTAAAAAGCACATTCAGTGCTAAATTCTGCGACTGAACTCTCATCCCAGGCAGACCGGCTTACGGGAGCTGGCTCTGTCTTTGGCAATATCTTTAGCCCTTTACATTAGTTGTGTATTTTTGTTAACAAGGCAAAAGTCACACAGATAGTCCTGGCAGGGTGTATATAGGAATACTGGCTGTGTGCTGAAATTGACTTACACAGAATTAAACCACACATATTCAAAGCCCTAGGAGCAATAAACACTGTGTGAGCAACACTGTCTGGTCACATAAAGCTAAACAAACAAACAAATCCTAATACACATTTAATTCTGTTTATGAAAAATTCAGGAACAAAAAAAGAGACAAAAAGCTGTCAATAGTAACTTGTTCTCTTTGAATAGTTTGCCCAGCCTAAATTAAGGGGCATTGTAGGTGGCAGAGAAATTTAACAAACTCACCTTTTACTTAAAAGCCTAGGAGCCAGGTGAAGTGAGTTTAGTGGCTTTGTTCTAGTCTGAAATCTCAACACATAAATCACCCTGTCCTCACCTCAGAGGGACTAATATTCACAGATTCACAAATGTAAAATAGGTCACCCCTGGGTAACAGTCCAAAGGTTTGAGTTCTCTTAATAACTCCAGGGTTGGAGTTCTCTTTTTTACCTTTGACAAACAGGTTTTAATTTTCACTTACCCTCACTGAGGAGAGGCACAGGGGCTGTTTGTAATTAACTAATTACCCACTTTGGGCACGGTACTCTCCTAGAAGTAACTTTCTTTCCTGGCAGTTTTGAAATGCTGACTGCTTTGTGTGGTCGATGTATACTCTTCCATCAGCAGAGATGCCGTGGACTCTGGTTCACCATTCGGTACAATTTCAACGACGTTTCAAGCCGTGATGCAGCTCAGGCTGGTTTTGGTGCAGATGTCCGAGCCAGCTCCTATTGGTAGCCATGAGAACTTTGCCAGCCCTGCCAGTGGGAAGGGGGTTCGGTCTCGGTGACGGATGAAGCAGTGAGAATACTTTGGCACTGTTTCCAGCTGACCAGGAGTATCTGATAGCTCCTTCTGAGTTCCAGAAGCCCATTTTTTTCTCCCACGGCACTGAGGAGTATAAAACAAAGAGGGGTGAGTCTGGTTGAGTAGAGATAGGAGTCCAGAAATCTGAATTACCCAGGGCAGCTACGCGTGCAAAATTGGATTGGAAATATTTTGAAAACAGTTTTTTCTCACAAGGTTTCTGGGACTTCACATTCGGCCTAAGCTAGAAATAGCACAAGAGCAGCCTCTAAGGCTGCGTCTGCACAACAGACTATGTCAGCAGAACTCAGTGCCCAGGGGTGTGACTAAACCGCACCCTGAGCGACAGACTCCCTCCCACATAAGTGCTCGTGTGCCCAGCGCTTCGTCAGCAGGATCGCTTCTCCCACCGACACAGCTTTCGCCACTCCTGGAGGTGGACTTCTTACGCCAGCTGTGCCACGGCAGGGCTCTATGTGTTGAAGTATCATGGACTTCCACGTCAGCCCTGGCATGGGCCAGGAAGTTAGGAGGCATGAGAAAAAAGGAAGAATGAAAGAACTGTGACTGAACTTCCCCAAAGTCCCGGTCTCATGATACAGTAGGAATAAAATGCAATGTCCCATTGGTACGCATACTCTGTAGGGGCCCTTGCTGAGCTGTTGAATGATATCTTCTCTAGCAGTGGTCAGCAATTTGGCTGGCTTGGTTCAATACAACCAAAAAGAATCCCATGTGGGATCAGCTGGTAAGACCTTGCACAGGTTTAATAGACAGTCAGTAATAAGATTCCCAAACTCTTACTTACCCCACAGCTTGAGGACATAGATTGAGGGGTCCCAAATAACCTCCCTGTCTAACTAAAGGATGATGCATCACAACTCCACGACAGATTCGCAGGTTTAAACTGAATCTGGAGTGCTCGGCAACTAGAGAGGGGCTGCCAGTCACAGTGGGATGGGAATCAGGCTGCTCCTGTTCCCAAGATCACCTCCTACCAGAAAGGCATGCAGGTGGCATATGTCTGTCTTAGAGCTCAGATGCAGCCACAACAGGCGGGCAGCCCTGCCCTAGCAGCCGGAGTATGGTAAGAGTTTTGTGTGAGAGCCTGACTGGCTCCGGAACAACCCTATGCACTTGTTACCTTGGAGAGGGAAAGGACCAGCCTTAGGGATGTTGCTTCCAGGAACCCAAGGCCAATTCTCCAGGGTCCCTGCATGCACCCAGGAATTTATCCCACCCCCAGTCCCTCCCAGTGCTCCGGGGTGGGCAACTCAAAGACGATTGTCTTTATTGGTCAGGGTAGCTCGTCTTTCTCATGAATCATCTGAACTCTAGCACCCACCTGCTTCTTTCAGACACTGCTCTCCCCTCAGCAGGTGGCTGGCGCCTACCAGGCAATCTGCCACCCTTCACAAGCGACAGTGCCCTATTGCTGGAATAGTGCCTCTCCTCTCTCCCTCTTGGCTGGCTAGAAATGAGGACTGAGTCTTCCCTCGTCCCCTGCCTCCCAGGGTTCACATGCCTCTCCCTGAGCGATGAGCGCAGAGATACCCAGGACCAGAGTGAGCCCCCCACGGTTTACAAACACAGATAACTGCCCTATGCTTTTGTTTGTCTGACTGTCAGAATAATGTCATGCTGATGTTTAAAAAGCATATTCGTTTCCTAATAGTTCTACAGATAGGGTAATTTTCATGCTGATGGGCCATATTAATCCCTGGTGAAACTACTGAAGACATGGAAATTTCAGCAGGGATTCATTTAGCTCAGTGCATTTATGTTTAGCTGTTACGTTCCTTCCCCAAAATACACGTTTTCAAGACACATTAAAATAATGGATTTGAAGAAAGAGATTGATAATTAAAAGTAAATTCATTCTTGGTGTTCTAATGATGTATGAGAGCTTCCTTCCAGTGATTTATGAAATCCTCAGCACTATTTGATTGAACTGCAGTTTTGTAATGAGCCTATTTATTATCCTCTAGTGAGAAACCCTGAAAAGTTCCATATCCTGTTTTGCTTGCTACTGTTCAATCAAACAAGCACAGGCAGACAATACAGATTTCTTATTAACGCCTGGTTAACAGTGATGAGCAGGTTAGGTAACAGGAACATTTTACATTCATTTATATCACACGACTGGCTCTCATTTTAAAGCTAGAGATGTATGCCACACTGCCCAACTGGGGTTACTTGCTACTCTGGATTATGTACCCTCAAGATAGTAAAAAGTAAAAAGTAAAAAACAAAAAGTTAAGCCTGTATTTTTCGCTACCCGGGCTGACCTCACTTTGTGTTTTCTAGTCTCATGACTATTTGCATTCCTCTCGGACAGGAAGACTAAGGAAGAGCTGAAAAAGAACTTGGGCTTTGACACTCCAATAACTCAAACACCTGCTTGGCTCTTACTACAGGAGTGCATCGCTGACACTAGAACGGGGCAGGAATTTGTCAATGAAACATTATTTTCCTTGCAAATGCTGTGTGCAAAATTTGGTACTTCTACTTGTGGCCTGGCCAGCACCAGGAAGTTTAGAGGCATGTGAAAAACGAAAAGAATGAGGGAATCAAAGAATTATGCAAACTTTTCTGTGCCTCAAAAAGAGAGAAGTTTGCATTTTGAGTGTTGATGGTTTGGAGCTGAGAATCTCCCAATTTAAAAATAATGTCCCCCCCCCCACATTTCATTGGACATTTTTTAAACAAAAAAATCGAGTAACTTGATTTGAAATGTTGTTGGTTTTTTGGAAGTTAAGTTAATTTAAAAAAATACCCTGTTTTTAGTCTAACAAGTTAGAAAATAAAATAGGTCAAAATTATCAAAATCAAACGTTTTGATTGACCTGAACAGATTTTTGTTTGTTTTGCTTTGTTTTTTGCTTTGTGAAGATATCAGATTTCAACTTTTCATCTTAATTAGAGATAGGGGAAAAAATGTTGAACTATCAAAAATATTCAAGGGATGGGAAATCTATTTCCTGCCCAGCTCTATTTGACACAACCATTAAGCATGTGCTTGAGATGCTCTGCAGCTCATGATAGTTTAGTATGCCTGTCCCAGAAAACATTTAAGCACAAGTATGAGGGTGTTTGCAGGATCAAGGCCTTAGACACCAAATGAGAACACGGGGCACACATTTATCATGACAACACACTTTGCAATGGTTGGGCAGCTGGACTGCAGTGACCACTGCTTGTATGGAATAGCCACTTTTTCCTTACAGATACAGATGTGGATACAGATATGCCCACCACTAGGGGACCCTTGTCAGGGCCCCACAATGCAAATTAATTACAGCAATGTCCATATCCTGATATTGCATGGAGAGATCTCCATTGTGCCATTGCATCACCACATCACAAAATAGTCACATACTGAATCTGTTCCAGCAAGGTTATGATGAAAATATCACAAACCAACTGCCAGATGTCAAGTCATCACCTTGTGACTCCATTCAGTAGAGCCCTCCCATTCCTGGCCAGTGGCAGCAAGGGCCCTCTTTCTTCTCTTCTAATCTCCTGTGCTAGTTGGCTTGGGGATCTGAGAACAGAGGAGCTCTCCAGCCCTTTTGTGCAGCCTTGTTGAAGTCAGAATGAAAATGCTCCTCAATGACTCTAAGACTGGACAGGCTTCAGAAGTCAACAGGCAAAGATCCATTGTTGATTGTTCTTATTATCAGTAATGACACTGTTAGGATATCAAAGAGATAATATATGACTTCAGTGAACTCAGAATCATGCTGAAGAAGAATGTCCAGCTGATCTTCTCTTAGATCCTTCCTGTCCCTCAAACAAAGGAAAACAGAAGGCAGAAGATGAGGTGAACTGCTGGCTAAGTAAGTGATGCAGTGTAGAAGGTTTTGTGGAATATTGGTCCACCTTCTATGGAGAGAGAGGGCTGTACAATTTGGATGGCCTCTACCTCAGTAGAAAGGGAACCAGTCAGGAGAGATGCTGTCTAGCTGACAGCCAAAGGAACCAGCCTGGGCCATAATCAGTTAGGAAAGTTTAGAAGGAACTCTGGTGCATCAATTCCAGAAATGGAATTTGGCTCAGAAGAGTGAGAAACTCTTGTTTATAATTGTCACGAGGGGTAAGAAACCACTTCTATTTTGAGTTGGTTTTACCCAGGGAGGGATTTTGAATTGTTTGACCCAGCTGGAGAGCCAAGCCACAGAAAATGCTCAGAGGTAGGCTGACAACCTCCTGGGGGTTCTGGGAACTGAAGAGAATGTCAGCACTGCACCTGGATGGCATTAGACCATAGACACCTAATGCTAGGTGTCTCAAGAGGTGAGTGTGCCCGTCAGAGGTAGAATTATCCTTCATGATGCAGAAAAGACAGAAGTATTCAATAAATATTTCTGTTCTCTAGTTGGAGAGAAAATGGATGATGTAGTCATATTATATGATAATACTTTTTTCATTCCACTAGTACCTCAGGAGGATGCTAAATCACATCTACTAAAGTTAGACATGTTTAAATCAGCAGGTACAGATAACTTGCATGAAAGCGTTTTAAAAGAGCTGGCTGAGGAGCTTGTTGAACCATTAATGTTGGTTTTAAATTAGTCTTGGAACTCTGGGGAAGTTCCAAAAGACTGGAAGAAAGCTAATGTTGTGCCAATATTTTAAAAGGATGAATAAGATGACCCAGAAATTAGGTTGTTATTCTGACATGTATGTTGGGTAAGATAATGGAGCACCTGATATGAGATTGGGTTAAGAAAGAATTAAAGGAGGGTAATATAATTAATGCCAAATAATGGAGGTTTAAGTAAAAATAGATCCTGTCAAAATAACTTGATTTTGATTGAATGATTTTTTTGATTAAATGACGAGATTAAATAATCTTTTTTTGATTAAATGATGAGTTTGGTTGATAAAGGTGAGTGTTCTGTAAAGCATCTGACTTGGTACTGCACAACAGTTTGATTAAAAAACATAAATGTAAAGTCAACATTGCACACCTTAAAGGGATTAAAAATTGGCTAATTGATAGGTAGCAAACTGTAATTAAAAATGAGGGAACCATCAACGAGCAGGTGTGCTTCCTGGAGGGGGAGGCAGGGATTGGTTTATGGCCCTGTGCTATTTGATATTTTGATCAGTGACTTGGAAGAAAATAAAAATTTGTCACTGATAAAGTTTACACATAACACAAAAATTGGGAGAGTTGTAACTAATGAAGGGGAAAGGTCAATGACACAGATCAATTTGGATAGTTTAGTAAACTGGGTGCAAGCAAACAATATGTTTTTAATACATCCCAATACATGTTTTTAATACATCGAGGAACAAAGGATGTAAGTCATACTTACATGATGGAGCACTTTATCTTGGGAAGCGGTGGCTCAGAAAAAGGTTTGGCGTGCATGATGGACAATCAGCTAAACATGAGTTCCCAGTGTGACACTGATCAAAAGGGTTAACACAATCATTGGATGCATAAACTGGGGAATCTCAAGTAAGAGTAGAAAGGTAATTTAATCTCTGTATTTGTTGCTGGGGTGATCTCTGTTGGAATACTGTGTCCAACTCTGGTGTTCACAATTCAAGAAACAGGTTGATAAATTGGAGAGGGTTCAGAGAAGACCCATAAAATGAAGAAAGGATTAGAAAATCTGCCTTATAGTGATGGGAGCTCAAACTATTTAGCTTAACAAAGAGAAGGTTAATGGATGACTTGATTACAGTCTATAAGTACCTATGGGGAATG
>ML675611.1:969128-988432 GCA_007922155.1 Mesoclemmys tuberculata
GAATGCATACTTGATAATGAACTCTTCAAACTAACAGAGAAACACAATCCAATGGTGGGAAATTAGAAGCTAGACAAATTCATACTGGAAAAAAGACATACATTTGAAAAAGTGAGAGTAATTAACCACTGGAACAATTTACCAAGGATCATGATGGACTCTCCATTGCTGACCATTTTTAAATAGAAATTGGCTATTTCTTCTAAAAGATCTGCCTTAGGAATTATTTTGGGGCCATTCTCTGGCCTATGTTACACAAAAGGTCAGACTAGATGATCACAATCATAGAATCACAGAAGATTAGGGTTGGAAGGGACCCCAGGAGGTCATCTAGTCCAACCCTCTGCTCAAAGCAGGACCAACCCCAACTAAACCATACCAGCCAGGGCTTTGTCAAACCACACATTAAAAACCTCTAAGAATGGAGATTCTACCACCTCCCTAGGTAGCTCATTCCACTGCTTCGCCACCCTCCTACTGAAAAAGTTTTTCATAATATCCAACCTAGACCTCCCCCACTGCAACATGAGACCATTGCTCCTAGTTCTTTCATCTACTATAACAATGGTCCCTTCTCATCTTGAAATCTATGAATCTGTGAAACTGACCTCTCACTTGCTCTGCCTGAGACTAAACAAAGCAGAAGTCCCATTCAGACCAATAGATTCTCCTGTACTCACATCTCACATGTAGAGCTGTGTGTTGAGTCTCACTGTGCTAAAATATCAATTAGTTTTTGGGAGATGAAGTGGTGAGGTAATATTTTTATTTGACCAACTTCTGCTGGTAAAAGAGACAAGCTTCTGCGCCACAAAGTGCTCCTTTTCAGGTCTCTGAAAGTTACTGAGAGAGTCAAGGCTACTTGCAAGGCTGAACAGATAGTTTAGCGGAAGTAGGTAGCACATATTCTAACGGAACATTGTAGGTGAAGTGGCCCTGTCCTAGGGCTAGTATGCCCTGCCACAAGCGTTGGGTCATGTATGCTGGAAGGGCAGGGAAATATTGTGTAGCCACCATCTAATTTCCCAGTTAACAACCCTGACTATCAAATGTGGTAATATGGCCCAATGGCTGGAGTCAATAAAGCAGCCTTCCTGGTCAGGCCAGCATGGCCTAGTAGCTGGAGTTGATAAAGTCATCCATCTCAGTGGGACACTGTGGTATATTGACACACATTTATTTGGGCATAAGCTTTCATGGGCAGAAACTCACTTCGTTGGATGCATGAAACATGAAATGAAGTGAGTTTCTGCCTATGAAAGCCCAAATAAATGTTAGTCTTTAAGGTGCCACAGGACTCTCACTGTTTTGCTAAAAACAGACTAACATGGCTAACCCTCTGGACCTTAGGTTACAGTTGTTGAGGTGGTTGGGCTAAAATTACCTGCAGTAATGGGAAAGGCCATATTCCTCTTTAAAAAATTTTAGTTCATTTATTGTTTCTCAGTTTTAAAGTTCTGATTTATACAATATTTCATTCTGAATGTTACTGGAAACTGAACATGATGTTCTCTGCTATTTGTAGGCAGCTGGGTGTTGTTCTCAGAGATGAAGACTATAACAGACTTAAAAAAAGAACTAGATGAGTTCATGGAGGATAGCTCCAGTAATGGCTATTAGCCAGGATAGGCAGAGATGCAATCCCATGCTCTGGGTGTCCCTAGCCTGTGTGTGCTAGAAGCTGGGAATGGGAGACAAGGCATGGATCACTTGATTATTACCTGTTCTGTTAATTCCCTCTGAAGCACCTGGCATTGGCCACTGTTGGAAGACAGGACATTGGTCTGTCCCAGTATGGCTGTTCCCATATTCTTATGTAATTACAGAAACCTAAGTCCAGCTTGTATCTCCTCATGCAACTTCAAAGAAGTTGGAGTTTGAGCATCTTATTTGTATACACAGAAATGGTCAAGCATCTAAGCACATTAAACATTAATTTCAGAAGATTTGTCTGTTCTTAATATATGTTTTATTGAAAATAACTTGGCATTTTCTATTGATGCTAACAAGATTACCAGCTCACTGCTGGAAGGAAATCAAAACAGTCTCAAAGACCTTGTCTTATTAACTAGAACCTTTGCTAATCTCTTTAGAAAGACAACTACATTGGAACTTCTTATAAATTCAGTGTCATATATATATAGGGTATATGTATTATGCAAATAAAAAAACATTTATGCTGGAGAGAATATATAGAGAAGGGCTTCAGGCAACTGTGTCCTGGAGGGGCACTTGTCTCTTTCATAGACTCATAGACTCATAGGTCAGAAGGGACCAATATGATCATCTAGTCTGACCTCCTGCACAAGGCAGGCCACAAAACCCTACCCATACACATTTATAACAACCCCGAACCCATGACTGAGTTATTGAAATCCTCAAAAGTGAGATTTGAAGACCTCAAACTGCAGGGAATCCATCAGCAAGCGACCCATGCCCCACGCTGCGGAGGAAGGCGAAAAACCTCCGGGGCCCCTGCCAATCCGCCCCGGAGGAAAATTCCTTCCTTTCACTTTATTTCAGCACAGAGATACTTGTTGAATAATTCACTGCAGTGGAAGGACCTATGAGCAAACATTATAGAGAAGTTAGTAATTTTCAACTGTTATGGACTTTGGGTCCTGGGAAGTGTACCACTGCTTTCACATGTGATTTAATGTGCTCAGAAACAGCATAGATCCTAAATATGGAGAGGTTATGTTGGGACAGAGATTTAAATATGAATATCACCATGGAAATGATTCATTTAAGTTTCATTTAATTTGGAAATGCCTATATGCTAAATCATGATCAAATCCATTAAATTTACTCTTAAATAGAAATAATCTAATTCTAATTACTACTATGCCTGTATAATCTAAAAAAGACACTATGAAGATAGGTAGGTAGGTAGATAGATAGATAATTTGTGCACTGTTTTTTATATATGGTATTGTAAAGAGATTTCACAGTATTGGAAATCACTGCTTGGTTTGGGTAGATTGTGTTTTCACATATATATCACATATATCACATTTGGATATATTGTGTTTAAGTGAGCTGGTCACTGTGGAAAAGGCAATGTGTGAATGCAATAATACATCGGATGAGTTCATCACAGATATGATGCATGGATTATTTGTTAATATTCACTGTGATTCAGTTTCGTCTCCTACAGTCCATGTGAACATTGGACTATATTGGTGATCATGTAAGAATAAGGAGGGCGTCACTTTTTTTAAGGCTGTATGCTATGTGTATATAGAAGTTGTTCGCCACTTTCTATGTTGTTTTATCCCAGGTGTATGCCGTATATTATAGCTGAGTATTTATTGTGTTTTTTAGAATTTACCACCATACAAATTCCTTGGTGAATAATAAAATAGTTTGCTCAAATGGTTTGGCTCCCAGGCACTGAACTTCTCAAATTGTCTGCATAGAACATTTTACAGTTTTTATTGAAGGGCGTGGGAATCTTTACACTACCAAAATGGATCTTTCGTCTCTTCATAATACTTAAAAAGCTGGATAGGAAACCAAGAAATAAACATTACATTTAAAAAAAATCATTGGTCTCTCTTGCCGAGATAAAACTCATGGTATTTGAAACCAAAACATTATATGAGACATCAAGTTCTAAAATGATGCTATCCTATCTTCCACATGCCCATCTGTAAGTATAAACTAGAACTCCCTTTTCACCAGCAGGCACAGTGGTACATTCGCTATGGCTGGTATGAGTGCACTGGGTACTTTTAGCACAGAGACACTCAACTCATTGTCCCCCTTTTTTGCTGTTTCCTGCTTACATTATTATGGTACCAAGATGTGTTATTGCCCAGGTACCTGTAGCTAACTTTAAAACACATTTGTTGCCATTCTAACAATTTGCAAATTAATGAACCATTTAAAAAGTACTGATTGAAAAGCTGCATATTTGTACAAGTCTAGTTGGGCAATGGCTTCCCTTTTCCAACATGCACAGTTCTGCTAGGGCCTGGTTCATGACAAAACTGTCCATCTCCATTTGTATCTTCACTCTCCCTTTCTTCACCCTCAAACATGAAAAGGTTAGCATCCTCCTCCAAGGTACAGTCTGGAGATTAAAAGTGTGTGCTCCTTTATGGGAATGCTAATGTCTTGCTCTGATGGTAAGCACAGGCAGTCTGTCAGTAACAACGGCTTTTCACTACTGAGGTGCATTCTCAGAGTACACACTTAAGGGTAGGTGGTAAAGATACTGGTAGCTCACTTACAGCTATTGTGAATGCTGGCCTCCTGGCCTACCAGTAGCACTAAAGTTTTGCACAGGCTGTAGAACTAGTTTGAATAGAGACAGTTCTCCCATGTAAACCTCCTTGGTCTTCAAGAAGCAGATGCTGGCTCTGTAGTTCATGTGGTAACCTTCATTAAAACAAAGTTTGGCCCCATGTCACAGAGACATAGTCCCATGGGTAGAAAAGTAGGGGGAGTGCGGAGGGAATTCTGAGGGTGTTGGAGTTTCAACAGTTCTTTATGCTCTCTTCTCTATCCTCAAAACAGCACTGTAAGATGCTTCATTGGTTCTCCGTAATCTTTGATGAACACATGTCCCTAGGACAGTCTTAATCCGTGGGAGGAAAGCTGGAGCAATGCCTTCAGCGTAGCAAAGCACTGAAAAAGTTGCATGCCCTTTCCCTGGATTCCTGGGCAGGTGACAGGGCCGCTCTTGAATGACTCACATCACAAGTGTGAACCTACCAGGTGCTGGACTGTGCTCAACTCATAAGAGTCCCAAGGAAGCTTGGTACAAAGATTTGCAACAACAAAAACAGAACAAAAAATCCAAACAAACCAGAGCTGGGCAAAGAATGAAAGGATCCCCAATCCAATGTGTGTGATTTGCAAAATTAATTGCCTAAATTATTCACTGAAAGTTCACAAATTATCATACCATCTCTAGGCAGGGCAAATAATGGGGAAAATATTCAAATAATTTATTGAAAAAAAAATGAAATCCATTATATAAATTATCTGATGAATATTCTTCATCTAGGTCTATAAAGAAGTGACCTTCAGACTTAATTCTCAATCATCAAATAAAGTTGATGAGCAAATGATGACACATTTAGAACTGGCTGCTTCAAATATCCTATGCTGCAGTAAGTGCCCTGAAAACGATGCATGATCTCTTGCTTTCAGGTGGTTTATTACATATGACAACATGGTGCTATCTAGCAAGGGTGGGATTCTTGTGAACATAAAACCGTTGTCCAGCATAGACTCCCATCAAGTGAAAAGCCTGGCCTTAGATACTCAAGTGATTGAGTGATGCACAAAACTAGTGACCCTGCAATACATTAGGAAGATAGCTGGGTCCCTTCACACCTCCAGCTCCAGTGCGCCACAGATTGTCACTTAGCCCACATGAAGCATGATTCCTGTTAGGAGAAGGCGGCCTGATTTTGGCCCCACTTTGGCCCTGATGTTCTGCCAGTGCAAAGAGGCGATAACTCCGGATTATCTGGCCAGTTAAAGCTATGTGGTGAGGCTGCTCCATTTGGAACCGGCTGACCTCTTATCATTGGTCGTGTGTGGCGTGCAGGCTGGCCAGACATTTGGAGTGTGTCACTTTGGCCACTGGAGTCTTAGAGCAGCACTTTGGAAAGTAGCTAGTGATTTTGGTGGTTCAAAGTGCATTCAGAGAGCCACCTGGGAACATAAAGCTGTGTGCTGGTCCAGACAAGCCAATAAAGAAAGAGTCACTCTCTTCTCTGGTCAGCAGCGTCTCAGGTTCAACGCTGGTGACTGTCTGAGCGCTGAGCACAGCAGTTCCAGCGGTTAGCAGCCTGAGGAGACTGAAAATGTACCGTTCCTTCGCACAGCCTGCCACCACAGACAATAATTTGTCACTAAAATGTGCTGCCGCTGGCAGCCCTCATTCTTCTGGAAAGATACAACAGGTCTCAGAAGGAAGCAATCCACTGCCAAAGGAAATTGCTTTACCATGGACTCAGCAATGAGCTACAAGATTGCTGCTCTCTCTTTACATAAAGGAGATGCAGAGGTCACAGGAAATTCCTAGAGGGGATTTCCCAGGACAGGCAGCAGCACCAAGCCAGTGGGGATGGCAATCTACTTCCAGCCGGGAAGCCAATAGTGGACAGGAAGGTTTAGAGAAAGGGCACCTGCTGCCTCAGGCAGGGCTGCCTTGTAGCGACAAGAAGCGGGAGAGTTGTACTGAGGCACCCGCTAGAGAAGGCAGCCCTCGTTTCTCAGAAGTGCTGACTGTGCAGTGATGGCCAGCACAGCAGCATATGCAGATACCTTATGACTAAGTTGCATTATCAAGGGGGCTCATATTTTAACCATGTGGAACTCTGTCCCTAACGTGTTCTCCAAAACATTACATTTGTTAAGATGATCTGTATACCCAGTGATGTGCAGACCCAGTTTAATTCACTGGTTTCTTTTACAACCTTAGCAGCCTTCAGTGAACATGTCTTTCTCTTAATTTAGGCATCTCTGATCAGTTCAGTTACACCATCTAGCTCCTTAACTCTGTAAGGGGAACATGTCTGTGTCTTTTATGCCCACTTTACTTTATTTCACACTAACAGATAGCAGAGAGCTCCCCACTTGCTTTTATCACTTTTTGTGCAGTCAATAATAATTCCAGGAAGGCCATCACACATTTTACACTAAATGGCTTTCTGAAATGCCTGTGCATACCTGCTAAGAGCTTTTGGCAATACTTTGACGAGGCACTGAAAAATTGGGACCTATTCCAACAGCAGCATTCCTGTGATTGTACAGCCATTCAGGCTCTGGGAGTGTTTCCATTATCAACCTAAACTTGGGTGGCTGCTTCAGATGCCCGTCAATGGGGTTTTTTTTAGAATTGTTTCTTTCGAGACTTCTCGGTTCAGTAGGTTTGTTTAAAACAAGATTTAATTTAAACAAACTGAGGCTTTAAATTCATACTGTACCGGGTGACGTATTGGGGATTCCGTGTGGCTGTTTTACATTCTTCTCACTGCGCCATGATGGTGAAGTTGTATGTTGTAGGCTTTAGACTGTCGCAGGGAGCAGTTCAGTCACTACACGCTGCTATCAGAAGAAGCCGTGACAACAGTATTTCGGTCTCTGTGATGCCACAGCCCCGTAAGAGTTGGCAGATATTTACTGTTGTTGCTGTTGAGAGTTGAGGAGCATCCTGTGACACTGGAACAAAATAAGCTCAGAACAGTGCTATGCACATTCCCATGTAAAGTGTATGTGCCCGGTGACTGGGTGTACAGACCCCATGCTGGGCAGACAGGGGTTGATGGCAGCCTGCCTTGCTACAGCTGCGAGAGCTGTCAAGCCTGGAGGAAGTGGTGAAAAAGGGGAAGCCCAGCTGACTCGGAGGAGTGGACCTCTTGTATTTGCCCCAGGAAAGAAGGCCTGGGACCCGGCTGACATCCAGACATTACCTAGACAGAGGGCTGGCTTGGGCCAGGATCTCCCTAGCTACTGTTTGATGTCGGGAGGAGGGTGGGAGGCAGAAGGTAAAAGAGGAAAAGCCTGGAAACACGCTGAGTAGCCCAGCACGGAGTTTGAGTGGGAGAACTTAGCTGCTTGCTTCAGTGTCCCTGGGCTGGAAGGCAGAGCAGGGGAGCACCTAGGTTTCCTATACACCCACTTGGAAAGGTGGTGTGGCGACCCCGGAGCCAAGGACTGGAAGGACTGTTGAGTCTGGCGCCAGGCTGGAGGCCCTACATGAAGCCACTGGACTATTGTGCTGGAAGGGGTGGGACGATCTGTGAGAAGATGGTGCTATGCCATGGGAGACACAAGGGGCCATGTCAGCCAGTGAGTTGCTCTTCTACAGTGATTAATGTCAAGAAACATTCAACACCAACCTGTAACCAATCCATCAGTGCCTGCTGTGTTTGAAGAAACTCCAGAGCTCAGAGAAAACAGAAGACGCCATGATCCTCTAGTGCTTGCTTCGGGCAAGTTTGTGTGTGCAGCCGTGCTCCCAGAATGACCCTGGCTCCTCAGAATATGCCCATCTTCCTCCCCTCAGACGTGTTGGTAGATGAGAGCTCACTGCTGCAACACACAGCATGAGGCTTGATGACTTCTCCCTGCACATAGTGGCACCTGCAATCTCGGCCTCTGTAGAGTTGTGTCTTGTGGATGGCAACAGGGAACTGGAAATAGTTTCTTAGCCAGAATTTTCTATGTGCAGAAAGTGGAGACTGTTTGAAGAGTAGAAGACAGAGAGTGTATTTATGATTTAACTCCACTGAGTGCCCCTTCTGTGTGTAAATAACTCCTATTCACATGGAATTGTTTATAGCTAAAAGCTTTGGTGCTCAGGAGTTTGCCGTGGATGCAAATGACGTCTCTACTGGGAGAAGGAAACAACCTTCCTGACATATGAAATATCTACTGTTAGCTTCAGAACTAGCGAGAAATATTTTATGAACTACTAAATAGCTATTATCTAATAGGAAATCATGGCTTTGACTGCTAATGTCACAGACATATGGGTCCCTTTGCCAGGCACAGGAATTTGTAAAATAGCAACACAGAGGGCCTCGTTCTCTTTATTTATTCCAGACTGGCAGTGTTGCATCTCCCTGAGTCACATGCTGGCATCAGAAGAGAATCAGACCCACAGCCCAGCCCTGCCTTTCCTTCTCCACTCCAGACCGTCACTGTTTCTCACCTTCTGCCTCTCGACAAAATTCTGTCAGTCGATCAATTCTGTCTCTCTTGGCTAGGTGCTGAGCACGTGCTGTGACACCCTCAGCATTAGCTGCTCAGACACAATACCGGGCACTTACCTTTTCTCGGAGCCTCCCAACAAACCTGGAGAGCAGGCATTACATTCGCCTCACGACACGCCGCCTGTTGTGACAGACGGTGCTACAGCAGCATTCTGAAGCAAAAGTGACAGGGTTCTCCCTGCTCCGTTGCTCCCCCGTCTCTTTCCCTATTCCCTATTGCAGTCCAAATACTGCGGGTTTTCCTGGCCAGCTGCTTCCCTCCTAGAAGAGCTGGCTGCTGCCTGTGCTACACTCAGTTCAAAACCCTGCCTCACTTCCAAACCAGCTGCACCATCCCTGGCCAATGTCGTGCTGCGATGCCTGCCAGTCCATTCCCTGGCTCCCTGGTGAGCTGCCCTCCCACTCGCTGGCGGTGCCCAGTAAGAGCCAGTGCGCCGCTCTGCCAGCCCATCACTGCTCTAAGTGTCCCTGAGCATTCCCTGGCGTCGAAGAGGCCTGGAGTAGCACACAACTGGCACAGCCAGCTCCTCGTCACTGCCCTGAGGCCTCCAACGTGGGGCTGTGTCAGGTTAGAGCCAGGCCACACAGCCTCCACTGGCACTAGCCAAAGTCGGTGTAGCTTACAGCACCCCTGAGGCTGCTGTGGTTTGTGCCAGGGGCTGACCTGCCCGTGGTGCTCCAGGATCAGGAGGTGGAAAGGTGGCAGGAAGTTCACATGTTGCCTAATCCCTGCAGGAGCTCTGCATGCTGTGCCACTAGCCCTGAGGATGTGGCCTCTGCCTGCCAGCATCCTGCCCCAATCCACTCCAACCCACACACCGGCAAGAGCCTCCAGCTTCCTAGAGCAGGCTCCCTCCTCCCCCCACAAGCACTCAGGCAGCTGGAGAGGTGTTTGCATGGGGGAGCCATTGTGCAGTAGCCACAAATGCCTTGGAGCTGTCAGCTCATTGGAAGGAAGCAGGGGAAGCTGCTGTGTGTTTGGTGTGTGCCACTGACTGTGCGGCACTTTGTACACCCAGGCCTGTAACATCCAGAAGAGCGAGCGAGGCTTGGGACTGGTTGATGCCCAGGGAAGGACGGCTCTGTGCAGTGTGGGAGGAGAGCAAAGTGCAGCCATTGGATCACTTCTGAAAGCCCTCACGTACTTTAGCAACGTGCACATTACAGACTTGTTCTACAATGCCCCATTTGTACTTGGTGGGAAATGCATTTAAATGCAATGTTTAACAGCAACCCCCATCGGAGAGGTGCCAATGGTCATTCTTCTGCCAGCAGTGAATATTTATGGATAATGGTGGCATTAAATCACGTAAATGGAAAGTGACCAGCTTCCCTATGTGCAGTTGTCTATGGGATTTTTAAAATGCAATGTAAAATGAAGAAATTATCTGGTTGCTTGCAAATTCGTTTATTACCCCCTTCAAAATCTCATAAAGAATATGTCAGACTTCTTTATTTACCTGAAAAGATAATCAGACAGACCTTTCAGTTGGAGCAGGCCGTCTGGTGCATACAGTCGGCAAAATTACTGGCCCAGAAATGTAAAATCTAGGACTCCATACAGCTAAGATCGCTCCTGTTTCTCAACTCTCATCGTTTTACAGCAAAATACTGGAGATGAATATTGCCTCTGTTGTAAAATGCACCCCGCCCTCCCCCACACTCCTGAGTCAGCTCCCCACAGCAAACAAGAGACCCGTGAGGGAGGAAACCACTTTGTACCTTCTCCACTGTGAACGTAGTCGCAGGAAGCTGGTCAGTACTTTATCTGGGTCGGATAACAGCTTCTGTGCCCGGTGTTGTGACTGCTGTGGCAAAGTGCGCCATGGAGCAGGGGGCAAGAGTTGAGTAAAATAGGACAGCTAAGGTGAGAGCATTGCGACGAGCCAGCGGGGGACAGTGCACCAGCACGGCAACAGAGGGGCAGCAGCTCGGTTCTATAGTGCAGCAAACAACAGAGCAAAGGAGGAGAGACCTAGCATCTTGGCTGCTTCCGCCTCAGACCCCGTCCTGTCAGATTTGGAGCCAGAAGGGCTGTGGCCAGTTTGCACAAGTAGCCAGATGCTCAGCTAAACTCAAGAGCATCCAAACATTGCTAGTCTAGAGATGCAACATAACTGGAACAGCAGCTCTGTGGAGGGCCATGCAGGCGCTGCTGTGAAGGGCTGGGCCAGGGAGGTTTTGCAGGGGAACCCCACCACCAGTCAAACTTGGGGGAAAGAGTAGGCTACTGCTTGCTGTGGTGCTGGCATTTCCAAGCGCGCTGATTGCCAAGGTCGAGTCCTGACACTGTGCTTTATCTGCGTACTTGTAACTAGCTGTACTATTGTTCCTGGGATTTACAGGGCTGGTAAGTGTGTCTGGCAAATGGCTTCCTCTGTGACGCTCTTAGCGGGAGGCATTGCAGGCATGGACTTTATCTTGAGAGTGCACAGTTTGTAAGGCGTGTGGTACAACATCAGCAGGAAGTTCTCCTTATTTAAACAGTGCACAGGCTGGCAGCAGGAGCAGGCATACATTAGCAATACTGCCCCCAGTCCTCAACGTAGTCTGGGAAAACAGCTTGTCAGGGACATCCACTGAGGAAATGAAAGATGACTGGGGATGTCACAGAGAGTCTATTGTTCCCTGGAAACATGCGCGGCCAAGCTGATGAACACATGCTTCAGTTGACTGCCGCGATGCCAACAAAGCAGCAACCTTTTCACTAAAGCAACCCATAAGAGGTCAGAACACATCGTGTGTGAGCCGGGAACAGAACACTGCCAGAAGCAGGGCCCTGGTTTACAAAGGGCTTGGGCATCCTTCTGGGTGAAAGCAGTTATCCATTAGCATGGGTCTCGTTGTGAGGCTGATCTGCAGAGATAATCCAGGGCAGCAGAACCGGTGGGGGCCTACACTGGACATGCTGGGAGGCCTAACCTATGCCGCCCCTCCTGAGTGTCATTCCCTGCAAATGGTGCACACGCTCCGGGGGAATGGAGGTGAGAGAAGGCGCCAGAGGGGCAAATGTGGGCACTGGGTCAAGGAGCAGGTAAACCCACCCCACCCCTCCTCCAAGCTCAGCATCTACCCATGCAGAGCATACACCCTGCTCCCCCCACACCTCTTGCACCCCAGCCTCCCCCTCTGTCCTGCTTCCCCTGCTCTTGGTTGCTCCCCATCCAGAGCATCTCCTGCGCCGCCTCTGGAAATAGGTACAGTGACTCTTGAGGAGAAGGCAGCATTCCCATCCCACAGATGGCACAGTCCACATCCAGGTGCGCCTTCCTCACTCACTGAGGACCAGAGGGGCCAAGTGTTTAGTAAAGACACCAGCCTATTGGTGCTGCGGTATAGCTCCACAGAACTAGGTGGTGTGAACTGAAACCGTGGCGGAGTGTGTTAATGTGTAGCACTGGTGAGATGCCCACAGCGCCATGACACAAACAGCTGTGTAACCTTCATGGGATCGCTGGGTACAAGGAACACAACTAGCTCTGGCACCGGGGGGAAGCCTTCTCCAAGGTCTGCTCTAGGAATTACTGTGGGGCAGGGCTCTAGCTTGCTATCCAGGAGCTCAGACTAGATGGTCACAAAGGTCCCTTCTGGCGTTGGGATCTCTGAATCAAAGCTGTGACTATTAAAATAATTGAGGTGAATATAGTATAATCCATGCAGGGAGGAGGGGTTAGGGAACTGACTTCTAGCTATCTCTGGGCCCGTTGGTGGGCCTTATTTTGCCTTTACAATTGTACACTGGTGTCAATCAGAAATAGCTCTGTTGAAATCAATGGAGTTACAATCAGTTGCCTTGGCCCTTTGGATATGATATGAACATATGAGCCTTTGCTGCTCTTCGACTCTACGCTTCACTTGCTAACACACAGTGATATGACTAGCTCGCTAGCCAGCCAGTGCCCTGTCGTTATTGGCATGCTCCCATAGTGGTCGTTTCTACTTCCCTACCCTTCAGCTCATCAGAGAATGTGTGCACAGCAGCTGAAGTCAGGGACTGGAGAGATCTGTACAGCGGTCCCTGAAGAGCAGCAAGACGCAGCGAGGTGCAAAGCCTGCCACTCTTGAACTGCACCCACACTGCACAGAAAGAGCTCACTTGCCCCCTACAGCTTTGGCCTGAGCTGACAAAACATGGCTTTCCCAACCATTTCTTTACTTCCTCTCCCACTCCGAGCTCCAGGCCTTCCTCCAGGCTGCCTCTGAGTCCTGATCTCTTCCCCACCATCTATTCTGTTCACGTTCCTATGCTGCCCAGTCCTACCAGGCTTTGCCTGGATTTCCTTAAAACTTACCTCCAAGGAAATCCTAGATAGCATGGCTTCCTGCACGGCCGTGCCAACCACTCCCAAGCCTACCAGCCCTGGCAGCAGACTATGGCTGTACTATGATTCCTTGACATTCTTTTCTCCAGCCCTCACCTGCTAATATTCTGGTTATATTTCAGCCTTTGTGGATGTGGCCTTGTCTTTATATCTGTCCCATAGCTCCTAGCACGTTGGTGGTGCCACGTAAACAAGAATAGCACCGGTTTTCAACATGGACATAATCAAACCCTTCACTCTGGAATCTAAAGTTGAGCACTTGCAGGCCAGAATGACATTTCATGAGCTGATGTGCACATCCTGGCACCAAAATCTGGCACGATACGTCTTGTTTGCTCACATATTTGAAAATTGGATTAGGAAACAGAGATATAGAATATTAAAGTTGGAAGGGACCTCAAGAGGTGTCTAACCCAACCCCCTGCTCAAAGCAGGACTAACCTCAGCTAAATCATCCCAGCTGGGCTTTGTCGAGCCGCAGCTTAAGAAGCTCTAAAGATGGAGATTCCACCACCTCCCTAGGCAACCCATTCCAGTGCTTCACCACCCTCCTAGGGAAAAGCTTTTTCCTAATGTCCAACTTAGAGCTCCCCCACTGCAACTTGAGACCATTGCTCCTTGTTCTGTCATCTGCCACCACTGAGAACAACCTAGCTCCATCCTCCCTGGAACCCCCTTTCAGGTAGTTAAAGGTTGCTATCAGATGCCCCCTCATTCTTCTCTTCTGCAGACTAAACAGGCCTAGTTCCCGCAGCCTCTCTTCAAAAGTTTTGTGCTCCAGCCCCCTTATCATTTTTGTTGCCGTCCACTGGACTCTCTCCAACTTGTCCACATCCTTTTTGTAGTGGTGGGCCCAAAACTGGACACAATACTCCAAATGCAGCCTCACCAATGCCGAATAGAGGGGAATAATCACTTCCCGTGATCTGCTGGCAATGCTCTTACTAATGCAGCCCAATATGTCATTAGCCTTCTTGGCAACCAGGGCACACTGCTGACTCATATCCAGCTTCTTATCCACTGTAACCCCCAGATCTTTTTCTGCAGAACTGCTGCCTAGCTCATCGGTCACCTTCGTTAAGTGAATCCTTCAGTCAAAGAAAGGAGGAACATGTCGATTGAATAAAGGAAGCCAAGTTTATCAAGGAAACATTCTGCAACATTGTCCTGTGAGCAAAAAACTATCTTTGGCTTTTGTTCTCAATCTGCTCCTCAATTCTTAGCTGGTGTGACCCGTCCATGCCTATGGTAGCCACCTGAAAATGCCAAGGTCAGGGCAGGCTGTAAAAGGAGAGCAGATTCTCCCAACACTGGTGGGTGACACTGAAGTCAGACTTCCCAAACAGTCACAAACAGTGCTTCTGATTCCCCCACACTGGTTATCAAGAAGCCAAAAGAAAAACACACACAGCCCCCTTTACTGCATTCCCGTCTCTGGCTCCCAATCAGCCACTAGGTCCAGTGAAGAGACCAGTTATTTAAAACTCTATGCCCTTTACCAAAAAGGTTCTCCTGACACCAGAGGGTCAGCCACAGCACCAGATCAACATAAGTTCAGATCTTACCCAAAATACCACGCTGCCAGCCAGTCCTTTAGTAACTAAAACTAAAGGTTTATTATAAAAGGAAAGAAAAACAATAAGAGAAATGTTAAAGGATTAAAGCAGCTAGACCCATACAATTGATTTGACAGTCCACATAGCTTAGGTGTCTAGTAGACTTGTGGAGTTTGCAGGCTTGTATAATCCCTTTGGTGTGCATCCAGTACCTGGATGTGTCTCAGTCTTTTGTTTCACAGATTCAATTCAGTTGTAGATGAGTTGATCCAGAGGTCGGTGAAGACTGAGTGAAGACAAAATGGATGTCGGGTAGCTGCCTTTTATGTCCTTTGGCCCTTGCCACGCTGCTTGTGGAATTTTACAGGAATAAAATGGAGTCCAGAGTCACATGAGTAAATCCTGGTGACTCATCAGATATATCCCTGGCTTCTCCCCCTGGGCCCTTTGTACCCCTGAATGTCCTTAATGGGCCATTAAGCAGGCTAGTGCTGCAGCCATCCTGTCTGGGGTGTCACCCAGACACAGCCCAATTTGAACTACAGATATATCACGCCTATCCATAACTTCTACTACACACACACACAAATAAACATCATCATCTTACTTAGCACCTAATAGCCTTTCTAACAATACCTGACATGGCACATCTCATATGAATTACTATGATTTTGACATATTAATGTTAAATATAATAAATGTCCCCCCAATCCATCCAGAGTGATAGCTGGTACTATAGGTCATTGTTTTTTTGAAACTTCTGTGAAGTCTCAAAACACATTGCCTTAGCGTTGGATTATAGGCTGTTCTCTTGCAGGAGTTTGAAAGACGACTCCTGCTTTCTACTCTTTGGAATGGTTTTCTATTCTTTACAGATGGTTAGGAATGCCACACATAATATATGTTCAGAGTGTTTGTTTACTCTTATCTGAGTGCAGCTTTTGATGTAAGTCTATCCCCTAATGGAAAGCCACTAAGTTGGAGAAGGATGAATGAAAGTGAAATGGTCTGTGCAATATTTATATATGCTAAATATTTCATTTATTCTGTAATCTGCCGATGGTTTGAAATTGAAAAGTCTGGTTATTGCAGTGCATCCCTTTTGTTCTTGGGATGAGTTGTGGGTTAGCAAAGCAAAGCTTCTGAAGACCTGATTTATGGCAACAGCTGCCTTTAAAATAAGCCAACCTTTCATTCAGACTGAGCTATGGTGTAATTCTCAGACACAATTAACAGGGCACTTTATATGGCCGGAGTGCTTTGTGTTTGTTTTCTGTGCCCACTAGGTGATATAATAGTGCAGGTGGCAAACAATTTAAAGGGCAATTCTAGATGCTGACACCCCCAGTGAAGAGTTGCCTAAATAGCTATCAGACCCCAGTACCGTGTGTGTGTGTCCGGCTTCCCAGACACAGCTCATGAACAGAAGGAGATCCCTCGTTAACTCTTGTGCTCCGTTCTAAGAAGCCCCCTTTGTTACCTGCTGGGTTTTAACACATGCTGCAGTATAAACCCTGACTAGTTCTGATCTGAGAGGGATTTGCATCCCATAAATCCAGGTTCACCTAAAGAAACCCACTTCTCTATGCTCACTAGGATCTCAGGAGGATGTTCAACAGAAACTACTCAAGCTAAACGTGTTTAAATCAGCAGGTCTAAATAACTTGCCTCCAAGAGTTTTAAAAGAGCTACCTGCAGAACTTCCTGAACTGTTGCTGTTGATTTTAAATAAGTTTTGGAGCACAGAGGATATTCCAGAAGATTGGAAGAAAGCTAATGTTGTGTAATGGGATGTCCTGGGGGGCTTGACAGCCTGACAGCGATCCCAGGCAAAATAATGGAGTGGCTGATGCAGACCTTAAGAAGAGTCATGGGGAAACATGCCTAATAGTGATAGACTGAGAGAGCTAAATCTATGTAGCGTAACAAAGAGAAGGTGAAGGGTGACGTGATCAGAGTCTGTAAAAATCTACATGAAGAACAAATATGTAATAATGGCCTATTCAATCTAACAGAGAGAGGTCTGACATCATCCAGGGGCTGAGTTGAAGCCAGTCAAATTCAGCCTGGAAATACAACGCAGTTTTTAAAGAGCAAGGGTAATTAACTATTGGAACAACTTTTTGCGAGTCGTGGGGGATTCTCCATCACGGGAGATTTTCCAATCACAATGAGAGGTTTTTCTAACACATCTGCTCCAGGAGTGATTTGGGGCCATTCTTTGGCCTGTGTGACCCAGAAGGTCAGCCCAGCTGATCACAGAGGTCCCTGGGCACCCAGGAAATGGAGCAGGCGAGTCTCAGCACCCCCATGGCTCCTGGGGCTCTGTCTGTGAGGAGGGGAGGCCACACATGTTCTTCCTGCTCCCAAGCAGTACACACTCCACGGTGCCCCTAGGCAGCCTGTGGGGCTGTCTCCATGCTGGGGAGCCTCTCCCATGGACGGGCTTCTGGGGCAGGCGTCCCTGAGCCTCTCTGCCAGGGAGCAAGGACTGAGGAGCAGCAGGGGCCAGGAGATGGCAGGGAGGCACAGACACTGCCTACAGATGTGCTTTTGTTAGTGGTGTGGTCCCCAGAGCCAACATCTCCCTCACCCGACCTGAGGTGCCTGGACCATGGGCCCCAGTGTGGGGCTGGACTGAAAAGACACCCCAAGTGCTGTGCTGGTCCCCACTTGAACTGCAAACAGACGCCCCAGAGACTGAAAGCAAAGGAGGTCTGGAAGGGCTTTGGGTGAAGGGGGAGTTGTGGGGTGTCGGGAGGGCATAAACGAAGGAGAAGTAGAGACGGAGTAAAAGCGACTAAGCAGCTGCTGGAAGAGATGCCAGGGCCCCATGCAAACCCTAACCCCGAGGCATCGCCCAAGGGCAATTCCTGGCACTGTGGCTGTAAATCCAGGGGAGCTCCAGTCAGGTCAGTGGTGCAGGCCAACGTCAGAACCAGCACAGACGGACTCACCCCCCGTCTGGCAGGGCAGCACTTTGACGCGGAAGCTGGCAGCACTGTGTGCCTGGAGAGCACGCCTCCACCCTGTGAGCTGCCTAGGGGCTGCAGAGTCTGGGGCAAGGGCACGGCTGGAGCACACGGTGCTTGGGGACCCCAGCAGGACCAAGGGCTTCCAGGCAGCTGTTACCCACCAGCAGAACTGAGGGCAGCTCTCCACTACCAGGCCCGCGACACCCCCGAGCGGCACAGGTCACAGCGACTAGAGTGCTGGCCACACCGGCACCGTGGCAGTGGGAGACGCTCTCCTGCCGACATGACTTCCGCCGCTCGGAGAAGTGGAGTGACCATGCTGATGGGAGAGGGCTCCGCCATTGGCAGAGCGACTTCTCCAGCCAGGCTGTAGCATCTGGTCTTCTCATGTAGACCAGCCCTCGGAGCAGTCCTGAGATAGCAGAGGGGTGCTGCCAGTTTGTCTCTTTCACCCCACCCTACAAACAGGTCCGTCGCCATCTCTGTGGCTCAGGGCTGCTGACTCCAGAAACAGGGCCAGCGCCAGGCCAGAGTCCTGCGGGGCATAGGGCTGTTATCGGTTACTGTGACAACTGCACCTGGGCTGTTAATCAGCTGGGCTCCAGGTAAAAGGTGAGTTTTCCTTGTCATTCCACTGAAGCTAACATCACCATCAAAATTCCAGGGGGCACATGCTGGGAGTAGGCCCGCTCCATCTCCCACTGTCTGTCAGAGTTTATGATTGCTCTAGCAGAATTCCACCTTGGTAAGATGACCTCCATTCACCACAGTTTTCTGAGGAAAAAAACATGGACCACAAATGCCACTTGACTTTTTCCACACACAAAATGACTTGTGGTCCTGAGAAAAATGGAAAAGGTTCATGCAGTGTTCTAGGGAAATAGAGCGATGGGGCAGGCAGAGCTTCCATTCAGTGAGTGACATGGACAGATCTCAATCCACTGACCCATGCTCGTAAATCACATCAATCCTGCATGAGAACAGGACAAAACAGCCCTGCCTCCCCTGTGTTACTTTGTCACTGGTGCATTAGAATGTTCTGCAGCCTTAGCACCCTGGGGACGTGTAACGCCAAAGCCAGAATACAGACAGTGAAAGCACACAGCTGCCATGGATATGAACCGTAGCTCACAGGCCTGGCTGGAGAAAGGAGGGGGCCACAGGTGGGTGTGGACAGTAGGGCACAGACACATTTTCACAAGTACTGTGGAAGCTCACGTGCTCACATTCTTGCATCCAGACTTTGCAAGAGGAGTCAAAGAGGAAAATGCTGCCTCTATTTCCTCTCGCCCCGACTCCCAGGTATGCTGGAGCTCGCTGGCCAGCCTGCATCCAGCTCCCACCTCAGAAGCAGGCCAGGGTCTGTAAGGCACCTCCCTTGGCCAAGGGACGCTGCCCACCCCTAGATCAGGGGAGGTACAGAGAAGCCGCAGAAAACCCTGTGAGCAGGAGAGTCCTAAAGATCTGGGGAGCTGCCAGCCACCCTGGTGGCCCTTCACAAATGCCACAAGGAAAGAAAGGAGGCCTTGGGAAAGCAGAGCCTACTTTGGCAGCCATGGGGGAGGGCAGCTTCTTCCATCTAGCCCCAGCTAGGGGTTCTGGCCCAGAGCAATGGAGCAAAGCCACTGTAGCAGGATCCGGTCCTTGATCTCCAGGCCAGGAAATCTAGAGCCAGGACAGGTGAGAGATTCTGAGTCTGCACTGGTCCCCCCT
>ML675611.1:988832-1021752 GCA_007922155.1 Mesoclemmys tuberculata
CCCCCTCATTCGGAGATGGAGGGTTTGCAAAGGCAGCTCACCTGAGATCTCTGCGAGATGTTCCCATTGAAAAGGAAAGGTCTTGTTTAGAAGTAACAGCTGGGCTCCTTTTCTCAGGGGAGGTTACCTCAGTTAACTTGCATCTGCAGTGGCTTGAGTTTAAACTGACACTCTAGCTGAACAAGAATTCGTGCCCTGTCACAGCTCTCAGCCCAGCTCCAGGAGCAGTATGGGTCATGAATATATTCAACCACACAAAGAGTTCATTGGAATGTCGCTCCCAGACTAAGCCCTGCTGAGCCCTGTGTGCTTTGTTTACAAGGGATAAAGCAACTATTGCGCTTATTTTTATACAGGAGCTATAACAACAGGCTTCAGAGTTTCCCAGCCAAGCAGCAGAGCAAATGATAAAGCCCACAAACATCTCCTCCTCCCCCAGACCAGACTTGAAAATACAGGAGAGAATAAAGCAGCAAATAAATAAAAATATCTACAAGTTTTACCAAGAGGGCCCGGTTAATTCCAACTTCTCTGCTCCTGGAAAGTTGCATTGGCTCACTCCATGCTCCAAGAAGAGTTACATTCAGCCTCTGTGCACAGAATCCCGGGGAAAAGGCTCCCAAGAAGCAGGAACTGAACAGTAGACGTGCAAACCCCAAGCAATAAGAATACAAATACCCTCAGAGCATAGCCTGTTCCTGAACATGAGAGTATCTAGTGCACAGTGCCGAGGGAGATCAAAAAAGTAATTAAGTCTATAAGTCAGTAACAATGGGAACCCTTCAGATTGCCTGCATCTACACTGGCCACATGTCACAATAACTATACTTCATCTTTGTAAAACCTTATATGTATATATATGTGTGTGTGTATATAAAAATGTCCAAGCAATTGCTTTTTAATATCTTTGTATTCACAATAAACATGGCGTACTGCCTTGTCCCCCTGAATAAAACCCTGCTATTTATTTTATAAGCATAGCACAGTCTCCAAGACCTGAGAACATTCCCGTAACAAGCTACAGCAAAGGGGCCTGGGAACTCAGACCTACGTTGAAAGTCACTGTGTCAGTATGTACAGACGTGATTTCTTCCCATCACAAGCCGTATGAGTCACATTTTAGGAAAACTCCTTGAAGGACTGAAAAGGGAACTGTAAATAGGTGTCACTGTCTTGGACAGCAGACACGCTACAGCGAGGTGCAAGGGAAATCTCTTCTAAGCCATACGATACAAGAGCCGACTCCACATAATAATGTACAATGCAGCTGATTGAGTAGCAGCTGCAGCTGGAGCGAAGGACACACAGAGTGATGTCTCTCCAGCAAAGACTGGCACAAGTACCAGAGCAGTAGCCTGGAGAAGATCCCTCTCCTCCTGCACTCCAAACTGACAGGCTGCTCAGAGATTAATTAGACCAGGCATCCAGTAACTCCCACATGCAAGTTTACCTTGGCATATTAAAAAGTGCCAGAAGCAATCATTACATCACCATTTGTGATGTTTGGGGCACTTGCAATATAAAAACGCCTCTAGAATTGCAGCGCTGAAAAGACAGCTGCCGTAAGAGAGTTCGAACTCATGCTGGTCTTCTTACATGTAGTGCCACCATGCGTGGCTTCTGTGGTTGGTCTGAGCACTTAATCCTCAGGTGTGCCTGGGACAGCTGTACGTCCCATGGCCTGCTCCACCTCTTTAGCCAAACATACTACCAGTGGCACTGCATGGAGCTTGGTAGCACCGTGCATCTCTATCTGTAGAAAATAAGGGATTTATTAGCACCCAGCTGTCATTGTGATCAGTGCACAAGAGGAGTATGTGCATGGGCAGAAACTGCTTCCAATAAATATTCCTCTAAGCCCTGTTGGCAGCAGTCTGCAGCAGAGAGTCAGCCTTCCTGCTGAAAACCACATCTCTGATGCCTGGGTTACTCGGGCTGATTCCCATTTCACATAGTGGGTTTTCACCATGTCAACTCCACCTACTTACTCCTAGAATTTAAAGCCAGGAGGGACCATGATGACCATTTAGTGTGAGCTCCTGCACATTGCAAGCCACAGAGCCTCACCCACTCTCTCCTGTAATGGACCCCTCACCTCTGGCTGAGTTCCTAACATTCTCAAATCTTGATTTAAAGACTTCAAGGTACAGAGAATTCACCATTGACACCCGTTCACAGCTGCAAGTGATCTGTGCCCCATGCTCGTTGCCAGAGGATCTTGTGAACACCAAAAGATAAGATCATGGGGGACAGGCCCATCATCAGCTATTAGCCAAGATTGTCAGAGATACAACCCCATGCTCTGGGTGTCCCGAAATATCTGACTGCCAGAAGCTGGGACAACAGCGAATGGATCACTCGATAATTGCTCTGTTCTGTTCATTCCCTTGGCAGCAGCTGGCACCAGCCAGAGTCAGAATACAAAACGCTGGGCTAGATGGACCCATGCTTTGAGCCAGTATGGCCATTCTGATGTGTATGAAAATACAATTGCTTAGTAAGCTATGTGGAGATGTATTTTGTACTGTTAAATGGTATTTGTTCTATCATCTTTTACGTCCCCATAAACACATAAGGGGACACAGTTCACCAGCCTACCTGAGTATGTAATGAGCATTGTAACACGTTTATTGGCCAGGAGATAACGAGGTGATTACTTGGACTCAACTCTGATGAATGGGCATGGTAAGCGAGTTAGGTGCAGTGGCTGGAACCTTTTGTCGAGATGCTATAAATCACAGCAACGTGTGAATGACCCAGAGGAATTGTAGCCAAGCAACACAAACACTGACTTTAACACATGAACTTGGTGGGAAGTGTAAGGTGCTGGCCAGGCCAGGCCTGACTGCCGAACGAGGGTCTGCAGGGAGGCCAGGCGAGGTAAAGACACCTTTGCTGGCAGCTCTGGTCTATTACAGGGCTCCTCAACCACATGGACATGTCTGTGCAAACACAGTCTGCTGCGGAAGTCTTTTCCCATCGCTCGTCATTAGATGGCAGGGGAGAGCTTATTGAGACCCTGCTGACATGTTTACTGAGGTACTGCACCTACTGGGCCTGTCACAGGATCGTGGGGACATGCTTCTCCCCTCTGCTCCATTGCCCCGCAGGAGGCTGGCTCATGTTCTCCCTGGTCAGAAAGAAGGTGCGATGTCTGATTAGTTCTTACACGCGGTCCTGTGTTCACTCAGCAGGCCCGTTCCCAGCCTGCGCTGCAGCACTGGCTCATCAGCACTTTCTGTGATTGCCCATTGCACAGGGCTCCATGGCGACAGCTGCTTCCTCTCCCTCTCATCTTCCTGCAAAGGGCCTGATGCATGGCAGATGGCACAGTCTGAGGGAGTGTCCTCAGTCTCCTTTGTGTTGATCCTCTTCCCAGCCAGCGCTATCCAAAAGGCCTATGCGGGCCCCAGCAGAGGGGACATTGCACCTGCTTTGTGACCCTGCACTCTTCCCCAGCAGATTTCCCTGTCCCCACACATGGTTTTTTTGGAGCACACTCAAGTGTGACTCCTGGCCAAATCTCACCCATTGGTTTCAGCACATATTTAGCTGAGGTTGGTCCTGCTTTGAGCAGGGGGTTGGACTAGATACATCCTGAGGTCCCTTCCAACTCTAATCTTCTATGATTCTGCGTACAATCTGTGAAAAGTGTACTACACTGTGTGCAAACCTGAAACAGCCACACTTGGAGACTGTCACAGGGACAGGTCTGCCCCGGAAGTGACACTGGGTCTTGTTAGGATTGATGCTTATCACCTCTTGGACAGCACTGTAGAGTCCTGCACTTAGGACGGAAGAATCCCATGCACAGCTACAGACTGGGGACCGACGAGCTAGGCAGCAGTTCTGCAGGAAAGGACATGGGGGTTACAGTGGACAAGAAGCTGGATACGAGTCAGCAGTGTGCCCTGGTTGCCAAGAAGGCTAATAGCATATTGGGCTGCATTAGTAAGAGCATTGCCAGCAGATCGCGAGAAGTGATTATTCCCCTCTATTCGGCATTGGTGAGGCCACATTTGGAATATTGTGTGCAGTTTTGGGCCCCCCACTACAAAAAGGATGTGGAGAAGTTGGAGAGAGTCCAGCGGAGGGCAACAAAAATGATTAGGGGGCTGGGGCACAAGACTTATGAGGAGACGCTGAAAGAAGTAGGCCTGTTTAGTCTGCAGAAGAGAAGAATGAGGGGGAGGGATTTGATAACAGACTTTAACTACCTGAAAGGGGGTTCCAGGAAGGATGGAGCTAGGCTGTTCTCAGTGGTGGCAGATGACAGAACAAGGAGCAATGGTCTCAAGTTGCAGTGGGGGAGGTCTAGGTTGGACATTAGGGAAAAAGTTTTTCACTAGGAGGGTGGTGAAGCACTGGAATGGGTTACCTAGAGAGGTGGTGACATCTCCATCTTTAGAGGTTTTTAAGCTGAGGCCTGACAAAACCCTCACCAGGATGATTTAGCTGAGGATAGTCCTGCTTTGGGCAGGGGGTTGGACTTGATACCTCCTGAGGTCCCTTCCAATTCTATGATTCTATCCTGCTGCATCCCTAATGCTGGCAGGTGCATGTGTCTGAGGAGTCCCTTGGCTTTTCCATCACAAGCTCCAAGTCCCTGGCATGGGGGGATGTAGAGGGGTATGACTCTGGACCTGGCAATCACTGGCTAATGCAATGACCCTTGAGAGACGTTGGCAGCCATGGCCACTTTAGGTTGCCCAAAGGTGCCTCCAGCAGCTGGCAGCCCCAAGATCAGCTGGGTGTACTGGCTGAATATGCAACATCCCTGGCTCCTGGAGCCACTGAAAGGTTTCACACAGGAATTCCTGTCAGTCCCTCTGTTCAGTGGAAAGGACCAAACCCTTTTAAATTCCTATACCCTCTGTCCTCTGAATGTGTCGCTCTAAATAACAGCAGTGCAAATGGAAACCTGTCTGCTAATGGAGCAAAACTGCAATCAGAGAAAGCAGCTACCTATTCATATAGAATCTGGGAAAAGCTCCTCAACACACCAGAAAGCTTCCCTGTCTTTATTAAAAGGTGTAAGAGGAAAAAAAGACAAATATTAGGAAAAGACGCAGGAAGAATGAAATGCACCATTTCCTAGAATCAAAGACAGGCAGATAAAGGGAAGTTGAAGAGTTTTTATGTCTTTTCATGGACTATAAAAGGGAAAGAACATTTTTAATTAGTGCAGTATTGTTTTTATTTCTTCAGTAGAAATTAAAGTACTGTGCTATGATACAGCTTTTAAAAACATTATCCTGTTATAAGCAATATACAGACCACATTTCTACAGTAATTATTGCTGAGAAAAATCTCCTGAACATGTTCATGAAATGAAAAATTCAGCTGAAACCAAGGAAAAAGCCCAGCTAATTTTAAATTTTATTCCAAACACCTGATCAGCATTTTTAGCATCAAGAAGCAGTGGATGTGGTGCTCTGTTAGATATCTAGACAAAATATTCTTAATTGATTCTGGAATCATTGTAAAGCCACTACGGTAGCCAGGTGAGTCAAATGCTGCCACTGATCAGTCAGACAATGGGCTTTTATGCCTTTCATTGTTCTGGAAAATAGTGCTTGACAAAGCACTTTAGTGTGAGCAAATTTCAGCTTTGGCAGGAAGGCTCAGATGACAAGAAAGCCTTGCCCTCAGAATACGCGCTGTGAAACTGGGTTAAAATACCACTATATTCACATGCCTCTGGAAGGACATTCCTGAGAGCAAAGCTCATTTAACGAGTGGAAGTGCAGCCTAGGCTGCT
Source organism: Mesoclemmys tuberculata (assembly GCA_007922155.1). Taxonomy (NCBI): domain Eukaryota; kingdom Metazoa; phylum Chordata; order Testudines; family Chelidae; genus Mesoclemmys; species Mesoclemmys tuberculata. The sequence goes on from ML675611.1 coordinate 994,594, forward strand.
CACTCTATTATCGGAGTGTTCCTGTCAGCCGGAGGGAGCTGTGCTGTGTGCTCCGACGGGCTGGGGCTCTGCGCGCGGCAGACAAATTGTTTATCAGCCGGTGTTTGTTTTCGTGCTGGTGCCATTGCTCAGAACAAGGCCGCGGTGACAGCCCATTTGAGGAAGAGTGAATGCTTTCACAGGGCTCAGCCGTGTCCCTTAGACCTGCCCTTCTCCTGGCAGCACTGGATCGCTAGGCCTCAGGGACACTCCCTGGCTGCAGACAGAGCCCTGTAGGCCAGTTGGGAAACGGAAGGGCCTTGGCCCACCCCTCCCTAGTTTCCATCGGAGGGCAGCAGGGACTCGGAAGGTTTGTTTGAAACCCCCCATTGCCGAGGGGCGGACGTGTGCCAGGGCCTTGCATGAGTTCACGGCAACATGAGGGAGTCGACACAGCCACACATGATGTTGCTCCCCCGTGCTGGATGCTCTGGGGGCAGTACACTGCACCCCATTAGGGTGACATTCACCCTTCCCCTCTCGCCCTCAGTGCAGCCCTGAGAGTGCGCAGAGCGGGTCCCCGAATGGGAAGGGTGTCTCTCAGGCCTATGGCCTCCGGTGCACTTCTTGGGGCCCTGACGCCTGGGCACCAGCCCTTGCTCTGCCCTGGGCAGTGCCTTGCGTTCAGCTAGTGTGCATAAACCCTGCTCTGCGGGTGAGCGCCATGCTGCCGCTGGGCCCCGTCCTGGCACGGGCTGGAACTGTTCCCTCTCCACAGCCCTTGCCCACAGGCTGACCACACGCTGGCCTTTGCCCTTCGCAGCGCTTCACACACACGGCTCAGCATCACGTTCCCAGGGCTCTGGCTGGGAAAAGGCCACTTTGAAAATACAGAAAACATCCCTTGGCGTCAGAGTTAAAGCCCCTGGCTTGCACGGTCTGAGAGCTGTTTCTCTGAGGCTGCTTCTGATGGGAATTACTCACAGGCTCTGGACTCTGCTCTTCTGGAAGGGACTGGGAGCACCAGAGCGCGGACCCTCCACTCTGCCCTGCCAGTGGAAACGAGGGGCCTTTTGCCAGCAGGGAAGCAGCAAAGCACACTAGAGAATCTTTACAAAACCACTGTCAGTCTCTGGCATGCTCGGGTCCTTGAGAACAGGCGGCGCGGCAGATGAGCAGGAGCTGTACATGGCACGTGGGGCTGCGCAGCAGGACAAGACAAGCCTTTCCCTGAGCAGTTTGTAGTGTAGGGCTCAGATCCCGCACAGGAACCTCACGTTCCCCTTTCCAGGACCCAGCAGACACTCGAGATGAGAAAGCCCCAGGAGAGAAGGCAAGACCATGAGGAGCAGAGGAAGGGAAAAGGCCAGACTGCAAGGTCTGGAGTTGGGCTGGATGGGGAAAGGAACTCCATTTCCAGAGGAGTTGGAGGGTTTGAAATCTTGTTTGTTCCGATTCAGAACGAAAACCAAATATTTCAGAATTCTCCATGAAGGAGAAGGAGCCCTGGCCCTGGGGCTCTCTGCCTGGCCAGCTGCTTGGAGCCATGGACCCTGGAAGACCTGGGGTACCTGACACTGAAGCAGTCAGTCTAGCCAGCTACTCCAGAGCCTCACACCCTACAAGTCCTAGGCCGCTCAGGAGCCCACCGGCTCCCGGCAAGTCGAGGTGGCAGGAAACCAATCAGAGTTTGGGCGACATTCGGCGACCCTGAACTCTCACCACAAAGCACCCTCCGTGTGCCAAATCTACACGTTCTAGGGAAAAGCTGTTTGCCGCCCATTCTAGCTGCGCAGTGCCCTGTTTCTGCACCGTTCCTCCTGTTGTTTGCGGCTGCGTGGAGCAGGGGTGAGTTTAGACGTCGGTGTCAGAGACGATAGAAAGACATGGGTTTGGAGAAGGGGCTGGGCAGGGAACGGGAGTAGCCTGAAGTATGACATTCCCACCTGGGCCCACGAAGTACAGGGGGGTGAAGCAGGGCCGGGCCGCATTAACCCCGCTTGGCACAGGCACAGGGGTGAGGCAAGAAGAGCCAGGGGAAAATCAAGGCCCTTGTCTTTGATGGGGAGGGGTACACATTTCTGGGGCAGTGGGCCAGGGAGTGTGGAGCCAGGATGCCATGCTGGGAGGTCAGAGTTCACAGAGAGGGGCTAGAAGCAGTTGGAGTCAAACAGCTTCACAGGGGCCTTCTTGGAGCATGTGAAAGGAGGAGGAGCAGAGGGGCCTGGGCTGGAGAGGGGAAATAGCTGCCAGTCGTGGGACCAGCCCCAGGATCTGGGGATTTCTGCTTTTTTCTCCTGAAGAGAGAAGGAACAAGGATGTTTTGTTTGTTTAATCCAAAAAAAAGGGAGTTTGGGGATGTTTTTCTCAACTGCTGCAGACCTGCCACTCTGGTGGTGGGGCCAGGTAGACCCCATGGGAATCGTTCTCCTCCTTGGCTGCCTACAGACAGGTCAGCTGGGCACATGCCAGTGCTGGTGGTTCAGGACAAGTCTGGGATCTTGCAGGCTGTCACCAGCCCGGTGTTGTGCGCACCCTAGCGGAAAGCAGCCGATCTTCTGTTATCCTGGTGGTTCTAGCTAGCTGGCGGGGCAGGCTGCACTCAGGAGTCATTACCGGTCCCGCGGAGAAGTGAAGTGCAGAAATATGGCAAGAGCTGTCTTTAGGGCTCCGTGTGTGAACGAAGGGAAGTGGGACCAGCAAAGAACTTCCCCCGCCGGCGCCTGTGCCAGTGTGCCCTGCTGTGCTGGAAACGCGTAAGGCAACCGTGTGAAACCCATGACCTGTCTGCCAGGTGTTGCAGGGCACAGGCAGGGCAGGAGTGGGGTCCTGGTTCGTGCAATGGCGCCCAGCTTTCACTGAACTCTGGAAGCCATGCTTTCTGAACCGCTCGGGATGTCCTGGGGCACGTGAGGAACTTACATGGGGTGCCTATCTAGTCCTTTGCGCTCCTCTGGCAGCTGCACGTCTCCTAAAGCTGCCCAGGTGCCGAGCTGTGACCAAAGTGCTTTGTCCAAAGGGAGCCTGGTGGGCAGGAGTCCCGGGAGAAGTGGCCAGCCCATTCACCCCACGTAGCAGGCCGAGTGGGTGTCCAGGCCAGCACGGGGTGGTCTAGTGGGGAAGGGGTCTGGAGTGCACGTACACCTGGGGAGGGTATTGAGGCTGCCTGAAAGGAATAAATGCCTCTCTCAGGCTCTGCCCCATCAGGCCCTTTATCTCCAAACAGACGTGCTGCTGCCACACGACTGGGCTCGGAGACAGGACGGATTTGGGGGGCCGTTCAAAGGAGACCCACACGGCGCGCTGTCTGAGAGACCCTGCTAGGCTGATCGCGTTCTGCTTTTCCTTTAATTTAAAATGACTATAGTTCAGCCTGAAGGTACCCGCCTGCTCACTGGCGTGGGGGACCAGGCCAGCCTGCAATCACCCACTCCACGGGCACATTTCTTGCCACCGGGCTTGCATTCAGACAGCATGAAGTGTTTACAGCCATGAGCTGCTTCCCTTTCTCCCCCTACACACCTTGTACAGCAGCGGCTGCTGTGGCATTCGTATCTCCAAGGAGTGTTTAATCCAAGGTATTCTCAGAATTATATTTTCATAATTGCTCTGCCTCACAGAGCTGCCTGCAGCCCTTCATGTCATAGAATCATAGAATATTAGGGTTGGGAGGGACCTCAGGAGGTGTCTAGTCCAACCACCCGCTCAAAGCAGGACTATCCTCAGCTAAATCATCCCAGCGAGGGTTTGTCAAGCCACAGCTTAAAATGTCAATGAGCTGCGATCAGCAGCCGAGTTCCCCGACCTTGCTTACACAAGGCTTCTTGTCTGCCTTTTCACAAACCACCTGGTGGCGTCTGCCATTGCATTCAGCTCTGACTCTGGACCACAGCTCCTGCCTCCTCCTTCAGAAACACCAGGCAACCGTGACAGAAAGCCTGGAAGGGCTCCTGTCAGATCTCGCTGGGTTGGGTGGGGCTGAGGTCTCAAGCCGTTGCACCTGGTAACTGGCCTGCAGTATGTTTTTAAATAATCTGTGTTAAAGGAGCATTGCCGCTTCCCAGAGACACAGAGCGGGGAGCCCAAGGGAGAAAAGAAATTCCCAGCAGGGCAGAGGGAAAGAAGCACAGAAGAGTTCTTCTGTTCTATGGTGCTGCTTTGACACGCTGCCCCTTGCCCCTGGACACAGGTTCCCCTCTCTGCAGAGCTGCAGTGCAGAGCGACATCTCCACTGCACCAGCGGGGCAGAGTGTGGAGAGTGCTGCCCAAGCAGGGGCGTGGGTGCTGCTGGCAGAAAAAGCACGTGTCTGCCAGAGGGGCACTGCAGGACACACCCCGCCACCGCCCAGACGATTGGACACTGGGTGAAATCGGGGTCCTGAATGAAGACCCCGGGTTTCAGTGGAGTTGTAGGGCAGGGCAGGATACAAGGGTCTTTCCACTCAGGAGCCAGTGTAGGGACGGCCTTTACGCTCCCCTGCTCCTCAGCCACCCGCAATAACTTCGAGTAGCTTCCAGGCTGCTCTGAAATGTCAGCTCCCAAAAGCTCCGAGCGCTCACTATGGCAGCCAGGCATAGAGTAGCCTCGCTCGCTGCCCTTTGCACACAACTGGCAGCCCGGAGTCGGAGGAGTAGGAGCTACTGCGCCTAGCGGGACCCTAGCAGCCTGGCTGGCTGTGCAGTGTTGCGCTGGCAAGGGGGTGTTCTGGCCCAGCAAGAGTTAAGATGTTAATAAAACCTTTGTTCTACTATTATAGCATGAAACAGTTCAGGGTGGTCCACGGTTCGCACGATGTCCTCACCGGCGCCTTCCATTGCGACCGTCACCATTGAAAATCTTGGTAACCTTTTATTAAGGACACAGAAAAGGAAGAACAATGAGATAAAGGCTTTGGACTTAAAACATTAGGTGAGGGTTTTGTTGTAACAATGCCCCCTATTCGCTTTTACTATGTAGACTCTTTTATAGGGGAAACTCCTGCTTTACAGCTTTCCTTAGCTGGCACCAACTGTCCTTTGGGAAAAAGAGAAAGAGAGTTTAGATGATCCATTGCTGTGCAGTTGTGTCCAGTCCTGTTTTATTTTTACACAGAATAAGATGAACTTGCTTTGAAGAGGAGACACAAGAACAGCAAAGACAGAAAATGCAGCTTCTGTCCCTGGGGTTGACTTTGGCTTCCCATCTCACTGCTGCCAAAACAGCCAGGCCCAGCACATGACCTGATCAGCCACTCTGAGACCTGGCAAACTTGTACCAGTGTTGGGTCATTTAAGGCTTTGCTTTTAGCTGCCTCTCTGGTCACAGATCACAGCAGGTTGAGCTGTCTTGGCCAGCTCAGCCACTCTGTTATTAGACAGAGGCAAAAGAAGAGAGATAAGAAGGGAAGGAAAAATGACCCATTAGAGGAGGTGAGAGCAGGAACCAAGTCTCACACCCAGGTGTTGTTCAGACTTTAGCTGAAGCCAGGGGAGGTGGTGATGTACTTTGCTTCATCTCTGGGTTGGCCTGGTGAGGAAGTCCTTCAGGATCAGGAAGATAAATGCCCTGTCTTAGCAGGAAGCTGGCGGGCCCCTTAGCGCTGCTCTTTTGACTTGACCAATCCTGTTTGTGCCAGTCTGTTTGACTCCTGGGTTGGACCGTTGTTGCTTTGGGCACCTTGCAGCGCAGGCTCATTTTCAGTACTGGCTCGTGGAGTGGTGCAGGCAGCTTCTCTAGCTAATGATCTGCCCCGAGAATTATTCTGGGGAAGTTCTCTCACAATAGACCCTCCTGGTGTTGGAAACGATGAATCTATAAAACTCACTGCTGGTCTGAGAAATTTGTTTCCTTAACTGAGATCACAGCAACCTGGTGCTGAACAAAGAGAGAAAATACCAACCCGGTAACAGCTGTTCCTCCCACCCCTCTGCTTCCCCCAGGAAATGTGTTAGCAATTCTGAATGTGTATTCACACGTGGGCAACCCTGACATGTAGCAGATACATTTTCAAACCAAAAAACAATAGCAACATGTAGCCATTCTGCCAGTTCCTTGTTCCTTCAAACCATATTGTAAATTATCCCCTAACATTTCAAAATTTCTGGATGTTAAATTTCCAGTTCAAATATCCTCTTGCATAGATGAAAGCAGACTGGGATTAGGATAGAAATAAACTCCCCTTCCTTGCTATGTGTTATTCTCTTAGCTTTGCATTCATAAAGAGGGACTTTACTTCTGGGTGACAAAACGTAACTTCCTCAGTGAACAAGTAAATGGGTAAGAGTGCTTTCTGTTGTGAAAACTCATGGCTGATAGAAACAGCTGTCATATGTGCTATCATTTTAAAAAATGGGCTGCTTGGTGTATTAATTAGCAGACAAATAGGCAGACCTGTAGCTGAGCACCTGAGCTCTTTAATCCTATTTCGCACAGGCAAGCTCTGGCCGTTTGGCTAGGAAGCAAGTGCTAACTAAATGTGCAGACCAGTGCATCAGAATGCTCCCTTGCTTACAACATTTTAATTAAAGGCAGGTCAGTGAAGAAATTTCATTTTCACAGGTGTCAGTCATCTATGAAATCCCCAGCCTGTGCTCAGTGCAAATCATTATCAACACGTATGCAGGGGAAAGGTGTAGGAAAGCAAAGAGATCTATGATTGTTTCAGGAAAGAAATTTTTGTTCTTTTCCCCCAGTTTTTTGGGTGCCCTTTGCTCCCCTCATGCTGTTCTGAGAGGAAAAGGACAGGTTGCAGATTCATGCAAAATGCAGCAGGGGCAAGCAGCTCTGCAGCTGAGCAGACAAAGGTCTAGCAAGGGCCAAGGGTGGACGTTCAAACCAGGAATTTCAGGCTGGAAATGAGGAACAAGTTGTTAACAGTGTGGGTAATTAACCATTGGAACAACTGAGCAAGGGTTGTGGTGGATTCTACATTGCTGGAAACCTTTTAAATGAACATGGGGTGTTTTTCTAAAAGCTCTACTTTAGGCAGGAATCAACTCACAGATGTTCTCTGGCCTGTGTTACACAGGAGGTCAGAGTAGACGATTTCAGTGGTCCCTCTGGCCTTGGAATCTGTGTTGGAGGTGAGATTTTATTTGCCCTACTGTGTGCTATGAAATTCCAGCAAGGGTAAATCATCACGCATCCTGGGAAAAAAGGCTTATGAGTCAGACAGGTGAACCAACTTAATTATCCGCAGGGTTTTTTTAATCCAAGTCTGCTGACACACTATCAAACAGCTGAGGTCTCCAAGTTGCTGTTCTGAGACCTGGCTTTAGTTCCCACAAACTAGTTTTAATTCTCTTCTGTGCGTCACTGTCTGTGTGGGGGAATTGGAGAGTGCTGAAGAGTGGCTTTGCTCCCTGGAGATGGGGAATGCCTGGAACCAGTCAAATAGGTGTGGTACCGGGCCACTTAAAGTAGAAAGTGGGGGGAAATTGTGTGGCACCTTCCTGGTGCTGAAAGGGGGTTATTGACAGCCCCTCTTGAAATGCTAAGCAAAAATCATAGGAGAAGACAGTGGGAGGTAATGGGAAGTGTGGGCCTTTCTGCTTTCAGGCTTTTTTAACTTCCCTAGAGAATTAAATAGACAAATGCATCCTGCATAGAGTTCTCCAGGGTGGTTCCACAAGCTATAGGCAAATCCTAGTTTTGATTAAATCCTATAGGTTTTAGAGTTATGTCTGTAGAATTGCACTGTACAATTGTTGAACCTTCTTGATTTCAGCTCGGTGAAATTGTCTAGGAAGTTCCAGGGATAGGAAAAAAGAACATTCACATGGTTCCCATAAGTCCCAACAGGTGAGAGGCCCATCTCCAGATAGCTCCTGGGGGCTGTGTCCATATATGGCCGAAAGAGACTCAGCACAAGCTGGGTTGTGCAGAGGTTGAAGCCTGTGGAGACAGTCTGTTTGCTACAGGTTTCATCACCCACCACATCTTCCTTTGGCATCTCTGCCTCATCATCAGTCCTGGGAGAGCTCTAGGCAGAGTGTGCCTCTGACACCAAGGTCACAGCTGGGGAAATAGTGAGCAGCCGCAGCAGGGACCTCTGCACTGCAGGGAGCAGGTAACATAGGGGTCAGCCAGGGCCATCCCTCCAGCACCCACCAGACCCAGAACTGTGGAGGGGAAACCCCCCAGCTTGGGGAGACGGAGACACAGGTGGAGCCTCCCCACCTGATATGTGGCCTTGGGGAAAAACAGGAAAGAACCATCCAGCAACTGGTACGGTCCCAGGGAGAGCGAGGGGCTGAATTCTGCATTGGAAGGCCAGGAATTGCAAGCCTAGTTGTGTCAGAAAGTGCACGGTGTGGGAGCTGTCACTATTAACACCCAGGGGCCGGTGAAGCTCCCATGCAGCTCTCAGTGATGGGTCAGGTGAAACTATTTGCTCTCTGGATTAGTTCCATGCATCCGGAAATGTCCAGCTGCTGTACAGGCTCACTACAGAAATACTCCTCTCTGGCCTGAAGGGCTCCCAGTCTGACTCCAGGGGGCCCCAACAAGCGGCGAAGGCAGGGAAGGGTCCCAGGGTGCTGTACTGATCAGCTGTAGCATGCACGTTTCCTGCCGTTTGTGATGTGTCCTGCTCACGTGATGCCTGTCCCAAAGCCCACTGTAGTCATGGGAAGCTGCCTGGCTCCTTGGTGGGGCAGCTCAGCAGAAATGAGCTTTTGGGAGGCGGCTCTCTCCAGAAGGAGATGCAGGGTTTTCAAGTAGGACCTGCTCTGAAGGAATCCTTTCAACACCAGTTTGTGCAATACACCTGAGTGCAGGGCTGGATGTAAATCCTCGTCGCCACACAAGAAGCACTCAGAAGAGCTTTAAGACATGGATGTTTTTCTCCTCTCTTTTCTCATATGACTGGTTAGGGGGGCTTTGTAGGAAACTCAACAAAAAATGTTAATAAAGACTTAATAGCCCGAATCCTGTGCCACTGTCCTGGCTGACTCCCCGCAGAGAGCGGATTGGGGGTTGTCATGTGGCTCTGGGTACTAAGATAGCAGCAAGACAACATTTAAAGCAGGAAGCAATAACTAGAGTGAGTGCAAAGATTGCTGAAGTGGCTGAAGAATGCTCAGAGGTATCCGAGTCACCATTCCTCATCAACTGATGGGCAGTTCTATGAGACATATTGCGGCATCTGTCTCTACTCCGTTTACAGTGCCTTTGTTACAGAGAGAATCATAACTGTTGTTATAAACATGTAGGCCCTTCTTTTTCCTGGGGTCTTAAGCAGAGTGGAGAAGGGGGTAGGATTGTAGCGGAGATGAATTCCCATTTCACTGCAGTGTCTGTTTCTTTTGCAGTGGGGTCCTAGTAGGTCTGTTATGGGCACTTTCTTCTGGGTGACCTTGATTTTCCCCCCACTTTTATGATGTTGATGAAAATCCAAATTTCTGCAAACCCAGATGTGTGGTTCTGCCCATTCTACGCACACTGATCCCGGATGAGGATCGTCCTAGCTGCCCCCCTGCCCTGCACAGGGGCTGGATCAAAAGACCTAGTGGATGGGGTCTTAGTCCCCCATGCAGCCACATTTAGGGAGAGTCCAAATCTGCCCTAGGAAATTAAAGAGATAGTGATTAAACTCTTTCTGCCTCTAGATACGCAGGACAGACTTCTACACAGTAATGCCAGGGCAGACGCTTTCTATTTCTATTTCTATCCTTTCTTCCTCGTTTTTACACATTCTTCTGTTTTCCAGCCTGTCTCACCTGAATGATTTTCTCTCTAGAGGAGGACTGGCAAGCTGCAAATGTGTGCAGTGCTTGCCACAACAGCTGGCCAATGCACTTCTGCCATGAGCTGCAACATCTGGTAGCCCAGACCTGGGCCATTCAGGAGTGCTGAGTTTCATGCCAGACAGACAGATGCCTCTCGTGGCACATGACTTCCACTGAAATCAATGGAGCTGATCGCCCCATTTGATTAAAAAGCAAAAACGCTGCATTTTTTTCCATCCTGTCTTTACTGTATGGAGGGGGGGAGATTTAACCATTCCAATTCAATACAATAATAGAAGGGTAGGTGCAATATTGTTGGGTGGGAAACCTTTCCGTTAAATCACAGCACTCAGTCTACTGAGCATGTTTTCTCCACGTTGAAGCATTGCAAACTTGTTCTTTTAAGCAAACCTTTGTTGTTGTTTTCTGGCAGTTTTGTTATTTTGTAGCAAAGGATGGGGGGATATCATGGAATCTAAGTTACGGTATCACGCTATGGTAGCTGCGGGTGGGTGCTGGCTTTTGATTGTAACCACAGAAGCACTCTCTACTATTAGATAATCAATGAAACAAGCGCCAGATAGTACGGTGAAACTTTGAGACAGCTTTATTTTGCTAGTATTTTTTTTTCAAGCTGACTGAGGTTTGTTCTCAAAGTTTTCCATGAAGTTCTTAATCAGTCTGTGTTTTTAATAATCAGTTTTCAAACTTTGATTTTGAAAAATCCTCCAAACCAACTGCAATTTGCAAAGAGTGAAAATTCCCAGAAGGGTGAATGGTAACCAAAAACCATTCAACAAATTCAAAATGGGAAATGAAAAGTAAACAGATATTTGGGGAAATATAGAAAAAATGATGACAATGAAAATTGGAGGAAATTTGCCTTTTTTGGAAAGAGACATTTCATCCATTTCTTGGAATGAAGAGCTGTGGCCTCCCCCATGGGCCCAGGCAGCCAGCAGGAGCAAGCTGCCTGGTTCTAATCCAGAGGGGACAAGAGCCTGGCCTGGTGGAGGGGGCAGGTAGGGAAGCACCTTGAGAACCTGGGTGGGAGAGGGAGCAGAAACTCAGACTGGAGGCAGGTAGGGGCACAAGGGCAGAGGGAGAAGGGGTGTTGGGGGAGGCACAGGCAGTGAGTGGCTGGACATGGAGACTGAGGCTGGTGGAGAATGGGAAGGGCAGTCGGGGGGCTGGCGAGTGGCTGGGAAGGAGTCTGGGGCTGGGAGCCCAGGAGGAAATGGGGGGCTGGGAGCCAGTTGGTGGGAAGTGGAGTGAGGGGGCTGTCTCCTGCATACGCTCCCTTGCAGCCCAGCACAGAGCTGCAGGCGCACCGCCCCCGCTTCCCCCATCAATGACCCTGACGAGCTGACTGCAGACAGAATCCCCCTGGCAGAGTCTGGTTCATTAAGTCCCTTTGCAGAGTACAACCCACTTCCTTAGTCTCACGTTCACACCGCCGCTGGGTCCATATGAGAGTCCTGATCAATATCTTTCCCCTGCCCAGGTGGCTGCAGCCCCTTACCCAGATCTGGGGTGTCTTCTGCTAGTCTCTGCCTCCCCTTACGCCTGGGCCCCCTGCTCCTTGTGGGGCTGGACAGTGAGCAACACTCTCCTTTAGTCAGGAGCTCCCTTCCTGGGCAGTGAGTTGCATGTTAGGCTGTGAAAACACAAGACAAACCCTCCTCTACTGCTATGAGGGAGGAGGCAGCATATATATATATATACTGGTCCCCTTCCCATGATCATCGCAACTGGCTGGGAGAAGAGCACGGTGTTGTGCCCACTCTGGGAGTCTCCTGGTATCTTAAAGACATAGTAACAAGTTTCCTCCTAAACACTGCCTGTTTCTGCAGCTGCTGCTTCTCCGCCAATCTCTCCTTGGATCCATAAGACCTCCCAAAATCTTAAGAGCCATGCCATGGGATAGGGGGCTAACCCCTAGACTCCACTGCCCTCAAGGGGAGCGACTACCCCATCACATGAGGACTGACTGATTGAATAGGGAGCTAGAGCCAGGCTGGGTCTAGCTGGGCAAAGAGACAGAGACTGGTAACCAGTGGGGTAGGGAATACAGATCTGAGGGGCCAGAGTGCCAGGGGAGAACTGGGGCTGGCTGGGAAAGGAGCGGGCTGGGGACACTCCAGTTGGATGAGGAGCTGGCAGAGGGATACAAGGGCTCGGAGACGGGGTGTGTGTGTGTGTGTGTGTGTGTGGCAGGGCCTGGAAGGGCTGGAGACAGATCTGATCAGGATGTAAGGGAGGGGACTGGGGATGATGGGCTAGGGATTCTGTGGGGCATGTGGACACTCTATGGTCCAGCCTAAGATTATTGCTACTGGATCTCCTTTTAAAGGTCCAGTATCACCAAATTGTCCATCAATGTCTCCCACCTCTCTCACTTCACCCACCCCGGCCACCACGCTGGGACTGAGGAGACAGTCAGCCTCGGGTCCTTGACTCCCACACCCATCCAGCGAGAGCTGTCGTGTCTTTGCCTGCTCTGTGGGAAATTGTCCAATGCAGTTCAGATATCGCCCGAGCCACTTAGGGCAATAGCAGCTGGTTGCAGCTCTGGGAGGGGTGAAAAGTGATTACAAGTCCCGTCTTGTATGACTGTTACATCTGCCCCCATCTTTTAAAATGAACAGTCTTCCTGCATATATTGAGTGCCACCCTCCAGCCTGGCTCCGTGTCATTACATGTCATTGATCCCAGAAACCATGGCGCGGGGCCCTCAGAGGTCACTTCCCACACTGCCTTCGGATGGCAAACAGTGGCAAAACATCCAATTTGGGGCCCTGCAAGGACTGAATTGGGCCAGGTGGGTCCAGCTAGCTAATTAGGCTGTAGGCTGAGAGAATTAAGCCTGGGAGGAAAACCCTGATTAGAGGAGGCTCACCTGTGTGGGGACAGGCAAGGCTTATATAGGGATAGGACATTAACAGCAGGCAAGGTTCAAGGGAGGTAGCTAGTAATGCTTTTTGGGATGGAAGGGTGGGCTATAGTGTTAGGGAGCCTATGGTTATTCCTGTGGGGGGAGATGGGGGAGAGGCTGGAAAACCCTGGGGAGTTGGGGAAGGCCAGGCGGTGAGGAAGCAGTTCAGGGATAGGCAGCAAGTTGTAGGAGGGACACACATCTCTGCTGCTGTTTAGAGGGTCCTGGAGCCTGACATAGGGCAGGCCTGGGTTCCCTGCCAGCCCCTGTGGGAGTGGTGCCTAGGCAGGGAATAGGAGGACTGCCTGAGACTGCAGGTGAGCAGGGACTTTGATACACTTCCCCCCCCCCCAAGGGGAAACTGTGCTGTGAGCTGGCTGGGGGCTGAGACACGAAGAGGATGCTGTGGCTCTTGGCGTGAGAGGTGCTGCAGGCTGAAATGGTGGTGGTGTGCACCCATGGGAAGGGGTGTTGGCTGGGCAGAGCCTGTCCCCAGAATGGCCAGGAGGAGGCACTGTCCTGTGGTGAGCAGAGCGCCCCATCACCCGGGTTCTGGGGAAGGCTGTTTGCAGTTTGATGAAGCCGTTCATATGATGATGGGAGCAGACACATGATGTGACCTAATGACTTGAATAGCACTGACTGGCAAATGTGCTGTTCACGTCCTGAACTTACCAGTGCAGTTAACTGTGGCATGCTAATGCACGTGTGTGCTGGCTCCAACGACCGGTGCAGTGTGATGTAGATCTGTGTGCGTGAGATGTTTCTGTGCTGTTTTTATACACGGAATATAGTATCTCTCACTTCTCAACATGGAGATCCATGGAAACGTGCTCTCAATACAAAGGGAAACGTAGCCATTACCCTGCAGCTCGTGTGGCTTCCTCAGAACAATGAGCGGCTCCAGGGTTTCATGGCCAGACAGCCTGTGACTCCTAAGGCCTGTATCCTCAGAGGGGTGCAGGCTTGGCTCTGGGGAGCCCTGTGGTGCTTCTCCCCTCATGCAAGCCTGAGCCAGGCATCAGCCACCTCAGAAAGGTATCCTTAGAGGCCGCAAGCTGAGTGGGAAGCTGCCTGAGCTAGCCAGGGATTAAAGGCAGAAGAGAGGGGCTGAGTGGTTAACCTAGGGCTCCTGGATGATGGGCCAGAGACTGGCACCTCCCTTGCCTTGCTCTCCTCTGCTAGAGGTAAGGATCTGAGCGAGGTCAGCCCTCACCCTAGCAACTGACAGCATCTGTCCCTGTCTCCTGCTCACGCTTCATGTCCATCCCACGCTCACCCTGTGTCCTGAGATGTCTTTTGTGCTGGTTCTGTGCTCTTCCCTCCACCACTGATTGACGGCCTGCCTCTGGCCCTCCTGCTGTAGGCTTGGCGTGGTATCATGGTCAGATGTGCTCGCCTGCAGCATCAGGCCCCGCAGATGAGATCAGCAATACGTTGTAGTTCGTGCTTTTGGGGCTTCGGTTTGCGCTAGTGTCCAGAGCTGCTCTGGGCCTGCGCAGTTCCACAGCTGCCGACTGGCAGCAGCTTGGGCATTGGGCAGCAGCTCCCAGAACCTCGCTGTGCCTAGGTGGTGGGCTGGGCCTCCTAAAGACACAGGCTTTTAGATACTTGTATGGACTGGGCCCAAATGCTTGTCCCCCTGTGATCCTTCCTCATGCCATGGTCACATGGCATCTTGGTAGGCACCTCATGCTGGGGTGCGGTCTTCTAAAGAAGTAGTTAAGCAGAGCTGGGGGGAATGTTTGTACCCTAAACACCTTCCAGATGAATGCAGGACCAAAACTGCACTGCGGCTCTTGCAGCAAACCATGGAGTGCCTCCATGTTTCAGCGGGGCTCTGCAGAGAGGCAGGATCTGCCCCCATGCATCACGTTGCAGGCCCTGGTCCTCTGGTCTGAATGCATTTCAAATGGTTGGGAGATGTTTAGTAAACTAATAGTAACCATGGACAACTTCTGCATCTGCTGTGACCCATGAGGAGAGGTGGTGGTTTTTCCCCCAGATAGGTCATAAATTCTGACCTGGGAGAGAGATACTATCAACAATGTCTCTACTGATTCCATTAATATGAGGAAATCCAAATTGTGTGTGTGTGTGTCGAAAGAAAACAGCCCTTCTCCTCCTCCCCTCATGTGATAACTTTTTTGTTAAATATCTGGTTTAAAGGTAACTAATTCCCCCATGACTGTCCTTGGACAGGAGTCCTCTAGATATCTATCCCTCGTGGCAGGGTTTGCAGTCTGGGATTTCAGCAGTGCTCATGGTCTGCTGGATGTCTCTTAGCCCGCCAGGTTAATCATTTCCTTAACTTCCTTTTGAGCTTGAATAATTTGATGCTCCCTTAAATCCATTGTAGCTTTCTGTGAAGACCCCAATGAGTATTGGTGGAAGATGAGTGATTACACTAGCTGTAGGCAGTCCTCATGTTGATTATCAAGCCACTTGAGAATAATATGCTCTTCAGCCATTAGAATTACTAACAGACTGTGCTTTCCTGCCTTGGGGCATTTAACACACAGGGAGTGGAAAATTTAGCCAGTCAAGAGACTAAAGTTTTCCAGCTTATTGAAGCCTACAAATCTGAATTGGGCATCTCAATAATTGGAGTGCTGTGTGCTTTTTCACTCAGGACTTAAGACAGTTTGTATTTCAGTGTAAACTTTCCTGGTATGTCTCTTTCTCCTCTACCTCTGCACTAAGATGAAAATGCAAGGGACGAAGCCTGTTGGCTATAACTGGACAGCTGGGCCACTTTCTGACAACTGAAAGACTTTATCAATTGCCAAGTCCCCGTTACCAGCCATAACTAGCCTCCACTTCCCAATGTTTACAACTGAAGAAGTATGGCCTCTTCTTGGCCATTGCTTTTTCCCAGGCTTAGGTGTTTCCATCCCCGTGTTTGAATTTGCATGTGCAAGTGTCCACTTTGAATATGCATGCATTACTGGGAACGGTATTGTGCAGCCAGTAGAATCCATGTGGCTTTTTCTACATGTATCTTTTCTCTCTGTGAAACGTGCCTTGCTGTATCTGGCTTCCAGTGGAAGCTGACGGACTGATCACAGATGTTGTGGTGAAGGGATTCTGCGACTAACTTATCGTGACTTCTAAAATATGTAAAAGAGCTCTGACTATGCTGTGTGGTAATGGCATTGCTGCCTCCCAGGGCTGCAGCAGTGTTGCGAAAACTAACCTTGCATCCAGCATTGTGTGAGCACGGATTAGCCGGATATTAGACACTAATAACTGACACTTCTATTTTGCCTGGTTTTGATAGTACTTTGCCTAGTAAAAATGTGGTTTGTTCGTATTTCCACTTCCATTATTCCGCAGTGAGCATTTGGGATGGGGGGGGAAGCTTTGGGAGATGTTCCTGTGCGCCCTGATTATCCACAGGATGGAGAAACCATTCTATAGATCTGTGCTCTGATGCTGGAGAAACAATTTAGGCAAAATCAGCACCAGCAGGCACCGTGCCAATCTGTGACATGGAGAAACATCTTCTGGTAAAGATGTGCAGTGTGTTGCATCTCACCGCCCTGCTAGGGAGTGCTGCAGGGTGCACACCAGGGAATGTTCAGAACTGATCTCAGTGCAGGGGGGCAATTCCTTGTCCGATCAAGTCTACCAAGCCTACCTTGCTTGCAAGACAGCGTCGTTCATCTGCACCTTCCAGAAGCTACATCTGCCTCTCAGGATTTGGCCCATGGGAAGTAAGAGGATTATTTTCAGCCCTATGGGCCCAGCTTTGCTAGGGATGCTGGAGGGAACCTGGAGGTGTCCTGACTCCACAGCTCTTCAGTCACCAGAGCAAAGTCACTGCTATTATCTCAGCTTTCCAACAACACAGCCCTCCTCTGCCTGCTGCGAAGGAACCCTAGATAACCATCTTCCCAGCCAACTCCCTGCCCAAGCTTGGTGGGAGCAGGAGAGTTCTGGAGGGCGAAGCTGTGGGTCCTGTGCTTGGAGGTCGAGGGTCTCTGCTGGGGTTGGGCCCCTCAGTGGGCTGGGCGAGCGGTCTGCTCATGTCTCTCTGAGGAGTATGTGGCTTTCCGGCTTTGATCAGACCCAGTGTCATGGGTCCAGACCCACAAAGGGACTTAACTGGCAAGAGTAATTTAGGCCTAACCCTGCAGCTGCCCAAACTCACTTGGTGCCTGAATTTTCACAGTAAACATTCCCTCTGTGCGTAAGCTTCTGTCTGTGGGGATGTGCCCTGCTGCCTGGGGTGCTGCTGGGATGCCCATCTGTGCCTACAGTGATCCTCCAGCCAGCTGACGATGGGCAGGGTAATGCTTACGTTTCCTGATCCGGTGTGTTCAGAGCATGCTGAACCCCACACGCTGGGTGAGAGGAGGCAGCCTCCCTGATAAGCGTTAGCCTGGGTAGTTACGGCAATCGCCTGGGAGGCTGGAGACCCAGCCTTGGTGTCTAACCAAGGGTTTGTGGTTGCCACTCTGGGTAGGCTACCAACAAGTTAGTCCTAAATCCCTCTGAGTGCCTGGGCCTGAGTGAGGAGCTCCTCTGACCAGGAGGAGAGGTGGCGCTAAGCAGCAAGAGCTAGGCTATGAACTTGTTCTCAGCTGAGCTCTTTAAACAGGAACAGCACATGGGCCTTACGGAGAGTATCCATGCAGTACAAACACTCACTGAGCATGGCACCCACAAATTGAGCTGGGCTGGGGCAAAGAATGTGAAGACATTTTTTCAGTTGCTTTAACGCTAATGCTGAGCGTCTGGGTAAAAAGGAAAAGCAACGGGAATTCTCACTGAGGAGAACTCCTGCTTTGAGCAAGGGTCTGGACTAGATGAACCCCTCCGAGGTCCCCTCTGACCCTGCTCTGCTATGATTCTGTGAGAACTGATTTACATGCCATTAGAGAAACTGCTGGGATGATTCACGTGATTGGAGTGCTTAAAATCACTGGTTATCACCTGTATAGGATGACCAAAATGGGTAGAGAGTTGGGGGTAGAGGGACACAATATATTACACACTGTTTTCTAGACTAGGGGTGATAACTCAGAACCACAGGGTTATAAATGTATCTAGATCAATGTGCTACCTAACAAAGACCAGGTGCTTGTGAGGGTCTATTAAGGCCATTGAATCCAAGTTGAGAACAAGGGCTTACTGGACTGTGTGAAGAACTATATTGTTCTGGAGGACTTCAGTTTGGAAGAGACCTGCTCGAGGCACTGTGCTGGTAGTAACCATACAGACTTCTGTACACAAAAGTATAGCACCCAAAAGGAGGTGATTCTGTTTAGATGTTACTATGGCTGATAAAAATGAATTAATCAGCTGACTGGAAATGGGGGGTGGTTGAAAGACTAGTAATTATGACCTGATCATATTTCCTATGTGCAAAGAGTGGACATTCCCAATAATCATATATACACTGTGTGATTCACAAAGACAACTTTCCCAAAGGCGAGGGAAATCATCTAAATTGAAAGAAAACACTTAGACAGAAAAATGGCTGGCTGATAACTGGGGGGTTCTTTAAGAATTTATTGATGACCAAAAAGCAGCAATTCCACAATTAAGAGAATTAACAACTTAGGTTAAAAGCCCATCATGGTTCAGTGGCAAAGTGAAGATGGCAATTTAGCAGTAATATACCAGGAATAGGGATGGGAGGGAAATAGATAGCAATCATTCTATGTTTTGAAGTTAGAGTGTAGAGAATTGATGATTGTGGCTAAATACATGGGGGGGGGAGGGAAATCCATGTGTGGGGGGCTGAGGACAATAAAGAGTTCAAATATATTAAGAACAGAAGAAATCTTAGCAATGCTCTAGGCCCATTTACAGCTGGAGATGGTGACATTGTTAATGATGCAGGAAATGTAGCTGATGTTTCTTTCCTATATTTGGAAAGAAACCGGAAGATGAGCTTGCATCATATGAGGATGATGGCGTATGTTCCAGTCCACTTGTACCCAAGGAGGAAGTTTAAAATCTTAGACAAACATTTTTAAATCTGCAAACCCTGGATAAGTTGTATCAAAGACCCCCAAAAGACATAGCTGGGCAAATCTCCGGCTTGGTAATGGTTTTAATAAAGCTGGGGAAATTCCAAAAGAACAATAGTGCTAATATTGTCAATATTCAAAAAGGGCAAGCGGGATGCATTGTGGATGGTTAACCAGACATCAGTCCCATGCACAACAATGGCAAAGTTGATGTGGCATTTAAGTGATAAAGACTTGAAGGACAGCTATATAATTAATGCTATGGTTTTATGAAAAATAGCTCTCATCAAACCTGATTTCATTCTTTGAGAAGATTACACATTTGGGTGATAAAGACATATAGACAATACATTTAGATTTTTGTACAGCGTAGAACCACATGACATTGATCAAAAATGAGCCTTATTCAATATCAATGAAGTATACATTACATGGATTAAGAACCTGCTAACTGACAGCTCTTCAATTTAGTTTTCAGTGGGGACTCATTGAATTCATATGCCTCCAGTGGGGCACTGCAGGGATTTGGATTGGACCCTCTGCTATTTAACATTTCCATGAATGGTCTGCAAGTCAATATAAAATGAGTGGATGACCCCAAGACTGGAATTGGTAAATAATAATGATGAGACCTGGATAGTCCTATAGCGGGCTCTGGATTGCTTGGTGACAGTTGTCCCACTCAAACAAAATGTTTTTAAATGAGGATGAAAAGTTTTACGTGTTTACCATTGAAACTCAGGGGACGGAAGAGGCACAGCAGCTGGCGAGCTCTTGCTGGCAGGGTGGCTCAGAGCCTGGGAAAACGGGGGGCGGGTGGTAGCAGCCACTGCTGGGTTCGGCTCTGCTCCAGGCGAGAGAGCTGCTCAGCTACAGCTCTGCATGCATGGGAGTGGGTGCCACAGCGAGGCGGCAGCTCTCACTTGGCAGTGAGGAGCCAGGCCCAGCATTGTCTCCTCAGGGCCCCCCCGGCCAAGCATTTAGCCATTTAAACGTTCTGTTCTCACAACTTTTAAACAGGTTTTTAATTAAACTGAAGTTTACATCCTTAGTTTTTAATACGGCTAAAGGTAAAACTAGCTCTAGGAACAGGGTGTGCCAGCTGTGCCTCCAGCCACAGGTGCTGTAAAGCCCTGGAGGCAGTGATTTCTGTGACCCTGAATATAGGGGTCCTAGTGGACAAGGCAAGCCAAGAGTCATGCGGCCTGTGCCTGAGTGGGGGGCCGGCACATGGCATTGCTGAGGTAGATTGTGAAATACTGTCCCAGATGTGTAGGACTGGAAGGGGCCTGACGAGCTCTTCTAGTCCAGGCCCCTGCACTTATGGCAGAACTAAGTGTTTTCTAGACCGTCCCTGACGGGGTTGGGGAAATTTTTAAGAGCAAGTTAGACACATGATGGAAATTCCACAAAGGGAAATGTCCCTAAGCAATTTATTCCAGGGCCTAACTAGCCTGACACTGAGGAAGTGTTTCCTAATATCCAACCTAAATTGCCTGTCCTGTGCTGCTTGTCCTAGCCTCAGAAGTTAGGGAGAAACTTTTTTTTCTCCCTCCTTCTAACAACCTCTTATATACTTAAACTGTTATCATGTTCCCCCACTGCCCAGTCTTCTCTTCTCCAGACTAAACACCCAACTCTCTCAATCCTTCCTCATCGGTCATGTTTTCTAGACCTTGAATAACTTTTGTTGCTCTTCTCTGGACTGTCTCCCATTTGTCCACATTTTTCCCTAAATGTGGTGCACAGAACTGGACACACTGCTCCAGTTGAGGCCTAATCAGCACAGAGTAGATTGGAAGAATTTCTTCTCATGTCTTGCTTACAAAACGTCTGCTAATAGATCCCAGAAAGATGTTTGCTTTTATTTCAGCAGTTACACTATTGACTTTTGTTTAGCTTGTGATCCACTCTGACTCCCCAGATCCCTTTCTAGGCAGTCCTTTCCCATTCTGTATGTGTGCAACTGATTGTTCCTTCCTACCTGGAGTACTTTGCATTTGTTGTTGTTGAATTTCATCCTATTTACTTCATCCCATTTCTCCAGTTTGTCTAGACCATTTTGAATTTTAATCCTATCCTCCAAAGCACTTGCAACCCCTCCCAGTCTGGTATTGTCCACAAGCTTTAGAAGTGTATTCTCTATGCCATTACCTAAATTTTTGAAGATCTTGAACAGAACCAGACCCAGAACTGATCCCTGTGGGACTCTGCTCAATATGCCCTTCCAACTTGACTGTAAACCACTGATTGCTATGATTTGGTAATAGGGAGCATAACTGGTTGGAAAATTATCCAGTTCTGGTGGCTTTTTAAAAGGATGTTGCAAAATTGGAGAGGGTACAAAAAAGCCATGAAAATGATTGAAGTGCCGGACAAAATGCCTCAGAGAGTGAGATGCCTGGAGCATATTATGTTGGTACACTCAAGGGAAGAAAAGGCTAAGTGCTAAAAAGCTCTGTCATAAAGTCAGAACAAGAACCAGTGGCTGGAAGCTGAAGCCAAGGATTGCAACTGGAAGTAAGGTGCACATTTTTAACCATGAGGGTGATTAACAACAGGAACAAATTACCAAAGGAAGTGTGTATCATGTGTCCCGCCCCGTCCTGTCGTCATGGCCACACTCAGCTTCAAAACCTGCAAGATTCAAGGGTTCTGAAATTTGTTTTCCATTAATTACGAAAAGCCCGAGTACAGTTTGGCTGGTGAAAAGCTTTCACTGTTCATGAATTAAGTAAAAAGTAAGCAAACATCATGATATTTTTCCCCACTTCATTTTGTTTGAGGTTTTCACTGGATTTACACACAGTACGCTCAGATGAAGCTCTCGAGAGGATATTTGTTTTTTCTTCCAAGAACTTTGCAACAGAACATTAAGTGCAGTTACTGTGCAGTGTTCACTGTTCATTTCAAAACCTGTAGGATATTCTCAAAGAGCAAAACAATCCGGCCCAATGGTTGTAAATTAGTGGTCCTCAAATTGTGGGCACCCCCCTTTAGATGGAGGTGGGGGCACAGCAGAGCTCAGGCAGTCCCTCTCCCACCCCTGCCATGACTTTGCCCCCAGGCCATCTCTCCCCCCTAGCTCTGCTGTGGAGCCAACAGTGCAGTAATGGAGGGGGCATGGAAAGATTCCATTACTGGTAAGGGGAGAGGGCACAATGGGAAATGTTTGGGAACCATGATCTTGAGATGTACTAAAACAGAATATTCTGGAGTGTACAATAACTAAATCCTTGCCGGAGATCACTAGCCTAATATCTGTCTAGGGAATAAAGCTATCATTTGCTATAGCTGTCATAGAAAACCATGTAAAAATATAAAGACTGCTTCTGTTGTGTGTAATTGGTTTGTTTGTTTAGTCAACTTTGGTGTTTTTTTTTTAGCTGAATATCATGTGACATGATACAGTGTGGCATAACATAAGCCATGTGAAGAAAGTGGAACAAGAGGTTTTCCCAAAATTGTGACAGTGGAGAAATAGTAAGTTACTTCAGCAAAGCACTTTTGAAAAAATTAGACAAGCTTGATTATCCCCATGTACATTTCCCATGATCTGAAATTTACATTTCAGTTTCTGCACAATTACTGGGCATGTTTTACAATAGCATTTGTAGCTGGAAGTGGGCAAGGGCTTTCCTAGCTGTACTGGTGACAAAATAAACTCTAATGTAGTAAAGATGAAAGTAATAGGGTGAGCCTCAGTAAAAGCAGTCTAACTAACCTCCATTATTTTATCTCCAAATCCTAAGATCTGCTAATTGGAGGTCGGTTTGCAAAAGCTGTTTTCCATGCGTGTCTGCAATATTTCGTATTCACACACATGCACACTCTCCTGGCATGGACTTGAGCGCCTGCATGGCGGTACCGGTAATCTCACTGGCATGCAGAAACTATGTTCACTGCATCCACTGATCATAATGAGGTTTGTAGCGACAAATTCCAGCACTTGCCGATTCATCTGTTCATAGCCTGCGTGCAAGTCTTGCCTCTTCTGAAGTCTGGACACAGCTGCCACAGTCTCAGGTGCCACGGTGATGGGTGCAGTGTAGGACCCTGACTAAAGTGGGGTGCTCAGACCTGGCCTTAGCAGATGGTTCTTGGGAGATTTACTCCCATGCTGTAGGCTAGACATGCCCCTTGCCCACCCACTCGGCTACTGGGGGGGGTAGTAGTTCAGTATTCCTACCATGATGGTGAGAGGGAGGAAATGCACGTGTTATGCCTGAGCTGGTAAACTATCCTGGTGTCTGCGCTGCTAGTCTGATATTGCTGGAACATCTTGCCTCCACGGGTCTAAATCCACAGCCATAAATTTTAGGGCAGTAGTGGGGACTGTTGTTTAAGTCCCGCAGCAACCCAAACCTGCTCCATTGCCTGCCTGTTGATTCTCTAGCATGCTTCCTGTCTCCCCTGCTCCACCAGCACTAATTCCTGCAGCCTAGAATAACTCCCACCAGGCACTGCCATGCTAGCAGGGTCGCTGGCTCCCCCAGCTTATATTTCCCTGGCCCCTTATTCCTGAATTTAAAATAAGAGGGTTTGCAGCTTAAGCTAAGCGCTCACTCCCCATGCAACACAACACACAGATTTCCCCACCACGAAGCATCCTTCTGTAAAGAAAACCCCTTCATGCATCCTCTGTCAGCAGCTGGGAGGGTTCAATAGAGCCCTAGATTGTCATACAGGTGGGCAATGATAGATGGAGGGAGTTAATCCTTGCTATGTTTTCCCTCCATCTCACCCCTCTGTCTTCAGTCTGCTCCAGATGTGCCCACAAGGACATGGGGATGTGATAGTAGAACTTGCCCATTTAATAATCCTTATGAGCTAAACCAATAGTAAGTGAGAAAATAAAAATCCTTATGAGAACGTATTCACTTTTTATACCCCAATAGCTCAGCTTTTTGATTTTTAGCCTTTTTGCTCAGCCAGAAGCACTGAGCCACGCTATGGACTAATAGTCTGTACAGTTTTATCTTCCCAGCAGAAGCTGGATTTGGGTTATGGGATCATAAAAAATGTGTCTGAAAACAGGCAAGAGGCGTTTATGATGGAAATATTGACAGTCCCTTAAGCAGAGTGTTACAAACTGTTGCAGCTGTAATATTCCTAATGGAAATTCTGTTTTCAAGGTAGCCCGGCTTGTGCTGCCCGTTACAATAAAGGAAAGCTGAAAAGGCACTGTCTAGTTAAGCATCTAAGAAATATTCTAGGCAAGGATTCGTCAGAATTACAGCTGTTCTACAAGAGCATTCTGCTCATAAGGAGCTGCAGCTGCCAGCTTCTGGTTTTCAAACAATACATTAGAGCTGTCCATCTACTTGGTGCTGAAGTCACGGTTGACTGCTTATCTGGAATGGACTATCTTTCACACTGTTCTGCCTAATACCACATGCTAATGCGCAGGGAAACTGTGTGTTTGATCTATATGAGTTGTTTTAAAATACACTCAGATGCATTCCAGAAATGAGCTATTATAAAAGAGAGGAAATAATAGTATTTTACGATTCTCGTTCATGTATATTTGGATTGGCAGCCACGATTTCATTAACATTCCTGCTTGAAAGAAGCATTGGGACTTTAAACACAGACTAAAGGAATCTCAGACTCCCAGAGAACACCTTCACTACATAAATTGGGACAAACTTTCTCCCAGAACTATCTTTCACCATGTGACGTGGCTTTTTCAACTCTTAGCTCCTCCTATTACTTGCTACTGCTCTTTTTCTATTTGACTATTCCTGCCCCCTAGCATGCTGCTTCCACCTTCTGGTGAACTTGTAAGCTGCCCATATCAGCTGAAATCCACTGCCTCCTAGCCATTTGTGCTTGTTCAGCCTACTATATTATATTTGGTTTGCTATTATCAAAACACCTGGGAGCCCTATTCGTGGCCCAGAACCCCATTGTGCCAGGTGCAGTACAAACACCGCACAAAAATATGGTCCTTGCCTGTGATGGGGGGCACCCACCACCAGTGCTGCCCTACTGACTGGGTGGGAATGTGGCAGGTTGTCTTTGTCCTGGGTCACTCCTTCATTTACTACCACTCCACTCTGTGATGGTCTGTCCTTTCAGTGACTTAGATCTACAGTGAATCACATGTTCAAATCAACCTTCTGAAGTATATACAAGGAGTCTGATAATGGGGATGTCTTTGGACTTCAGCAAGGGATACAGTGTGTCCCTTGGTTCCAGGTCTTGTGGCCTGGACATTGCACTTACCGTTCTTTCCCCACTGAGGGACAGGTTTCTGTCACCCCTCTGATCCAGGGCCCAGAGCAAGGCAGATAAGCCCTGCACCCCGCTGTGCTACGTGGCTGCGTCCCTGTGCCCTCTCTTCCCACAGGGTACAGTAAAGATCTAGAACATGCTGATACAGTCCCTGCCTTTGAAGGGGGAGCAGTGACTCTGTAGATGTGGACAGGCCCTTGTAGACAGGCCTCAGGTGGCAGGAGCTCCTGTGGTGCAACTTCTGAAGAGCTCAGCATGCAGGTCAGCTCGCCGCCTCTGGCTGTCTGCCACTGAGCCGCTCGGCTCGCTGCGTAAGCTCCTCCACCAGCCCATGCAGGATTTGCAGGTGGGGATGGGCAGGGCCATCGGGGCCCGAATCCACTCCAAGCCCCCTTCCTGTGCAGAGTGGGGTTTGCACACCCATGACACTGCCTCCGTCTAAAATCTCTAACAGGAGCTAACAGATGGTGACACAGACTGATGGGGAGAACAAGAAAATGATGCAACGTGTCAACGTGCTAGCCAGTGGTTTCAGCACCCCAGCTACCCAATGGCAGTCCATACGTTTGTTCCCATCCCAGCACAGGAGACTTTGAGAAGGGATTCAAGGGGTAGTGATGTTCATGGTGCATCTGTGTGTGCTCATCGCAAATGTAACCAGTAGGCAAAGAAGAAAGGAACTGAGACGATTGGATGTGGAAGCTGACATTTCAATAGCAAAAATGAGATGATCGGTTGGGTGGGTATGTCAGGCCTTGAAAGTGACTAGTGGTAGCTTCCGAACATAAGACTGGCCACACTGGGTCAGACCAATGGCCGTCTAGCCCAGTGTCCTGTCTTCCAGAAGTGGCTGGTGACAGATGCTTCAAAGAGAATGGCAATTATCAAGTGATTCATCCTCTGTCATCCAGTCCCAGCATCTGGTGGTCAGGTTTAGGGACCCAGAGCATGGGATTACACCCCTGACATATTCAGGGATGCAAATTAGTGAAGATTTGGCTCACTTGCCTAATGCTTTTGTTTGTTTGTTTGTTTTGTTTTTAAGACCCAGTTGTAGTCTTTGGCCTTCACAACTTGCCCTGGCAATGAGTTCCACAGGTTGACTGTGTTATGTGAAGTACTTAAGTTTGTTTGAAACTTCTGCCCAGTAGCATGGATAAGAATAAAAACTTGACGACTGACCGCTTTTGGAGGGGAACTTTCTGTGCCCTGCCCCTCATAGCCCTGGGGCAGTGGAGCTCTGGCCCTTCTCGATTACTGGGGGGATGCCCCTGCTAGCCCCCCCCCCATGCATGCCTCTGCTTTTGCCTATTAATTTCAATGGATGGCCCCTGGTTCTTATGTGAAGGGGTAAATAACACGGCATTATTTGCTTATTCAAAACCAGTCATAATTTTATAGACCTGCATCATATTCCCCTATTAGTCATCCCTTTTCTAAAATGAATAATCCTGATACTGTTCATCTCTACTTATAGAGAAGCCATTCCAAAGCCCTCAATCACTTCTGTTGCCCTTATCTGTAACTTTTCCATTTCTAATATCTATTTTGATATGGGGCAACCATAACGGCACACAATATTCAAGGTGTGGGTGTACCATGGGTTTATATAGTAGCATTATGACACGCTTTTGTCTTATTAGAAAAGGAACCATTTTCTAGCCCTAACACGCTTTTTTTGGCTGCTGCCGCACAGTAAGTGGAGCTTACTAGAGCTTCACAGACCTATCCAAAATGACACCAAGATCTTGTTTGAATGGTAACAATCAATTTAGGCTCCATTTTATATGTAGAGTAAGGATTGTTTTCCAGTGTGCATCATGTTGCACTTACCAATACTGAATTTCATCTGCCATTTTGTCCCAAAACCCAGTTTTATCAGATCCCTTTTGTAACTCTTCACAGTCAGCTTTCAACTTTACGACCTTGAGTAGTTTTTGCCAACTCACAGTTTACCCTCTTTTCCAGATCATTTATGAATACGTTGAACAGCACAGGTCCCAAGGCGACCTCATGATTTACCTTTCTCCATTGTGAAAACTGACCATTTACTCTTTCCCTGTTTCCTATCATTTGACCAGATACTGATCCAGGGAAGGACCTTCTCTCTTGCCCTATGATTGTTTATTCTGCTTAAATGCCTTTTGGTGTGGGCCTTTGTCAAAACCTTTCTGAAAACACAAGCACAGTATATCTGCTGGATCACCTTGTACATCTGCTGCTTGTCTCTATAAAAATTATAATGAATTGGTGAGGCATGATCTCTCTATCAAAGAGCTGGCTGGTGAGTCTTGCCCACATGCTCAGGGTTTAGCTGAT
>ML675611.1:1056752-1096413 GCA_007922155.1 Mesoclemmys tuberculata
ACCCTGGCATTATCAGTGGGCTACCCTGGGCACGGACAGGTCACACCATGGCAGTGCCCGGGCTGCCCTGAGAGCAAGGACTGTGCTGCACTAGCCCCGCTACCCATCCCAAAGAGGCTGGGGGGCGATAGTGTAATGGCCCTATCAGGAGGCACAGAGGACAGTTTCCCTGGGTAAGGGCCCCAGGACTTGGTCTGGCAAGCAGAGTTCTTCTTCCTAGTCAGCTCAATCCACATGAATTAAACTAACTTGGAATAAGGAACTCTTATTCTGCATACAGAACATCCACAGACCAGGATAATCAGGAATACCTCCTCACGTAGACAAGTCCTAATAGGTTGGTTGGCTTTTTCCTGAACCCTTCCCTCCATTCTCACACAGTCATTGTCCATTGTTATGAACGAGAGGCAGTGGGTGAGGCCTACTGTAGGGAAGAGACAGGGGAAACTGATGAGAAGATGCAGCTGTCTATTAAAGATGAGGTCCAGAATGCCAGATGTTGCAGCCTTGAAGGCTATTTACCCTAGTTCATAGTCACCTCTGAATACAGGAGGGTTACCTTGGAGCTGAACTTTGCCCTCGGCGGTAGAGTTAGAGACCTCAAAGTGAAGACTATAAGGAGAAGAAGCTGGTAGTTTTTGTTGTTGTTGTTTTTGTAAACAGGTAAGAAAGGGAACTGAAGATGGGAAATGAAGACTTGTGAAAAGGTTAATTAAAATATTAATAATGCAAGGTTTCAATTATTTCTGCATAGATAACAAGACCTTTAATGACTGAAAAACAATGAGCAGGAACCTTGTGGACATGGAGGGAACAACCGAGGCCTTCGATTTTGAGCAGAGAAAATAGCTGGAGCATGTGACCTGTGTTCAGTGAGGCAATGGGGTGAGGGGCGCAAAGTGGGTGCAGACAGGAATGAGTAGTGTTCAGAGGCATATAACTGTGTTCCCTCTAGCAACAAATACCCCTCTAAGGAGAGGCTAAAGGGATGAACAGGCAAGTGCCAGAAGTAATCCCAGCAAGCGCTAGGTGTGTGACGTACCAGGCACCAGGTATCCCACCAGATGGGAAGTGTAGGGAAGAGTCTCAGTGAAAAGCAGAGATTGGAAAAAACTTGCCCATGAAATAAAGACAAAATGACATTTCCCAAATGCACTGGGTGAAACGGGCCCTTGTAGGGGTCGGTCTGAGATGCCCCTCGCACGCAGTGCCTCCATGCTTGAGGAGCACTCTGCCTTCGTGCTCAGATGGCGAAGGCAGCAGGAGACAGAAACTCATGTTCCACGTTAGCTAGGAAGTAGGGAGGGAAGAGGGCTGAGACAGAAATGGCCAAATAAGCCAAAAACTGGACAGACAGCAGGGCCAGCAAGACCCCCAGGGGCTTTGAAAGATGGGGCTGTGGGTGTCTGAGGAACCTGTAGTACATCGATCAGAAAAAAGAGCGGTCCCAGTTGGGACATGACACAGGGATGAGGTTCTGGCTCAGAGAGCTGCATGAACACAGGGCTACCAGCTGCTTTGGAGTCAGGGAAAGAGCCTCCAGGGACTGGAGTGTAGTAAGCTGCACCTTCTGTCTCAGAGTCAGAGATGGCCCAAGGCCACAAGGGACCACTGTGTCCATCCCATCTGGCTCTTGCGACACAGGCCAGAGAACTGCCCCACAACAGTTTATAGAGCAGATTTCTTGGAAAAACATCCAATCTAGATTTAAAAATGGTCATGGATGGAAAATCCACCAGGACCTGTAATAAATTGTTCCAATGGCTAATTTATCCTCACTGTCAAAATTGTTCACCGTATTTCCGGTCTGAATTTGTCTAGCTTTAACACTCAGCCATGCTAGGACTGTCTCTGCCAGAGTGAAGAGCCCATTATTTAATATTTGTTCCCCATCTAGGTGCCCATAGCATGTAACCAAGACACCCTTAATCTTCTCTTTGTTAAAATAAATAGATTGAGTTCCTTGAGTCTCTCATGATAAAGATGATTAGGATTAGAAAACCTGTCTCATGGCTTTTCTCTGAACCTTCTCCAATTTATCAACATCCTTCTTGAATTGTGGGCTCCAGAACTGGACACAGTATTCCAACAGCAGTTGCACCTGTGCGAAGTAGAGAGATAAATTAACCTCTGTGCTCCAACTTGAGATTCCCCTGTTTATCCATTCCAGGATTACATTAGCTCTTTTGGCCACAATATCACATTTGGAGCTCATGTTTAGCTGATTATCCACCAGAACTCCCAAAGCTTTTTCAGTCACTGCATCCTAGGATAGAGTCCCCCCATCCTAAAAGTAGGTCCTGTAATCTCTGTTCTTAGATGTATATATTTACATATAGTTTGCCTTCACCCAGTTTACCAAGCCATCAAGAGTACTGTGAATCAATGTCCTCTCCTCTTCATTAGTTACCACTCCCCAATTTTTGTGTAATCTGCAATCTTTATCAATGATGATTCCATGTTTTCTTTCAGGTCATTGATAAGAGTATTACATAGTGTAGGGCCAGGAACCAGTCCCTGTGGGACCCTACACAAACTTTTGATGATGATTCTTCACTTACAGTTGCATTTTGAAAATTATCATCGAACCAGGTTTTATTCCATTTTATGCATTCCATGTTAATTTTATATTCATCTAGTTTTTTAATGAAAGTGTTGTGCAATGCTAAGTCAAATGCGTTAGAGAAGTCTAATTGTATTCCATCAGTGCTATAAACTTTATCAACTAAATTTGTAATCTCATTAAAAAGAAATCAAGTTAGTTTGACAGAATAAGAATATAAAAAGGGCCATCCTGTATCAGACCAATGGTCCAGCTAGACCAGTGTCCTGTTTTCTGACAATGGCCACGTGCTTCAGAGGGAATGAAAAGAACAGGTAATCATCAAGTGATCCATTCCCTGATACCCGTTCCCAGCTGCAGGCAAACAGCAATCCCTGCCCATCCTGGCTAATAGCCATTCATGGACCTGTGCTCCATGAAAATGTCTAGTTCTTTTTTGGGCCCTATTATAGTCTTGGCCTTCACAACATCCTCTGGCAGAGTTCCACAGCTTGACTCTTCATACAGCTTGTATGAAGATATATTTCCTTTTGTTCATTTTAAACCTGCTGCCTATTAATTTTATTTGATGATCCTTAGTTCTTTTACCATGAGAAGCAAATCACACTTCTTTATTTACTTTTTCCATACCAGTCATGATTTTATAGGCCTCTATCATAGCCCCCGTTACTTGTCTCTTTTACAATCTGAAAAAATCCAGATTTATTAATCTCTCCTCATATGGAAGATTTTCCATATCCCTCATCATTTTTCTTCCACTTTTCTGTTCTTTTTGCATTTTCAGTATAACTTTTTTGAGATGGGGTGACCAGATCTGCATGCAGTATTCAAGAGGTAGGCGTACCATGGATTTATAAAAAGGCAACATGATATTTTCTGCCTTATTATCTATCCCTTTCCTAATGATTCCCAATATTATGGTAAGTTTTTTTGACTGTCACTGCACATTGATTTGATGTTTTCAGAGAACTATCCACAATGACTCTGAGATCTCTTTCTTGAGTGATAACAACTAGTTTAGACCCCATCATTTTAGAAACATAGAATCATAGAATATTAGAGTTAGAAGAGATCTCAGGAGGTTATCTACTCCAACCTCCTGCTCAAAGTAGGACTAACCTGAGCTAAATAATCCCAGACAGGATTTTGACAAGCAGCAGCTTAAAAACCTCTAAAGATGGAGATTCTACCACCTCCCTAGGTAACCCATTCCAATGCTTCCTAGTAAAAAAACATTTTCCTAATGTCCAACCTAGTTCTCCCCCACAGCAACTTGAGACAGTTGCTCCTTGTTCTGTCATCTACTACCAGTGAGAACAGCCTAGCTCCATCCTCCCTGGAATCCCCTTTCAGGTAGTTCAAGGTGCTATCAAATCCCCCCTCATTCTTCTCTTCTGCAAACTAAACAAGCCTAGTTCCTTAAGTCTCTTCTCATAACTCTTGTGCTCCAGCCCCCTAGTCATTTTTGTTGCCCTCCGCTGGACTCTCTCCAACTTGTCCACATCCTTTTTGTAATGGGGGGCCCAAAACTGGACACACTACTCCAAATGCAGCCTCACCAATGCCGAATAGAGGGGAATAATCACTTCCCACGATCTGCTGGCACTGTTCCTACTAATGCAGCCCAATATGCTGTTAGCCTTCTTGGCAACCAGGGCAGACTGATGACTCATATCCAGCTTCTTATCCACTGTAACCTCCAGATCCTTTTCTGCAGAACTGATGCCTAGCTCATTGGTCCCCAGTTTGTAGCTTTGCATGGGATTCTTCTGTTCTAAGTGCAGGATTCTGCATTTGTCTTTGTTGAACCTCATCATATTTCTTTTGCCCAGTCCTCCAATTTCTTCAGGTCCTTCTGTCTCCTAATCCTACCTTCCAGCCTATCTACGA
This sequence comes from Mesoclemmys tuberculata, assembly GCA_007922155.1. NCBI lineage: Eukaryota > Metazoa > Chordata > Testudines > Chelidae > Mesoclemmys > Mesoclemmys tuberculata. The sequence continues at coordinate 1,061,206 of ML675611.1, forward strand.
CTCCTCCCCTCTTAGTGTCATATGCAAACTTTCTAAGGGTGCAATCCACACCATCCTCTAAATCATTAATGAAAACGTAAAAAATTGGATCGACCCCTGGGGCATCTCGCTTGTGACCGGCTGCCAGATAGACATCGAGCCATTGATCACTACCAGTTCAGCCCAATGACCTAGCCAGTTTTCTAACCATTTTATAGTCCATTCATCCAACCCATACTTCTTTAAATTTCTGATAAGAATACTGTGGGAGACTGTATCCAAATTTTTGCTACAGTCAAAGTATATCACATCCACCGCTTTCCCAACATCTACAGAGCCAGTCAGTCTTCATAGAAAGCAATCAGGTTGGTCAGGCATGACTTGCCCTGGGTGAATTCATGTTGACTGTTCCTGATCACCTTCCTCTTTTCCAAGTGCCTTAAAATGGATTTTATTTTATTTTGTATATATAGTTGGGATTATATTTTTCAGTGTTCATTACTTCACATTGATCAACATTGAATTTCATGTGCCACTTTGTTTCCCAGTCACCCAGTTTTGTGAGATCCCTTTGTAACTCTTCACAGTCTGCTTGGGACTTAACTATCTTGAGTAGTTTTGTATCATCTGAAAATGTTGCCACCTCACTGTTTACCCCTTTGAAGAGATAATTTATGAATATGTTGAACAGTACTGGTCCCAGTATAGACCCCTAGGGGACACTATTATTTACCTCTCTCCATTTTGAAAGCAGGACCTATTTTCATAAACCCAGGTTGATTGGCATTAATTATATTACCCTCCTTTTAGTTTTTTATTAATTGAGTCCCATATCAGCAACTCCATTATCTTTCTGGAATTGATGTCTGGCTGACAAGCCTGTAATTACCCATGTCATCCCATTTACAATTTATACAAATTGGCCCAACATTTGCTTTCTCCCAATCTTCTGGAACTTCTCCAGTGCTCAAAGACTTACTGAAAATCAACATTACTGGTGCAGCGAGCTCCTTGGCTAGCTCTTTGAAACATCTTGGATGCAAATTATCTGGCCCTGCTGATTCAAAAATGTCTGACTTTAGTAGCTTCTGTTGAACATTTGCCTGAGATCCAGGTGGAATGGAAAGAGTGTTACTGCCATAATATGAGGAGACTGCATCATCTGTTTTTTTCCCAAAATATATATAAAAAAAATGTACACATTATTGCCTTTTCTGCATTATTATTGATCATTCTACAATTTCCTTCTTGCATTGGAGCAATGCCATTGTCAGGATTAATTCTGTTCATTTTTTAAAATTCCTTGATATTCTCCTGTATGCTGCTGGCCACAGATTTCTTCTGTTTCCCTTATTAATGTTCTACAATTCCTAACTTCCGACTTATATTCATTGTTATCAATTTCCTTGTTCTTTCATTTATTTTATATATATACACACACATATATATATAGCTGCCTTCACTTTCCCTCTAAACCAGGTTGTGTTTAACCAGTATGACCATCTTCCTCAACTGGGGAGATTTGTGCCTTTTGGGGTATCTGATAAGGGGTTCTTAAATTATTCCCAATTATCATTCACATTTTTCTGATTAAATTCTTCATCCCAGCTGACTTGGCTCATAATTGTTTTCAGCTTTGTGAAAATGGACCTATTGAAGCACCAAGTATGTATATCACTGGTCTTGCCTTTATTCTGCTTGCGTATCATACATGTGATCAAGCAATTAATTTTCAGTTCTGTGATCAGTTCTTCTTTATCTGTTATGGACAAGGTCTAATAAAGAATTCCCGAGGTTGGCTTCAACCCTTTTTGAGTTAGGAAATTGTCATCTGTAATGTTTAGAAATTCCAAGCCTGTTTTAGTACTGGTAGCATGAGACCTCCAGCATATGTCACTCAAATTAAAGTTCCCCCAGGATCACACAGCTTTTGTTCCAACCGATTGTGGAGAGGTGTGTAAGCAGTCAGTCATCCTGTTCCACTAGTGTGCTTTGATTATCTTTAAAAGACACCAGCTGGTTCCCCATCTTGTGCTTTATTTGTTAGGACACTGATCCAAAATCATTCAAGATAATTTTCTTCCAGGTTATCAATTACTCAGAAATAGGTAAGGCCATTTGGACATAGAGTGCCCCTCCCCCTTTGGCCCATTGACCCTTCCTAAATAAGTTATAACCAGTGATTTTTAACTCTCCAATTATGTGGCTCCTCCTCCCAGGTTTCAGTGACCCACCAGCTAGACTGAGTTTCTGCTCACTCAGGAGCAATTCCAATGATGCTTGTTTTTCACCCATGCTCCCAGCATCCGGGTAGGGGCAATTCAAGGCTTTGAAGATGTGCCCTGTGCTCCTGCAGTGCCACCCTCTGAGAAGTAGCTGCCGTACGTGCAGGTGGGGTTCTGGCCTGGCCAGACAGGTCCCACGTGGAGTCAATCATACAAAGGACTAAAGGGAGGCCTAGACTTTAAAAAAAGTCTTTCTTTAGAATGTTACCCATAACACAAATCTCTAACATCACCCAGGTAATTGAGGAGAGCTACAGTACTTGAAGAGTATCAAATTTAGTTAGGGAGAGGAGAAGAGCAGAGTAGAATGTTATAAAGTCATAAGAAAGATCTGATTTTATATGAAAGGACTGTGAAAAGTAGCACAGCACAATACAATGACAAAGAGCCCAGTTCTGTGTTGCTTATTCACGCAAAATCCCCATTGACAGAGACAGAATAGATAATGCGTCTGAATTGCAAATGATATAAAAGCTTGGTCTGTCCGTTAGAACTAGGTGAATGTTGCAAAACTTATTCTTCAAATATTCATGAAGGAATTCACTCCAGCTGTGTGTGCACTGCTTTCTGCATTCACTGCATTTCTGCCCAGGGTGAATGCTTACTGAAGTCAAAGGCAAGGCTCCTGCTATGCTTGTCAGTAAATATCGGACTGAGTTTTGCCAGCATGAATACTTGCATAAATGCTAAGTGTGGAAGTTGGTCTCCTTGCAGAAAGTGAATTTTATATTTGTTTTCAATGAGATTCATAACAGAAAGCTGATAAGTTGTCTCCTATGGGGTATCCAAGGGAAGATTTAATGCCCGTATAAAAGGAAAGAACAGAACAGAACTCAGAGGGACATTTTCAAAAAGCACTTTTTTGAAGGTAAAATGCATTCTGGTTTCTCATCCTCTCATGAGGTTTTTAAGGCCCAGCTTGACAAAACCCTGGCTGGGATGATTTAGTTGGGGTTGGTCCTGCTGTGATCTTCTTCTGCAGACAGTTGTATGTTATGCAATCTTGTCATTGAGCTGGCAATCCAAATCGTAACTGGAATGTAACTTTGAATGGAAGACCTAGGTTAGAGTTCAGTGGAATCTCTGAAGACAGGGGATATGACTGGAAATGAGTTTGGTTTTCATTATGAGGAATAAGACCCAATACTTGTGTTAGCTTCCACAATAATATTGCCAGTCCCTAGCTGTTGTTCGGGTGCTGTAAAACATGCCCATCGGCTGCTGTCTCCTGTGCTGTAAAGCACGCCCTCCTCCTCTTGTCAAGTTAAAAAGGGCACTGTGATAAACCTACCAGAGCAAGGCATACCGTCATGATCATTTTCCTGTCAGCATCTATCACAATACTGCAAAAACAGTGTTGCAGGCCAAGCATTTCTACTGCTAGCTAATGAAGCTATTATGCTATCGACACTTACTGTGCCTGAAGATAAATGCCAGCATGAACAGTGATCTGAAAAGGGAAAAGGTTGGTCACATTTATTCTGCTTAATGATGTGTGGAGCACAAATTCTTCTTCCTTTGCCGGAAATAACCTTCCTTCAGAGCAAGGGATGTTGTGACTGCTACAGGACTTATGAATAGGGATGGGAGAACACACATGTAAACACCAAACACATTCAGATCTCATGGGCTGGTGAGTGGCTCAGAAACTGGACCCTGGGCAGCGTCCGGGCGTTACAGGAGGGTTCAGATATACAGAGTCATTTGCCAGCACAAGCAAAACTTGTCAAGAATGTGTCATACTTTTTCCACAAGCACTTTCATGCTTTCCCCCAAAGCACACCACAATCAGTAGATCCTCCTCCAGATCTCTCCTGCAAACTCACTTCTGCCACAAATCCCGACTGAAACTGATTGTCTGACCATGCTGAAGCAAGTGATGAGCTGTGATTCCTGCCCCTGACTGGCTAAGAATTGCACACACTGCTCATCCAATGCTGAGTACCCTCTTATCCTTCTGACCTCATCCTTTCTCCCCCAGCTCCCACCTGTCTCTCAGTCACCTTCTATATCTTGGCTTTCAGACTGTGACTACTTCGGATTTGGGACTGTCCTTCACTCTGCTTCTACAGCACCTTGCACCTGAACTGCTAGGAACATCGATGGTATAGTGCAATTCAGATAGTAATAAAGTCACTTCCATATGCTGCAGAAATTTAACCTCATGAGTGGCATCATGAGAACATGGGGCTGGAAAGGATCTCATGGGTCAGCGAGGCCAGTTCCTGGCCACTGCAGGCAACCCCATCATGCGATCCCCTTCATCAACTTACCAAGCAGGGCGCACGACTCGTATGACCATTAGCATGGGCAGCCAGGTGGAGAGAGGTGATGTGGCTACTGCTGCGAGGTGTGGGAGATGATGAGCAATGCTGCAGGGCGATGGGAGAGGGTGGGTGGGGAGAAGAGTGACAGGCCTGTGTGAAGAGCGATGCCTGGAGGACACCTGGCACCACTGATGTCAATGAGAGTTTTGCCATTGATCTCAGCAGCGCCTGGATCTCACCGCTGAGCTGAAGGCGTGAGTCTGTCCTGCAGCAGAAGAGAGCCCCTGAGAGATGGGAAAGGCCGTGGTGAGGAGGGAGATGGAAGCCGTAGGTTCCGAGTGACTTGCAGCAAGGATAGGACAGACCCAAGGTTCCTGGGCAAGGCCGGAGTAAGCACAGGAAAATGAGGCACGTGCCTTGGGCCCAGATTCATGGGGGAGTCCAACGTGCATGGTGATGCAGCCCCTGCACCAGGCCACGGTGCCACTCACTCAGATTTGGCCTGGCCAACCCTCTGTCATGATGGAGGAGCAGCTGGGCCTAACCTGAGGTGAGCAGTGGGTCAGCCAGCTGACTACTCATCACTGATGCAGCTGTGGGGCTGGCTCCTGACCATCTCAGTGGCCTGTTTGGCCTCCCCCTCCTTCCAGATGCCTGTGTCCCCTCTGCTCTGCCCTGAGGGCTCAATCCAGGCACAAGTCCAGGGAGCTGTTGTCCTGAGTCCCAGGGCAGCCAGGTAGCCCTGGGGGGCTGGGAGAGGGTCAGTAGGGTAGTGCTCACGAAGCACAAGCCAGTGACTGACTGACCTAGGTAGGAGAACAGTGCAGTAGAAAGTGAGAGCCTGAGGCCTAAGACCTCGTATACCGGGCTGGGGCTGGGGCTGGGGCTGGGCTAAGGTAGCAGTCCAGCCCTCAGTTCTGCTGTTAGCAGCAGTCAGCCTGTGAGCCTGCTCACAGAACGTGGCCAGACCAGAGCTGGTATTTCAAAGACACACACTCCTGAAGAAGTGCCAGGCACAGAACACTAGGCAAGCTCATTCCAGGAAGCTGTTTTCAGATATCCCGATACCAGAACGGTACAAGCTCGCCCAAAACTAACGAGGACACACTGCCCCTGTTCTAAGGGCAGGATGACAATGTGATGGATAGAGATGTCGTCTTAGTATGATGGATAGAGATGCTTTAAGCCGACCATCCTTTGCAAAGTAAAGAGTGATATCTTACCACGTCTGAGAGTGGCAACTACACATGTCAGGGCCAATGCACAAATTCTTTGTAGCAGTGTATAAAAGAGGGTCCCCGAGGAAGTGCCTTTGTCCGGCCAAGTGAGGAAGGGAAAGTTCTGCCGTTTGCTGAGCTGGTCCACGGTCATGCTCACACATGTATCAAGTGTGCTTGCGACATGCAGAGGGCATGTTTTACCTTGCTTCATCGGCAATAAACCTGGCTAAATAAATTAATAAACCTGAGTAAAACTTCGTCACTGAAGCTGACCTCTGGTCTTATTTGGTTATCTGATCACGGTTTGCTGTTTCAGCTGTCACAGCGTACACAGTGGGAGAACACACACGCAGCCAATAACTGACAACAAGCACAAACTCCACAGCCTCACAGAAGCCTCTTGTTTAGCTGGGCCCAGCAACGTGTTTGCCGGCGGCCTCGTAATGGGTTGCTCTGGTTCTGTTCATAAGTACACAACTTTGCCAAAGCTGGCCTTTCCTAAGGTGGGGAGAGGGAGACTGAACTGAAACCAAGTGTGTCTGGGGCGAAGAGACCCTAATCTGACAAAGCAATACAGGGGCTGGGAACAGAACAAAGGACTTCAGAGGACTTTCAACAGAGGGATCTTGAGGCAGCAAGGGTGGCTGGCCTGTGTTGTAGAGGATGAGCCTGTCAGGGACTGAGGGGGAAGCTTTGCCGGAAAGGGTATGGTGGATCAGAGAGTTGTTGGGCAGCAGATTCAGAGGGACGTGTTGGGCTGCAGTGAGTAACATGCTCTCTGTAACTGCATTTGAATTACCCTTCTGTGAAAAAGCAAAATCTGTTTCAAGTGAGGACTCCCCCAATGTAAGAGTGAAGGGTTCAAAAGTGCCTGTGCTCTCTGACTCAGCCATCGCTAGCCAGCTCTTTAAATGTTTCCTCCTTAATACATTTTCCTCTTTGAACAAGTGACATTTAATCTCAGCTTTTCAGGGCTTTTCAGGAACTTGGGACATAATGAGAGTCTGTGGCATCGGCAGAAGAACACAGTAAAATGGAAAGGAAGGGAGAGCCCAGTTAGGAACTGACTGTTCCTGCCAAAGCAGATAGGAAGGTCAGGTGCGTCATGCTTTTCCCACCCTATGGATGCTGTTGAGGTTTCAGAATGTTTCCATTCTGCACTGGGGTGAAACCAAGACCTTTTGAGTCTATTCCGTGGGTAAGTCCCAGCCTCGAATGGCCTAAAGCCCAGTGGCAAGGGCAATCACCTACAACATAGGGATGGCAGGGTCGAGGCCCAGCTCAGGGTGAGCGAGAGCAGTGTGGTCTTCCACCTCCTGGGGGAGCGCCCTGAGCACGAGGCTTCGGACTGTTCTGGGATGGGGCGTTCACAAACTTCCCTGTTGGAGATGTTCCACTGTGTATAAGTGATGGGCCTGAGAGAGTGATTCTGTACTTGGTCCACTGGCTCGGGCTCTCCGCTGTGGTTAGGGTCCAGTTGCTGCTCCAATTACCTCTTAAATACTTGTGAAAGTGGAACAGCTCCTACTGGGGAGATTCCCAGCCCCAGATGAATGCTCTGCCACCAGGCTACTGCTCCACGGGCCAGAAGTTTCATCCCGGACCTGAGAAACTCTTCATGGAAGTCGAGTTGAAATGGGCACATCCTGTGGAAAGCCTCTATTCTGACTAACCAGCATTTTCTGACAAAAAGCACTTTGGTGAAACCCCAGTTCAAGCTGTATGGCACTGCCTGCCACTGGCACGGGGCTGATGGTTTGCTTCTTCTGTGCATGCACATTAGAGTTGCCAACCCACCCGGACTGTCCTGGGGTCCCCAGGCATTGAAAGATTAACCTTTAATGGAAGGCAATGTCCTGTGACGAAACCTCCAGGAATACGTCCAACCAAAAGAGACAGTCCTATTTCACATGGGTCAGCCCCGTACGCACAATGTCTGGAGTAAACACACATGCACAACCACGTCCATGCTCAACAATGTCTGGAAAATGACATCTACTGAAATTCTCCTGCCCACCCAGGGGTGAGGGACGCAGCGTGAGTCAGAGGATGGGGTCAGGCTCTGACGGCACTCTGCAGAAGAGTGCAGTGGGGGGTGAGCCCAGGTGGTGATGCGGTAGAGGACTCTGCACTGCAAAGGCCGTGCCTCCTGTCTAGGGGTCGTCAGGTCAGTCAGCGTAGGTCCCTGAACTGTCCTGGGGCAGCACGAAGTGACTCAGGGCCCCTCCCCAAAGCCCATTGAAGTCAGTGGAAAACATCCCACTGAATTCAGCCCCCAACCGAAATAATCCTGGTTGCATTTCAAATCCAGCCCTCCCTGAAGTAACTGAGGCTGTTTCCTGCCACAGGGAGGGGCAGGAGGAGAAAGCGTTTCTCCTGTTATCTTGTGCTGAATTGTGATTAACTAGATCCGTGGCTGTGTAAAACCGTCTGTGCCACATGCACTTGTGTGAGCAATGCCCTGCAGGTTCCTGGATGCACTGGCACAGGCGTGCACATATCAGACAACTGCACCATCTGCGTGCAAAACCATGGCTTTGGAAGAGCACATGCAACGTTTTGCCTGCCCAATGAATGCAGGCGTCTCTCATACGTCTCGTCCATTGAAAGGGAGTTCTGCAAATCAGGGCTCAGCTGTCTGCATCGCAACTGTGCCCGGGAGGTGGAGGCCAGCTTTGGAGCTAGAGTGGGAGAGACAGAGGAGTGTCTGGGAGGTACTTCGCCTCAGTTTACCCCTCTGTGCCATGCAGCACGTGTGTTCCCGTGGACGTATGCAAAGGGGACCAGGTCGGGGGGAGGTGTCTTGTGCTCTGCTGCCCCACATAAGGCATGACTGGCCCTGCGCTAGGCTCCCACCTCTCAGATACCACTGCAGATGGAATGCAGGATGGAGAAATGGCTCATGCTCTCTTCCTGGCTGTTATCAGAGCGACTCACTTCTCCAAAAACTCTGTGTACTCGCTCCTGGGGATCAGTGTCATGCATAAAGAAATCCATATGCCTGGGATTATTTTCATCTTGAGGGCATTAAAGCAATAATGACTTCAGTGCAGGACGTTGTCTGATATTAACTGGCTGAGGTTAAAAGCCCTTGGTTTGAGTTTGGGCCCATTAATTCCTCCCAGTTGGCAATTTATTACCAGGAAATGCCGTGTGCTGAGGCTGTTATTGCTGAAGTGTGATAAGATATGAAGAACGGTGTGAGTAAATCAGTCCCCCTGATGAGCACACGTAATGAGGACATTGTTCAAGAGAGAAATTCTGGGAACATCCTCGTTACAGCAGAGGGCATTCCTAAGAGCAGTGCTGGCTTATGCTAACTACTCCAGTAACCCTCGCCGCCCTTGGAGTGGGATGGGTTTTCTCTTCACTGCCTGTTTTAAACACAGTACTATGATACAATACGTGGTAGCTCTCCCTCTGTCAAATCTGATAGCAGAGAAGGAACCTGCAGTGTCACTGGGGTGAATGAGGCACGTCAACACTAAATCCCCTGCCCATGGCTGGCCTCATGGTAACACGACCATGCCTTGTCTCCACTGGGCATTTACAGTGGGATCTCTAACCCGTGGTGGTTATCCCATGGTAGAAACACACCTTTTCTGTGAGTGAAGACAAAGCCATGGAGCACTGCTGATTTCAGTGACTGCATTCCCCCATTGCAATCTCCCCTACATGGGTTTCAGAGGAGGGTGAAGCAACGAGGCTCTTGCACTGTTACGATTTCATTATTTGACTGCAGTTAGGGCCTGCACACAATGGAAGGAAGCTCTCGGCTACTCCAGTGAGGCAGGTGTAAGCAGGGGGCTGGCGTTGAGCTGGACTGGATGTTTTTCTAAAAGATCTGCTCCAGGAACTATTGTGGGGCAGGTCTCTGGCCTGTGCAATACACGAGGTCAGACTAGATGATCACAGTGGTCCCTTCTGGCCTTGGCATCTATGACTATGGTCCCAGGTTAGGCAACAATAGGGAAGTGACTATTCAGGTGTAACACTCAGAAGGGGAGAGACTCCCTAGCTCATGGTAGCCCAGATTGAGCTGACTGACCGACACCACTCAGAGCTGGGGGAAACAGACAGGACAGGGACTGAGAGGTCTGGCTTCAAAGGAGACAGATACTCCTAACTGCAGGTGGAAATAGACGGGAAAAGAGCCAAGATAGAGAGAGGTGCAATAATCAGCACAGGCCGCCCGTGGATTATGCAGCTCATCTCAAAGACTGCAGCTCCTGACAACCTAGCTGCAGTTGTGAGAAGGATGAACAGCGTTCTGGGTGAATTGAGAGGCGTGTAAGACATGGGCGGTAACTGCCCTGCTCTACATGGCACTGGGGAGGCCACAGCTGAAGTGCTGTGTCCAGTTCTGGGTGCCACACCTTAGCAAAGATGTGGCCAGCCGGACATATTTAGCCTTGAGAAAAGAAGACTGATGAGAGACATGGAAACATTCTTCAAATATCTTATGGGCTGTCACAAAGAGGAGGGTGAGCAGTTGTTCTCCATGTCCACTCTAGGTAGGACAAAAAGGAATGGGCTTATCCACAGCAAAGGAGATTTAGGTTAGCATTTAGGAAAATCTTCTAACCATAAGGATGATGTTGTGTTGGTGATCCCTCGGCGGTTAAGGATGATCTTGCACAGGTTTTATGTTATGTGGGTCCTTTGGTGACTGAGGAGCCACAGAGTCATTGGCAGTCGTTGCAGTTGGTGTTAGGAGGCAGGGTTGGGCCACGATTGCTGCATGACAATTTTCTATCTTTCTTTTTGTGGCATTTTTCTACCTCAAATGTGGCCATTCCTTCTCTGACTAGACTTCACCACTTAGACATTTCTTGGGCTACTGTCTCCCAGTGTGTGATATCGATGCCACAACTCTTGACGTTTGTCTTGAGGGTGTCTTTACAGAGGTCTCTTTTGGCATCCCCGTTTCCTTTCTCCTTTGGTGAGTTGGCGTACAGCAATTGTTTTGGAAGGCGTGCATCAGACATATGCAAACGGTGCCTGCTCCATCTCACCTGGTGCTGAATAATCAGGGCCTCATCATTGAAGATGTTGGCCTCTGTGAGGACACTGGCATTAATGTGGCGATCCTCCCACTTTATTTTGAGGATCTTCCAGAGAAAGTGCTGCTGCTGGTGTTCCAGGTTTTTCAGGTGTTTCCTGTAGGTCACCCAAGTCTCGAAGCCGTACAGGAGAGTTGGGATTACCACCACTTTGTAAACTAAAAGTCTCTTATGTGTTCTGATGTCTTGGCAGTTGAACACCTGGCGAGACAGTCTGCTAAAGGCAAAGCTGGCACAATGGATTCTGTGCTGAATCTCAATGTTTGTCCTCTATGAGAGATGGCTGCCAAGGTAGGCAAAGTGTTCCACATTTTCCAGTTCCTCTCTGTCAGTGTAGATCTTCCTTGCTGAGTCTGATGGTTCACCGGGAACAGGCTGTGGAGAACTGTTGTTTTCTAGATGTTTAGGGTTAGCCCTAAGTTTTTATAAGCTTCTGAGAAGCAGCTGAAGGCAGTTTGTAGGTCCTCCTTTGAATGTGGAACTACAGCGCAATCATCTGCATACTGGAGTTCTATTATTGTTTCCGATGCTCTTTAGTTCTGTCACAGAGGTGCAGGAGGTTGAGGAGGTTGCCATCAGTCCGATATTGGATGTCAATGCCTGTGATAGACAGTCTTGGATTGATTTTTCGTAGCTACTAGGAAAATGGAGAAGAGACTGCGTGCTGGTACACAATCTGGCTTTACGCCAGTTCAGTTGGCAAAGGGCTCAGAGGTAGAGCCACTGCACAGGATGGAGGCAATCATCCTGTCATGGAGGAGTCTTACATTGGTGATAAATTTTCTTGGACAGCCAAATTTTGACATGATTTTTCACAGACCCTCACAGTTGACAGAGTCAAAGACTTTGGTCAGATCGATAAAGGCCATATACAGCTCTTGGTGGTGTTCTTGACATTTTTCCTGGATCTGCCTAGCTGCAAAAATCATGTTGATGGTGCTTCGTGATAGTCTGAAGCCACACTGGGACTCTGGAAGTACTTCCTTTGCAAGAGGGAGCAGAGAATTCAGTAGGATTCTAGCAAGAATCTTCCCAGCAATGGAGAGGAGGGCAATGCCTTGATAGTTGCCACTGTCAGCCCTATCTCTGTTTTGGTAAATGGTGATGATGTTAGCATTGCATAAGTCAGCAGGGATTTCTTCAGTGCACCACATTTTGAGGAACAGCAAATGGATCTTGTTTGTCAGTGTTTCTTCTCCCCCCCTACTTTCAGTACTTCAGCTCATATGCCGTCAGGACCTGATGCTTTATTGTTCTTTGTCTGCTTTACCATGCTGCAGACCTCCTCAGGTGTTGATGGGTTGGTGAGAGTTTCCCAGACTGGATGCTGAGGAATGGTGTCCATAGTGTCATCAGTCATAGTCGATTCTTGATTTAGAAGCTTTTAGTGACGTTCCTTCCAGCGCTCTTTGATGGACTCGTATTTAAGAAGGGTACTACCATCGTCAGATTCCAGAGGTGTGGGGCTACATGAACTTGGTTCATACAGGGTCTTTGTCTCTCAGAAAAAGCTCCACATATCACGTCTGTCAGCGAATGATTGGATTTCTTTTGCTTTGTCCTCCCACCATTCGTTTTTGATATCTCAGATTCTCCTTTGAAAGTCAGCTTTGAGCTGATGGAAACTGCTCTGCTTCTGACTGGTTGATGGATGGTTCTGCAAGCTACAGAAAACTTTTCTCTTCTAGTCCAAGGGGGCTGTGATCTCGGGTTTTGTTGTCGTCAAACAAATCCTGATGATGGTGGGTAGCAAGGACAATGGATTCCTCATGAGCCTCATGGATGGTCTGTTTTAGAGATTCCCAAACTTCTTTGACATGTGTGTTGTCGTTTCCAAGTGTGCGTATGGTTAGTTTTCCATTGAGGTGTGCCTGGAAGTTCTCTTGGTGCACTGAGGATTGAAATCTTTGGGTGCCGTATTGCCATGTGAGTGATTTGGATTGCGTTCTATGTTTTGGTGCAACCCTGATAGACATGACTGAGCTAACCAAGAGGTTGTCAGTCCAATAATCATGGGTTCCTTTCATGACACTGGTTATTTGGATGTCTCTTATATCCCATGTTCTTACAATCACATAATCCAAGAGGATTTTAAGGATAGTTAAGTACTGGAACAGGCTTCTTAGGGAGATTGTGGAATCACCATCACTGGAGGTTTTTAACATCAGGTTGGACAAACACCTGGCAGGGATGGTTTAGGTTAACTTGGTCCTGAAATCCACACCCATGACTGATGTAGTTATAGCAACCTAACCCCTGGTCTAGACAGCACAAGGTTCGTGGGAGAGCTTCTCCTGTCGATATAGCTACCACCTCTCATGGAGGTGGATTAACTAGGCCAATGGGAGAGCTCCCAGGCTTGTCATTTGGAGGTGTTGTGCAGGTTTCTTGTGGGGGCGAGGACTGAGAGGTCAGACATAGATCGATCACTTTGTGAAAAGCGTTCACCCGCAGGCGATAGGGTGTTTGTGTCTTTTATCATTTTCCTGTGTGAGTTCATTCGAGAGCTCAGTCATTGTCTGCGTAGATGTTAACGGGCAGTCAGTGCACTGGGTGAGGGACACCACGTGTTGTGACAGGCATGTGTAGGAGCCCTCGCTCTTGAAAGGAGTGTACTGGGGGGCGCTGGTCATTGCACTAGCGGAGGGGTGTCGACAGGTTTTACATCTCTTGTTCTGGCAGGGACTGGTCATGCTTTCAGTGACTGTGTTCTGCTCTGTGGGGAGCTTGCTTCTGACCATGAGGTTGGGGGGTTCTCTGCAGGCCAGAAGTGGAGGTTCAGGAAAGATTTCTGTCAGGATGGGGTCCCCATTGCGTATGGGTTGTAGCTGTTTGATGATACCCTTATGGGTTCTAGTGTGGGGTGGCAGGTGACAACTAGGGACGTGTGGTCAGATGGGGGCTTCCGTTTTGAAGCAGGTTCTCAATGGGTGTTTAAGTGGCCTGTTCCATGGTACTTCTCTAGCAGTGTCCTATCTGAGCTATCAGTCGGACCTCTCAGTCCACATCCTCAAAGGGAACCTGTGCAACACTTTCAAAGACAAGCCCAGGAATTTAAATTCATAACTCTGCTAGTTACAAATCATGGACCGACCAGACACACTGAAGCTATGGCTTCTGACAATAATCTGTAACCCACTAACCCCCTTTTTGTCTGTATGACTGCAGAGGTGTAATGGGCCACTTCAGCTTGAATGGTCTCTTACAATATGTGCTCACTATTTATGCTCAACAATCTGTTCCACCTTGTATGCTGCTGTGATGCTCGCAGTACTTTTCCCAGCCCTGAGGAAGAGCTCTTTGTGGATCAAAAGCTGGTCTCTCTTACCTACAGAGGTTGGTCCAATAAAATATATTCTCTCCCCCATCTTGTCTGTCCACTGGAAAACTGACATTTCCCATCAAAGTGACGTTTCCTCGAAAAAATGTTTTGGTTGAGCTGAAACTGTTCTGCATTCGTGAGATATCTCTCTGCACCAAATGTTTCAGCCAGCTCTCCCCCGCCCCTTGCAGGAGTCACCCATGTCTCATAGCAATCAGCGCAGCATTTGTTCGTGTTCATAGCATGGTTAGTGTGCCTATTCCTGTCCCGGTCCAGGCTGGAATACAGTCAGTTATTCTGCAGCTCTCCTAGAAGAGAGCAGCAAGATGGTCTGATGTACCAGACCTGCAAGCACTGTAGCTTGTCAACAATCTGTCCTACCAGCTTCCTGCATGGCTGCATCTGGAAAGGCCTTTCTCTCCTGCATGGGTGCAAAGGCACTGAGGAGTCACACTGCTTTTATTGATAACATTTGCATGTGCTGCTGGGAGTCCCCAGCTGGGAGCCGTCTCATTGCTTGGGGAGGTTCCAGGTGAGGGGAGATCCAGGGGCATTTGTTTAGGCTTGACTCCTTTCTGACCTCTGCTACCCAGGAAATGAAACACTGGGGTGTGACTAGTTAATTGTTGGAGGCTAACCTGGGCCCTGCCTGTGAGTAGAGTCTTGGGGGCAGCAATGGCCCAGCCCGAGCCCCTGAAGAAGCTGAGGATAGTTCATTTAGCCGAGGATAGTCCTGCTTTGAGCAGGGGGTTGGACTAAACACCTCCTGAGGTCCCTTCCAACTCTAATATTCTAGGATTCTATGATCTCAGGTGAGCGGCAAGGACCCATCTGCCACTGCTCTGACACTCCCTAGTCCGAGGCCCACACTGGGGGTTTTCTGTTCACTTAGGTTTGCCCATGCTTGTCTGCTCTGTGTGAGCAGGGCATTCCGAAACACCATGCTAACCAGTTGTGGATCTTGCTCCTCAACTGTTCTCTTTGATCTGCTGCTTCTGCGCTTGCTAATCTGCATTAGGTTCCCAGGTCACTGAGCAACATGGCACTGCGGAGCACCTGCTGTCCCTCTGGGAGTCAGGGTGACGAACAGACAATAGTGTAGTGGTTCTTCTGCTACAGCTGCTGGAGCAAACAGAGACCAAGGCGTTTTCATGGAGAGATGTGCAGTTCTTGTTTCACGCTGGTGAACTGAGCATTAAATTATAATGAAGTTGATATTAATACCCTCTGACAATCACTCTATAATTTATTTGCTGTTGTGAATGACAGATGAACATTGAATGGTATTAACCATTAACAGGTTCAGAAGTAAACTGGTGACATTCAGGTTTTTATTTATCTTGACTCTGTGAAATGGAAAATCTGGTGTCACTCAGTGTGATTATCTATACCCACGGAGACTGTTGTGACAACTGGTTCTGCAAATGTATCCAGATTGTGAGATCAACTGTAAAAAAGAGGCACATGTTTCATAAGATGTTTAATAACCTGTAATGACACATGTTGATAGGGAGAGGGCTGAGAAGGAAACAGAAGAACTGAATTAGTCTAAACAAAAGCCCGAGGTAATGATTCATAGACTGTGTGGAAATATTCTTGTTAAAAACAGGAGATGTCCAGCTGAAAGTTAATGAGTCAAAATTGTCATGTTGGATATTAGGCCTAAATGGTGGGCAAAATAATGAGGGGATGAAATATTCCATCCCTCACTCCCTTTTCAGATCCTTAAAAGAAAGAGATTTTGTAGGGAAAGTAAGAAAGAACAAAAAGAAGAGCAGACAAAGGCCTTGGGAACAAGCATCACCATCTCCTGGGACCCTCAGATCTTCTTCGTCCTGATGCGGAGAGATGTCATGACCAGACCAGACAGAGAGAGGGACCTCAATGACAACGCCACCTCTACCAGCCCCAAATGAATTCCAGACACTACCTAGAAGGACACTTATTAACCTCTTTTGTGACATTTGAGAGACTGTCACACAGAGGAACTTCTCCTTCTAAAAATCGACTTCAGCACCAGCAGTAGCAACATCTCCAGCCCATCTCAATTAACTTCTTCTCTTGTCCCCACAAGGACAGTGATCACCGTCTTTGATACCATCTAAGAGACTTTCCAACAACAGGCAATTTTTCTTCTAAAAGCTGCCTGAAGCTAAAGGGAAGGGAAACAAGGGATGTCATTAAAGTGAAAGCCTTATTTAATACTTTACATTTCAAACGCTTTACATCTGTTCCCTTCTATGCTGTGCTTTAATAAAAGGTTAAAAGGAGTTTTAGCAGAGTGTTTGCCATGGCGCTAAGCAAGCTGAGGTCTCTGGGTACCGAGACCCGGTAACGCTTTTTGATGCTAGACAGTAACTGGGTTATGTTAATGCCTTTACCCATTTATTCCATCTAAATTAACACAATAGGACCTTTAGGTGAAATTCAAATTGGGGACTGTAGTGTCTTTGGATTAGCATCCTTAAATATTTCTGAACCTTTCCTCATTAATCTTCTGAGAGTATTTCTTCTGCTTAGCAAAATGTACAGAGATCATGTCCTAAGGCTGTTACTCATCAGGCACTACAGTTCACCCCGTGATTCTTGGCATTTCTAGGGCTTCCTTGCTTTTGGTCGTAACTCTTAATTTAACTCAACCTTTTAATCCTGTGTGTTATCCTGTTGCACACTTCTTACCCTCACAGAAATCTCTCCACATAGCATCAGTGTGATTTATTATTAATGCCCTAGCAAGGCAGTTTGGCTATGTTTGCAGCAGACAGAATGATGTGTAACTCGAAACATCGGTAAGGCAGTGCTGTGGGCCGTCCTCAGCCCGGTAGCCTGCCCTTTAAATGTGTTGTTTTATGGTAAGTTCATACTAGAGGATTCATACAGCTTGTTCTGTTTGTAACCTCCTTTTTTTTTCTGGGTTACTTGGGAAAAGGCAGCACACACCTGTGTGCACAGGCGCCTAAGGTTGCTGACGACAGAGGAGATCCTGAGTATCCCAGTCATGATGTAGGATAGGTTGGAATCCTCTATCACCTCTCTGCTGCAGTCCCTTTACTCCTAAAGGAATTTAAAATTGGTGGTGCCTCCACCTGGCTTGACTCTGTACATGTTCAATAGCAGCCTTGGGAGCTTCCAGGACTAAGCCTAGTCTAATAAGTATAATCTCTTGCATGCGTCTAACTCAACAATTGCAATTATGCAAACGAAGCATTCGCTATACTTAAATTAGAGTTAACATACCTTTCCTTAACAAATGAAGGAAATATGACATCACAGACCGAAATTAAACATCACTGCTATTTTAACTCCCCAGGGGCAGGTGAGTAAATCAATTAATAAGTATAGTATACAGTATTAAATGAAACTTGTCTCTTTGGCATTTACACTGCCACTGTTTACCCCAGCTCTGGAGTGTTCCCTCCCTTACAGTTCAGAGCCCTGACGCCTGGCTGGTGGGGCGCACTTGAACATCTGAAGGAGACAGCTCTCTGTGGGTTCAGTGCATCAGTTCAGCCAAGGTATCAAGCTGAAGATTTTGAGCTGGCCGAACCAGATGTCAGCAATCCTGGCCCTGCTCGAAGACGGAGAGCCTCTGTCCCTTTTCCCAAGGCATCATGGGAGTTGTAGTCTCCCAGGATCATCTCAACTGTAAAATTCCCAAGGCCTCCCAAGTACCGGTGCCACACGTTAGTTGTTGCATTGTCTGCATTGAGCAGAATGTGCTGGTGCCAGCTCTTCGGGCAGCTGTGAGCTGCTGGCTCCTTCTCAGTCAGACACATGAGGCTCCTGTCAAATCTCTAAGCATGTGTTTATTTGACTTAACCACATTCCCACTGTGTGTGTTCCCTTTTCTACTCTAGGAGACCCCCACAGGTCCAGGGAGAGCTGGAAGGACATTTTCTGTGGAAACTTTTGCCAAAAAAGTTGTCCGTTTTCCCAAGCACTTTAGCTACAGGTGCTTTAATCAAATCAGAAAAGCAGCAGAGCAGCGACCACTCCCGGGCTCGGTTTGTCCTGTATGGTGACTGACGGAAAGCGGGGATTGCTTCGACACTGGAGATTATTGGTGTGGGGTAAGAGATTGTCCTCATCGATCCAGGGTCCTTGCCACTGCCAGTTGGTGGAGAGTTATGTTACAAGCCAGCTGGCTCCATCCCTGAAAGGGCTGATGGCTGACAGAGCCACAACAGGAAGAGATGAGGGTGTTTGCCCTGTAAGGAGCAGCAGGAGGCTGCAATGCAGAGGGCGACACTCAGGAATCAGATTGCTAGGAGCGAGCAGGATCCAGCTGGGAACTCTGGGAGCTGGAACTCAGACTCCAGCCAGGTAGGGACTGGCAGTGACCTGCCAAAGCAGGAAAGGGAAGAGAAACCTTGTGTTGTTTGGAGTGGTGCTTGGACTTTCATGGGGATTTGGAGTTGTATTTGCAATGTGTTTTCTATTAATATACCCAGCCCTCAAGGAGGGTTTTTTTTGACCAAAAAAAAAAAGGCTCAAGTGACATTCATGATGAGCCAGAATGTGTAGCAGACCCTAATGCAGAGAAACCAGGGGATTGGGATGAGGATATGGATGGAGATTGGGAGGCACCTCAGATTGCAAATCACAAACGTGAGTCAGCCACTGGCTGTGGTACATGGCAACGACCCATGAGTGGCCATCCCAGTTACAAAGGCAAATGGAAGCCTCCTATGATTGATAACCACAACTACCAGGGGATCTGGAAGCCCAGGAAGATCCCGAATCCAGATTTCTTTGAAGATCTAGAACCTTTCAGAATGACTCCCTTCAGTGCTGTGGCCTTGAGCTATGGTCAATGACCTCTGACATCTTTGACAACTCTCTCATCTGTACAGACTGAGTGGTGGCAGAGGATTGGGTGCAGTGAGAGTGGGGTCTAAAACAGGCTGCAGATGGTGGTGCTGAGCCTGGTCTTGAGGGCGAGATGATGGCAGCTGCTGAAGAACGTCCCTGGCTCTGGGTAGAATACATTCTAACTGTGGCTCTACCTGTGTTCCTTGTTCTCCTCCTTCTGCTGTTCTGGAAAGAAACAGCCAAGCGCTGCAGAGTACAAAAAGACATTTAGCTGAGGATAGTCCTGCTTTGGGCAGGGGGTTGGACTAGACACCTCCTGAGGTCCCTTCCAACTCTAATATTCTATGATTCTATGACATTATAAGAGTCCACGAGGGGAAATTGAGGTGGGCTGCCTGTAGTGTGACCCAAGGTGGGCCCAGTTACAGGTTAGTAGAACTGGTGTGTTTTAAAAATGCCTTCCAGGTGCCATTAGGGTCTGCTGCACAAAATACAGGCAAGGAAATCTGGAGAGCAAAAGTGACCTGCCCTTGTGAGCACGCTGCTGTGAAATGCGTACACTTGCGCTTGCACTGTATAGACTTGGCTGAAGCAATGAGGTGAGATCTTCACTTCTGCTCGTCACTCAGTTCAGTTTTATTCCCTTCTCTTTTTACCATGCTGCATTTTCAGAATCTTGTCCCACCCTTGCCATCACCCCCAAGGGCAGTGTGACACCCTATGCCTCCTGTTCTCCATCATCTTCCTGTCGTCCCCTGCGAGTTTCACATCCACGAGCGATGACACGAACATATCTCCTGCTCCAGTATTCTCAGTGGACCATCTCCATGTCCAGGGTACTCACACTGCCAGACGTGTCTGATGTTTGACCGGAAAGCCCTAGCCCATGACAAGGATGAAAACTCTTCTTGTAAGTGTGGTGGTTGTGCCTGGAATCTGCATTACTGGGTCAGGGATCCATTGTGGTAGGTGCTGTACAGACTGATCAGTTCTGCCTTCTGTCTGGCTTGCAGCTCTGTGCTGCTGTGGAGGTGGGCCCTTGAGCCCTGCTGATACCAGGGCCTGACCTCCCCGATGTGGGCGTCTCACAACTCCAAGCAGTTTTGGTGAGGGCTGAGCAGTGCCCGCAGGATCAGATCTGCAATGCCTCCTTGGCTCCAAGGTTGCAGCCTGTCTATGTCCTCTGTGCTCAGACTCTGGTGGGAGTGGAGGGATCCTACATGTCTCAGAAAATGCTCAAACCATAGCAGGATCAAATCTACAGCCCCTATTTTTTGGACACCCTGGTACTGCTATTTGACACCCCTCTTTTCCATCCCCACCCTTGTTCTGTTATAGTGTCCTGGAGTGAAAGATCCCCCTGGGATAGCATGGGACTGAACCATTGACCCAGCATTGACCGTTCCTGTCCTATGCCCTGTGTTCCTATGAACTGCTCTTGAATTGCATCAGCCTTTGCCAATTTTGCTTCTCCTGCTGTTCCCTGCAGCCTATATACCATTGCTTAAAAGGATGTCTATATCTGTTGGGACCACAGGATAATGCTCTCCCTAGGAAAACACTTCTTACCATTTGTGTACACAACTAATTTGTTAGTTGCAGACATCCTGATCAGATCACTGCAGACTATGTGGCTTTGGGAAGAAGGATAAAGGAGTTTGAAGCGCAAGTGGTGTTCTAGTCCATCCTGTCTGTTGAAGGAAAAGGCCCAGGTAGGAACCGTCACATTGCAGAAATAAATGTGTATTAATGCAGGTGGTGTTGGAGAGAGGGCTTTGGATTCTTCGATCATGGGATGTTGTTCCAGGAAGAAGGATTACTAGGAAGAGATGGGATTCACCTAACAAAGAGAGGGAAGAGTATCTTCGCAGACAGGCTGGCTAACCTAGTGAGGAGGGCTTTAAACTAGGTTTGACGGGGGATGGAGACCTAAGCCTGAAGATAAGTGGGGAAGTGGAACACCATGATGAAGCAGAAAGAGGAGGGTGCAAGAGGAGAGGTCATCTCCCAGACTACTGAACTGTGAGGCACAGAATGGGGAGGAGGTGAACATCCCTCAGTGCTGAAGGAACAGGTCCAAGACTATTTAGAAAGACTGGACATACACAACTCCATGGGACCAAATGCAATATCCTGGTTTTGGGAGCGTGTGTTTGCATGGGAAACAATTCTAGATTTATGTGGCAGGTTGGATATTGTGCTATGAAACTGCTAGGGGTGAAGACCATCTCTTGAGGTTGAGGAGTCGGAGAGCTGGCCCGACCAATGCTGAGAACCATTGATATCCATGGAGCTAGCAGGAGGGCTACTGTCTGGACCAAGTGCAGGCTGGAGCATTTCCAAAGGGGACTCCTGGGCAAAGAGACAATAGTCTGTAATGGTGTAAGAGAAGAAGAGAGGCACAGGATGTTCTCCATCTTCCCACAGGAGTGTCTCACCACTCTCTTTCAGGCCCAATGATTGTTTCAGTATCAATCCACCATGGAACCATCCCTGGGCGACAGAGAGTGGGAATGACTTTGTAGCCCAGTGCCTAGGGCACCAACCTGGTGGTGGGAGACCTAGGTGCAGTGTCACTGCTCCAGCCACTAGTTATCCCCAGTGGAACAGCTTCAGCGGGAGAGACGGAAGGATCCTCACATCAGAATGTCCTATATCCCAGTGGTTAGCTCACTCTCCTGAGAGGTGGCAGATCCTGTTTAAGTTCCCCCCCCCCATCCCCAGCAGAGGGGAGACGTGACCCTGGGCATTTCTCCATCTCAGGTGGGTGCCCTAACCAATGGACTAGAAGTTATATGGTGTGACCCACCCCCTTCTCCAGTTGGATTTTGCATGGGACTTGATCAGGCAGGCAGCTCTGAGCACATTGGCCATATCAGGCCCTGCAAGTGACTTCAGTGGAGAAACGCCTGGTTAGCGGATTGCTCTGGGGCTTAGGCAGGAGATGGAGCTCATGTGCGAGCAGTATGCCCACCCAGAGACAAGAACACAGTTGCTGCAGGAACTCTGACCCGGGAGACTTAGGGGCTGAGTGCGTGTAGGTGAGTTCAGCGGTTGGTGGTAGTTTTGTGGCTGACAGTGGCACTAAACCTGGGACTTAGTGCCTTCCTGGAGCAGGCTCATGCCCTTAAACATCACTTTGGTTTCTTCCTTCCTCAGTGATGTCACTCTTCCAGTTTGGAATGATGCCTTCCAATTTACTGTTAGAACAACCTACCCTCACTGTAGGAAGGGCCACAGCCCCGAGCGCAGACTGTCCAAGGGGTGGTGGGCCAGTCTGCTGGCAACCCGGGAGCTGGACAGCGATAGGTCTGACTGACTGACCAATCCACCCACAGAGGGGCGGGGCCTCTGCCAGGGCTGGGAAGATAAAAGGCAGAGCCCGCCGCTCAGTGAGAGACCGGCTGCTGCTGGATGCAGACGTGCCGTCCCGCCAGCTGCAGCACCAGCTGGACCCCAGCCGGGCCGCTGCCCCGAGCCAGGCCTTCCCCGAGCAGTGGTGCCGGGAACAGCCGCACCAACCAGGGCCCCAGGACTGGATAGGGCCCCTGGGCCCCAGGGAGTGGCCCGAGCCCCCTGATACTCTGGGGTGGGAGATAACCTCCGAAGCCAGTCCTGACCTGGACGAGCTGCCGGCCGCAGAGCCTTCGGAGGCGGGACCTGACCTGGAGGTACTTCCTGACGCTGAGGGCCCCCAAGGATCCTGCAACCTGGACGAGCTGCCGATCGCCGAGGAGCTCCCTGCCCTGCCGCCTATCGACGAGGAGGGACTGCTGACCCTGCCGCGGGCCGTGTACCCCGTCGACCTCGAAGACCCCGAGGAAGCAGGTACCTGGGGGTATGGGGCGGAAATAGCCCAGGGACAGCCATAGCTGTGGCTGAGTCCAAGGCCCGACCCTGTCGGCGTGCTGCAGTGGGAGCCCTGCTAACACAGTGACAACGCCTGTGCCACTGCTAGGGTCCTGGGATGGGATGCCGCGGAGTTGGGTGGGCCTGCGTCCCCCTCCCTCCTTCCCTGGACACCTGGGAAAACACATCCTTCCCTGGTTGCCAAAATAAACCCCTGACGCTTGCCCGCCCTGGCATGGGCTGGGGCAATTGATTGTTTGCTTGCCCGCCCTGCCACGGGCCGGGGCAATTGATTGTTTGCTTGCCCGTCCTGCCGTGGGCTGGGGCAATTGACTCTTTGCTCTGGAGACCCAGGACTGCACCGGTAGCAAGATGCTAACTTCCCCTGCTTTTTTCCGGAAGGTGCAGTGGCCTTCCTCTGAGGCTGGGCCCAAGGAAGGGCCACAGCGACCAGTCCAGACCAAACACCAGGCTACACCCACAAAAAGATTCCTGCTAGACTGTGATCAATTCTGCTTTGAGAATATTAGGTATTTTCCTTTTAACCTTAAGACAGAATTTGTGCCTTATCAAGTCTTTGGCTGTTAGGATTTAGCATAAATAGTAGTCAGTGAAGACTGCCCCGACTAGGCTTTCCACACAGACAGAAATGCTGGCCTGACATTTCATCTTGAAAGCATTGGTTGCTGGTCACAGACTTCAGTGACTTTTAAAATTGCTGTCTTTACTTATGAAACATTACATGAGTTCAGTCCAGAACATCTTGCTGCTGTCTCTACACCTCTGTTCCTTCGTCTCTGGCCATCACTCCTACCCAGAAGGGTAAATTGAGTGTGTTGGTCTTATGTTGAGGCTGGAAACTTATCTTTGTGACTTATCTTTTTCTGCCCAATGATTTTACATCAGGGTCTTGAGCTATTTTATCTATTGATTAGTTGTCTAATGCCTTGTGTGGGTCCGATACTAGTCAATATTTTCATTAATGACTCAGAGAATGGCATGCAGAGGGTGCTTACAATATTTGTGGATATGGTTTGCTGGGGCTTTGGAGGGAAGGATGGCCATTCAAAATGACCTCGCCAAATTGGAGAATTAGTCTGAAATCAACAAGATGAAATTCAGTAAAGTAAAGTGCAACATACTACACTTCAGCAACATCAGGGACCAGGATGTGGGTGGTCGTGCCTGGTGGTTAGAGCAGGAGCCAGTATTCAAGAGCAGGAGCCCAGGGTCAGAGGTCAGAGCCAAGGGTCAGGCCCGAGTTAGGTGGAGTGAGGCAGGGCTGGGTCCAGCTGGGAATGAGCAGGCACAGGAGTTATCACAGCTGTGGACAAATGCTTTGAGCAGCCACCGAGCAGCTGCTGCTGCTGCTGGGCTTCACAGCTGGTTTCTGCCTCCTCCAGCGAATCAGGCAGCGTAGCCCACCCGGCAGCCTACTCCTGGCCATCTGTGTTTGCCGGGTTCTCCATAGACTGGATCTGCTGCTGCCCCTGATTCCTGACAATATCTCCCACCCCCGAGTGTCCCACAGGGACCTTGGGGCCTGGTTTCTTGGGGTGCTTCCGATGGAACACTCACAACAGGCCGAGGGCATGGCAGTTCTTTATCAGTTCCCAAGGCTGCTCATCCAGACCGTAGCCTCCCAGTCCACAGGCTGGGATGAGTGGTGGTGATGAGTTGGAGTGGGGTGGGTGTGGACGTTAAACGTGACATGTTACAAGTACTTGGGCACTGTAATCTGAAGGCCACTAGGTTTACCCATTCTGAAATCTTGAAGGAGCTCAGATAGATGGACGGCTGGGTATAAGGGTCTGAGCAAAGAGCCACCACTTCTCCCCTATGGCCTGAATGGAGGCATCCTGGCGGGCTGGATCTGCAGGGTACTTGTAGGCTTCTTTGGCAGATTGCTAGTGTTCCTTGCACTCCTGGCACATGTGGTGTCAATGAGAGGTTAAAGAAGAACTCATGGGAAACTGTGGGTGGAAGCAGGGGTGAAGCCATAGTTAGCAAAGAACGGGCTGTTCTGAGTCGACGCGTAGATATACAAACTCGGCATGGAGCAGGAGCCAGTTGTCCTGCAGGTAACTTGGAAAGATGCTGCTCCCAGATGTGATTGAGTCTCCGTGTTTGCCCGTTAGCCTGAGAGGTGGATGAGACAAGAAGTCTAAGAAATTCCCATCAGAACTGGGAGATGAAAGTGAGGACCCTCTTCCCTCACAATGCCCATTAGTGATCCAAGGTAGCGAAAGACATTTCCCAAGAGGAGCCGAGCCATCTGCCATGCAGGAAGAACAGGACAGCTCTGGGATGAAGTGTGCCATCTTTGTTAGGAGGTCGATGGCAATCAGGATGATCAAGTGTGGCAGTTCATCAGTGAATTCCATTGCCTCTAACAGACCAAGGCTGTGGAGACATGGGCAGAGGCTGGAGGAGACCTAGGTCTTGGTATGGTGCACAGGTCAAAGGACCTTATATAATCCTTGATGTAAGGTCACAGGCCTGGCCATCAGAAGCTCTCTGAGACAAGATTCAAGGTCTTGAATAGGCTAAAATGGCTCCCGAGCAGTGATTGTGTTAGAGTTTGTCTCTCCAGAATATAAATACGATATTTGCAGCAGAGTAGGCCATTCTGTGGCTGGAATGCTAACTTCAAAGAGTAAAGTAGCTGTGCTAGTGACGTTCGCCAAGGCCATAATCCCTGGAAGGATTAGTTGCTGTCATGTGTACTCTACCTGTCAAACTACTGCAGCTATCTTTCTGCCATCAGCCGGGCGAAGCTCCCATCTCACAAAGCCCTCTGCCCACACAAATTCAGTCTGCTCCGTGGAGGCTAGAGATGGTTTAGCTTTTTAGGAATGTTGCTGAGCATAGTGGGGATGAAACAGAGGTAAATGGTCTTCATTGGTATTTTATCAAGGTAATTTCTGTCAAATACCAACCCAAGTGATGGACTTTTGGCTCGGTAAGATTAGTCCCTACACAGGGCTCTCCCTTCAAAATGTATCACTCTGGATAGCATTAAGCAGTGCAGAGTCCTGACGACTACACTCAACAAGAAGCTTTCTTCTCCCTGGTAATTTTCCCCCTTGGCAATAGATTATTTTGTTCTCATTTCTTTAAAAAGAGACACAGGGCCAATACTAGGGGAAAAAGTGATTAAAAAAGATGTATAAAATTCTTTCAAGACTTCTAAGGCTTATACTAAAAGCTATTCATTTCTTTAACCTAGAAGAGATTAGTTTTGAACAAAACCAAAGTTGCTCACAGGACTTTCTGAAACCTACAGTATTCTCAGTGTGTATAAAACATTTACATTATCTGCATGAGGAGTCTAGACAATGTTGTAAATACACCATTTAATTGGCGCTCTAAGGCTTTTTGCTATCTGGTAATTGATGCGTGCAAAACCAAAGCATCAAACCACAGTATTTTCTCTTCATTTCATGTGTACAAAAACACCATATTGTAGCCGTAGCAGCTCTTGGCACTATTCATTTGGAAAGTTAACACAGTAAAGCTGGAATAAATGAGACAATGAGCTGTGTGTTTCAAAACTGGATGGCTGCAATTATTTAGATCCTAGCTACTCATGTCAAATCCTTGGATAAGTAACAAGTTAACAGTTTATGTTGGCATTTAAACTTAAAAGGACAGCATGACAAAACCAATGAGAAGAGTGACACATTGTATCAGATTTCTTATTTAAATTAGGTATTTTGATCACCCAATTTCCAATGCAGACTGCAAAGCACTTTCAGATCTTCTGGATGAAAGATTTTTAATTCCTTAGGCATTTGATACAGACCCTCCTAGAGCTGCAAATGCAGCAGATTTACTAGGTTTCCCTCTTCATTTGTCATGAATCATACTGACACTATTTTAAAAATCTGTCTGTAGTTATGTATGTTCCTTATGTAAATGTTTTAACTGAACTAAAGGCAGAAAGAAATCACTCCAAAGAAAGCTTACGGTTATATCTGCACTATAAGCTAGGGATACGATTCTCCTGCTTTTGGACATATTCTCACAGTCGCGCTCCTCGAGCTTCCGTGAGTGTAAATTTCAGTGTAGCTGCACTAACATGGTTAGCAGAGGCGTGGCTGAATCGGGCCAATTATACCCATTGGTTTCAGGCATGGTTATATACTCAGCAAGGCTTGGCTGGTCCTCCGCTGCTGCTACCATGGCTACCCTACTATTTTCCTCCTGCTACCACAAGTATGTGTTACATGAGCAGTGGGGTCACACCCCTCCATCATAGGGGGGACATATGCTCTGTGTAATGTGGGGCCACATGTTGCAATCAAAGTCAGTCAAAGTGAGGCAAATAGTAAGTCACTAGGACACACGTTAAAAGGATTTAAAAAGGGCTAGGCAATAAATGAGTAGGAGTCACGATTGAATAAGAGTATTTCTAATGAGATCCTGCAGGGAAGGCTATTCAGTATTTGTATCCATTTCCCAGAAAGCAACACTTTCTTCCATCTCCACTTGGCTAGGGGTCTCCATCCCCTCCAGGCAAAGGGTGACCTGGCCTCAGTTATTCACACCTTCATCACCTCTCAGGAGTACAGCCATGCACCCTACAAGAAATGCAGGTCACGCTCACAAGCTGGGGGACTGTATCCTGGAAATCAGTGATTGGAAAGGACTAAGAGGTCCAGGCTGAAAGCCAATTGAACTTCAACTCCCGCTGTGTGGCTCAGAAGAGTAACACGTGCTTGTATGTATAACAGGGGATTGTCAAGCACCAATAGGGAGGTGGTACTAACTCCACTTACTGCATTGATGAGACCAATGTTGAGTTATAGTGTCCAGTTCAGCTGAAAAAGTGGAAGGGGCTTATAGAAGAGCTACAATAATGTTTCAAGGTCTAGAATCTCACATTCACAGTCTTAAAGGAGACCATTCTATCTAGTTTATCAAACAGAATGTTCCAAAGCAACTTGATTGTAGTCTGTAGATACCTGCAAGGAAGAAGATTCAGGGCACAGGAACAAACCATCCTGATGTGCAGAAAGAATAGCAAGTATGGTAGGTGACCAGCTTGGCTTAACAAAGAAGTCTTTGGTGAACTTCAACACAAAAAAGAAACTTACAAGAAGTGGAAGCTTGGTCAGATGACTAGGGAGGATTATAAAAATACTGCTCGAACATGCAGGAATGAAATCAGGAAGGCCAAAGTGCAATTGGAGTTGCAGCTAGCAAGGGACGTGAAGGGGAACAAGAAGGGATTCTACAGTCATGTTAGCAACAAGAGGAAGATCAGGGAAACTGTGAGGCACAGAATGGGGAGGAGGAGAAAATCCCTCAGTGCTGAAGGAACAGGTCCAAGACTATTTAGAAAGATTGGACAAACACAAGTCCATGGGACCAGATGCAATGAATTTGAGGGTGCTGAGGGAGTTAGCTGATGTGATTTCAGAGCCATTGGCTATTATCTTTGAAAGCTTGTGGGAATTGGGGGATGTCCCTGATGACTGGAAAAAGGCAAATACAGTGCCCATCTTCAAGAAAGGGAAGAAAGAGGTTCCAGGAACTGATCAGCCTCACCTCAATCCCTGGAAAATCATGGAGCAGGTCCTCAAGGAATCCATTTTAATGCACTTGGAAGAGAGGAAGGTGATCAGGAACAGTCAGCCTGGATTCACCAAGGGCAAGTTATACCTGACCAACCTGATTGTTTTCTATGAAGAGGTGACTGGCTCTGTGGATGTGGGGAAAGCGGTGGACGTTATATACCTTGACTTTAGCAAATCTTTTGATAAGAGTCTCCCACAATATTCTTATCAGCAAGTTAAGGAAGTATGGGTTGGATGAATGGTCTAGAAAATGGATAGAAAACTGACTAGATCACAGGACTCAACAAGTAGTGATCAATGGTTCCATGTCTAGCTGGCAGCCGGTCACAAGTGGAGTGCCCCAGGGGTTGGTCCTGGGGCCGGTTTTGTTCAACATCTCCATTAATGATCTGGAGGATGGGGTAGATTGCACTCTCAGCAAGTTTGCAGATGACACCAAGCAAGGAGGAGTGGTGGATACCCTGGAAGGGAGGGATAGGATACAGAAGGACCTAAACAAATTGGAAGATTAGAGGAAAAGAAATCTGATGAGGTTCAACAAAGACAAGTGCAGAGTCCTGCACTTAATACAGAAGAATCCCATGCACAGCTACAGACTGGGGACCGATGAGCTAGGCAGCAGTTCTGCAGAAAAGGACCTGGGGGTTACCGTGGATAAGAAGCTGGATATGAGTCAGCAGTGTGCCCTGGTTGCCAAGAAGACTAATAGCATATTGGGCTGCATTAGTAGGAGCATTGCCAGGGAAGTGATTATTCCCCTCTGTTCGGCATTGGTGAGGCCGCATTTGGAGTATTTTGTCCAGTTTTGGGCCCCCCACTACAAAAAGGATGTGTAGAAGTTGGAGAGAGTCCAGTGGAGGGCAACAAAAATGATTAGGGGGCTGGAGCACAAGACTTATGAGGAGAGGCTGAGGGAACTAGGCTTGTTTAGTCTGCAGAAGAAGAGAATGAGGGGGGATTTGATAGCAGCCTTTAACTACCTGAAAGGGGGTTCCAGGGAGGATGGAGCTAGGCTGTTTTCAGTGGTCGCAGATGACAGAACAAGGAGCAATGGTCTTAAGTTGCAGTGGGGGAGGTCTAGGTTGGACATTAGGAGAACATTTTTCACTAGGAAGGTGGTGAAACACTGTAATGGGTTACCTAGGGAGGTGGTGGCATCTCCATCTTTAGAAGTTTTTAAGCTGCGGCTTGACAAAACTCTGGCTGGGATGATTCAGCTGAGGTTAGTCCTGCTTTGAGCAGGGGCTTGGACTAGATACCTCCTGAGGTCACTTCCAACTCTAATATTGTATGATTCTATGGTTCTGTGACATTGAAAGAAAACTCTTTAATCTAGAAAAATCACAATAAGAACCATAGGTTGGAAGAAGAGGCTCAAAAAAATTAAATTATAAATGAGATGCAAATTCTTAAATGGTGAAGGTGCACCTCACTAAAGGATGCTGTACATTCATCATCCTAGAAGTCTTTAGTTAAAGACTAGGTATCTTTTAGAAAGATATACTCTTCTTCAGCATATTACTGGGCTTGATGTAGTTTTCACAATATCAGCGAAGAATAATTGCCTCCACTGAAGGAATGACTGGGTGGCATTCTTTGCCCTGTGTTCTGAAGGATGCCTGACTAGATAGTCAGTTCTGTTTTTAAAATCTGAGTCTAATCAAAAGGCACATAGACCCCACTGGGAATTCCTGCATGCCTCGGTGTGTGTTTTAATGAAATTAAATCCCCTTTTCTTATAGCACTTTTAAAAATCTTCTTCTTTCAAATGTTGGTTGTAAAGAGAAAAGAACATGGGAACTGTTTGTAGAGGAGTACTTACTGTGCTGCACATTTAGCTGTAAAACACTGATTGTTTTTTACACACACGACAATAAAACAAGCAGACAGTTCTGAGGGCTGTAAAGAACAAAGGCATTGTATGCTATTGAGACACTTGACTGGGCGGCTTAATTCACTCCGAAAGGTGAAAGACAAGAAAATACCTCTAAAATGCTCAGCTATGGTGTATTTATTTGGGGGAAATTAGAAACTAAACCTGCTGTCAGCAGAATGTCTCCATGTGTGGGGATACCTACTAGACAAGCATGATTGTAGCTCCATCTCCTTTCAACAGCCAGATAGACAGGGGAAAAAAAGGCAAATTACTTCAATTGCAATGACTTAGCAGCCGTTTAGCTCCAATGGTGCTGACAAGTATCCACTTATCTCTATGTGGAAAGTTTTTTTCTGACGATAATTAGCTGTTACTATATTATTGTGGTGTACAATGGAAATGGGTTTCTTCCCTGGATGCTGCTACATGTGTGGCTGTGCAGTGACAAGAGAGTCACACTATTCCTGACTATAACTGTCCTTTGTTATTTGAAACATCCTGCCAGCATGAGCAACACTAATCCACGGGGAGAATTCTGGCAGTGCATGTAAAGAATTGCAGTGAAATTAAGGAAAAATGGACACAGTGAGTCTTGTTTTTACAGTTTAACTTGAGGGAAACATATGTGACATTTTCTTTGGGAGTGCCAGGTATTGTAACTACAAGGTGCTTTTGTTTCACTGCCAAGACTTACTAATCGGGTCATTTTTAGATTTCTGATGCCTGTTTAGACGTGTATATGGACAATGATATCTGCACTTGCGATAATGGTATAACAGTTCCTGAGGGGGAGCCGTGTTAGTTTGTATACAGTAAAAACAACAAGAGTCCTGGAGCACCTTAAAGACTAACAAATTTCTGCAGGCATAAGCTTCCATTGGCTGCAACCCACTTTGTCAGATGCATGAAGTGGAAGTGGGTTGCAGCCCACGGAAGCTTATGCCCACAGAAATTTGTTAGTCTTTAAGGTGCTCCAGGACTCTTGTTTTTAACAGTATAACAGCGTATAAGTCATGCAAACCCTCATGCTATGGGCCAAAAGGCAAACACAAAGTGGGAGGGGGTAGGAGGCAGTTTCTACTTTGAGCATGTTGTTGCATAATTGAGACTTATTTGCACGGGGAGAGAGGGGGCTGCAGCGTCTGAACCCTCTGGGATTGGCTGCTGAGTGAGGCAGCATAGCGTCTCTCAGCTCTGCTCCCCTCTGGCAGTCGTTAGGGCTCTGTCTGCACTTGGAGAGGGAGAGGTTGTGTTCCCCGCTCATGCAGACGTGCTCGTGCTGGCTCTCATTGAGTTAGCACCCTACTGACAGTGGTGTAGCCATGGTAGTTCGAGGAGCGATGAGTCTCGTCGCAGGCTAGTTGCCACGAGCACGTACCCGCGCTGCCCAGGCTGGTCTGTGCTCACGGCAGCTAGCCCGTATTATTGCTGCCCAGCCTCCCTTGGCGGGATCGTGCTGTGTAGTGCACCGGTTGGATGAACGCGAGAGGAGCACGTCTGCCTGAGCTGGGAATCCCACTCCGGCTCCACGAGTGAAGGTTGTTGGGGTTCTCCCGCCTGGACGAGTCGCTGTACCTGCGGATTTAGAGCCTGGGCTTTAGGCCAGGCTTGTTCTTTGCCCCCGTGAGAGGAAATTGTCCGAGACCAGGAGGGCAGGGTCCTCTGTGCCCCACCGTGGCACTGGGGGGGGGACAGGAAGTGCCACCCTGTAATAAAGGGCTGAAAGAGGGAGAGGCGTCTGCCACTGCACAGGGCAGCAGGTTCTGCTTTTAGCAGCCCTCCCTTGCCAGCCACACGTTGCCGTTCTCTGGCGTCACCAATAAGCACAAGGCAGGTTGTGAGGCTACCCTGGGGAAGGAAGTGCTGGGATCTGCCTTCGCTGGCTGTAGCCCTGCCAACCTGCCTGTGGACAGGGCAGTTGTGGGGCAGCTGAGATGTTGGGGCTTTCTACGCGGAGCAGGGACACAGGGGTACCTCTCCCTGAGCTCTCCTGGGGTCAGGGCTCAGTTGACCCAGCGCTTCCTTCCCTGTGCACAGCCCCGCAGCAGGGCACAGCCCACAGAGCACTGGGAGAGGTACCATGCAGTGCCAACATCTGGCCTGCAGCCCCCCATCACCCCACAGCCTGCAGCCCCTCTCCTGTGCAGACCCGCAGCCCTGTGCAGTGTGTGGTGCTGAAGCCGGGGAAGGCGCATCCTAGTGCTTCCTTCCTTGGCTGAGGCCTCACAAACCTGGCCACAGCTGGGGCCTTTCTGTCCATCAGGTGTTCATGGTAAGCAGTACGTCATGGCCAGTAGCTGAATCCAATTGCCAGTCATCCACGGGAGGGGTGGGTTCCCAGCCAAAGGCTATTATAACCAGGTGTTGTTAATATCCAGGAGGCCATGAAGGAACGCGTTGTGTTTCTGTCTCTCTAAGGCGCAGCATGACCCCGATCACGGCCATGTCGGAGCACTTCTTTAATGGGCGTCATTCTTAGAAACCCACGCGGCAGGGCAGGGCTGTTATCCCATTGCGCAGAGGGGGCTGAGATATACTAAGTGACTTGCCCAAGGCCACCCAGGAAACATATGGCAAAGCAGGGAACTGAAGCTGGGAAGTCCTAGACTAGTGTCCTACCCACTTCACCATCCTTCAGCCTTTTGCAGCTTCCAGCTTGTGCCTGGGCTTTGTCCTGTCTTAATGGGAAAAATGTTTCCATGCACCTTCCTCTGTAATGTTTTGTCTTGTATCTGTATATAGGGGGGGAGATTATATCTGTCCTAACAACGAAGGAGCACACTCCCAGCCCTATGTCCAACAAGGCTTCACAAGAACCTCTAACTCTGCCCCTGAATTTTGTTACCCATAAATTGTGTGTGTATAAAATTTTGGCTTTGTGCACAGAAACAGCCTTTGCATGTGCAATACTTACGTCTCTGAAGCCCTGCTTCCCACCAAACTAAAGTTTTGCTTATGTAAAACTTAAGTGGGAAATATGGGGAAAAAAGATGGAATTTGTGAGGCACATTTTTAATATTTGGTCCTAAATGAACTTTAGGCATCTTAAAGTTTCTCATCAACCACTTGAATTTTTATTTTTCCTTCAAAGCCTCTAGGAGCAACCTTATAAAAACTCTCCCTGTCATCATTGTGCCACTTTAACTACATTTCAGCATGTCACGTTCATTTCCCCTGTGCAGCTGTACACAAAGTGTATCTTGGCTACCTGAAAAAATAAGCAAAATTGAACTAATATGGGGAGAAGGTTTCAGCTTTTGCACAACTCTTTTTTCTTACAGATCCAATCGAGATAAACAAGTGCACAGGGCTAGATATATAGATACAATGACATCCTCACGCACAGTGCTGGCATTAGAAGATATGCGACAGGATACTTCATTAGTTTACTGATTCACAAATCAAGTTCGTGGGAATAATTTTACTTGCCATATTGATTATATTAGCAAATTATAGATCTCAAGTTGTGTCAACTTTTGGAAGATTCACAGGTTGTAATGTCATTACTGACTCACTATTCAGAGAATTTTGTTGTTAACATATTCAGTTCTTATCTAATCATGTCTAATACTGAGGTCAGACTAACCATTTCATTCTAATAGGACTGTGTATATAGGACACGCTGGGGTAACAAAGTATGCACTGGGTCTGGGGTGGCAAGATGTTCTTTTCCAGAAGCCCTGCATGCACTGACAGCCAGTAAATTCAATGCCCTCCTGGCTTTGCCAGAGATATCACACCGCGGGGGGCGTGAACAGAGAGTTGCTGCTCTCTGAAGGATGCAGGCCAAGCAGGGAAAGGCAAGCTGAGAGGAGCATATGTCTGAGGACTAAGGAAACACACTTGCTGTTATGTAGAGTATAAGGCTAGACGGCACCACTAGATTGACTTCCCCAATACGCACATATAAAACCCAGCAATGGAAATGCGACTAAATGAGACGCACAGGAGACTAGACTCTGGTGTGCACTGGCAGAGGATACCCGTCCTCGAGGCCCCTGCCAAGGAAGGGATAAGGTTAAGTGAGGCATACCTAGGTAATCCTGGCAAGTGACCTGCACCCACACGCTGCAGAGGAAGAAAAAAGCCCTCCAAGACCCCTGCCAATCTGACCTGGGGGAAAATTCCTTCCTGACCCCAGATGGCAATCAGTTAGACTAATTACATTATTTCCCCACAATGCCTGTTGGGAGGCATGCTCATGTGCCAGCTCTTCCAGTGTTCTGGGATGGAAAGTCACTGGCTCCCCCATTCCCCTGTTTGAGTGCATTCAGTTCTTTGTGTAGCTCTTCCCTCTCAGATGTGATAATTTCCATGGCTAGACAATCATTTTCCAGCAGGCAGACTGCCTTCATGCACACGTTCCATATTATCAACATTATTGGAAACCAAGGCAAAGTATTGGGGCCATATCTAGATAATCTTTAATCTCCTTTCCATCCTCACTGCATAGCTGCCCAACCTCATCCTTCTGTTTGCTCTCTTTATTTCTGTAATTAAAACAAACTCTTCGGATTTATTTTAATGTCCTTGACCAGAGCTACTTCAGCTTGACTTTAGCAAATCTCACTTTATTCTCACATTTTCTAATCTCCATGACGCTGTCTTCATCAACCCCTTTTCCCATCCTCTGTAGGTTCTCTTCTTAGTCCTAATAACCTTTCTGAGGTCATCATTCATCCATCCGGGTCTGGCTCCTTTGCCTACAAGATTTCCCCCTTGGCTGGGGTGCCGCCCTACAGTAGATTTGCCTACGCGTTACTCGACCGTTTGCACACTGCTGCATGTGCTCCTTAGAACGTGCTCTGCTAGTGGCTGCAGTCCAGAGCCTAGGGCTGGGGGCTGTGTGGCTGCAGAAATGCCCAGGGTGAATTTGCAGTGAGCGCCACACTCCCCTGTGAGTGAGTTAGACTCATAGACTCATAGACTCATAGGTCAGAAGGGACCAATATG
>ML675611.1:1096423-1125000 GCA_007922155.1 Mesoclemmys tuberculata
AAGTCATTTGCCCCCACTACTTCCCTCGGAAGGCTATTCCAGAACTTCTGCAGGACGTCCCCGCTGAGTGTTGACAAAGGGCTGAATGGAGCTGCTGGGCTCAGCCCTGGGCATGGGATGGTGCCAGTGCACATGCCAGGAAGTGCCCCAGAACAGCTAATCCCTTGTTGCTCTCAAGTCGCTGATCAGCTTCTCTTGCCAGTGCACTCAGGGTGAGAGGCACGGCTGTGGCCACTCCGACACATTTCTGGGGTGGAGCAGCACTGCTGAAGAAGACAGAGCAGGTCCTAGCCAGGCAGCCCTAGAGTGATCACAGGGTATAGGGTCTGTCTCCCCTACAGCAGCACTGGAAGAGGTCGCACAGTCGGGACACGGGCCAGCTCCACTCGAACCAGTGCGCTAAAAGCAGCGGCGTGGATGCTACAGTGCAGATAGGCACCCATGTCCAAGTCCACCTGCACCACAGGGTCTGTACTCAAGTGGCCGGCCTGTGCCACAGCGCCCGTGTTGCTAGTTTTTGCATGCTAGCTCAGGTGGAGCTAACGTGTGTTTGTCCAGCTGGGAGGCATACTCCCTAGAGCACAGGGCGCTGCTGTGGATTCTGTGTGTGTCACCCATGGAGACCTTCAGGAAAGGGCAGAGACCTCAAGAAACTTCCCTCAGCCAACACTCCTCTGCCCATGTGCCCTGGTGTTGTCATTACTCTGAGTCCAGCTGGCTCACAGGGTAGCATAAAAACCTCCTGATGTGA
Organism: Mesoclemmys tuberculata; assembly: GCA_007922155.1. Taxonomy (NCBI): domain Eukaryota; kingdom Metazoa; phylum Chordata; order Testudines; family Chelidae; genus Mesoclemmys; species Mesoclemmys tuberculata. Next base: position 1,097,175 of record ML675611.1, read on the forward strand.
CCTAAAACCATCTCAGTTTTAAAGTCTGCTGTTGTGCGGCCTCCCAGGGCTGGGGAAAGTTCTGGATTCCCCTGGAAATGGAGAACTCGTCCCTTCCCAGTTCTAGATCTGCAGGGCTGGTGTCAATTGGACATTATGGCATGTCATGTATAGAAAAGCTTTCATTGACCCTGGACTGAATCTTGCATGTCCTGGGCCTTGTGCAATGGTACCTTCTGGAGGAAATACCACTTCTGATGAAGCAGGAGGAGACATTTCACTGGCAAGGTCAGGTATTTTTTAATGGCCACTCTTTCAAGTTGCTGAGCAGTGTGGCATGTCCCAGTCAGTGTCTTGGGAGGCTGAGGTTGTGGTGGGGAGAGGAACTAGTGGGCAAAGAGCGGGCGAGGTGGACAAAGGTACACGTTAAATAGATGCATTAAGTGGCTCTGTTTTGCCACATGGTTACCACCTCCACACACATGCGTGTCTGTGACTTGTCTCTTTAAGATGTCTGGTTACAAAGCTTTATGTTGTGAGCTGTTTGGGCGGGGCTGCTTTTCTGTGCTATGTTTGCACAGTGCCTAGTACCAGGGGTCCAGATCCTGGACTGGGTGCCCAGGCTATAAGGTAATACAAATCATTACCAACAGAGTGCAGCGAAATGACAATTAGGCAACTCCTTGGTGCACAGGTAGCAGATAAGAGCCTCAGAAAAGCAGGCAAGCATGAGCAAGAGACTGAAATTCAGGGCTGGCTCAAGAGCAGCTCACCGGTTGCAATAAGGTCTTTAAAAACTCAATTTTCTGTTGGTTCCTTTCCAGATGGAGGGAAGATGCCATTTTTCACCTTGTCCTGTGCTAGCTATGCACTGGCTACTAAGCTTATTTCTGAGCGAGATGCACACTGGATGTGCTCAGCGTAAGATCCTTGAATGCTCTGCCAGATATGAATGAGGTAGCTTAAATAAGATATTTTACACATAGTGCTACCTAGTGGCTGAATGGTATCATACAGGTTAGCATTCCACTACATCTTCCCCTTTCAGTTCTACCTTCCTACCATTTACAAAATTTACAATATCTTTGAACTTCCGTGCGGATCAGTCCCTTAAGAGTTTCTGGATTGTACTGGTTTTTAATTACATGAACTTAATGTGAAACAACTCAGTCATCTGGCTGGTCCAGTAGTTTCAACGACTGGTTGTGGTTGGTTTGGAATTCTTGAGTCATCTTCTAGCCCTGGAGGGATCATGAAGTGCATGGGCCAAAGAACCACAGAGACTATTTACAAAGGCAAAAGCTATGCATACAGAGTGATCAACGGATCACAGACTAACAGTCCTTCCAACAGCAGTGAGGCAGCCATGATGGGTCTAGTGAAAAAGGTGGGAGAACGCGATGGAATATTTGGTGATATTGGATGTTTGAAAGGAGATTCAATAAAAATCAACATAAGATACAATGCTAAACCCACAGGGTATACATCCCTGGCAGGGCTCATATCCCATTACTTCATAAAGTGGAAACTGAGTCAAAGAGAAAATAAGGGATTGCCATAATTGAGGAAATCTGAGACAAAAGTATAGTGTGCCTCAGAAGTACCAGTTATAAAGAATTTTTGGGAAATATGAATCTGTACGGATCTTAAAAGAATTAATGAAGCAGCTGTGAGAGAAAAATATCTCCTCCCGATACTGGATGACTTCCTCCTCATAGTGAAAGGAGCTACAGTTTTCTTCAAGGTGGGTGCCTTGAGCAGATTCTGGCAAATTCTTTTAGCCAAAGGAAGAGCTAAACTGACTATATTTGCCACACCCCGGGAGATATTGCTTTTGAAGATTAGCTTTTGGGATTATCAATGCAGATGAAATGAGGGAAGTGATTATTCCCTTCTATTTGGCATTGGTGAGGCCACATCCGGAGTACTGTGTCCAGTTTTAGGCTCCCTGCTACAAGCAGGATGTGAGCAAATTGAGTGTCCAGCGGAAGGCAACAAAAATGATAAGGGGGCTGGAACACATGACTTAGGAGGAGAGGCTGAGGAAAATAGGCTTGTTTAGTCTGCAAAAGAGAAGAATGAGTGGGGATTTGATAGCAGCCTTTCACTACCTGAAAGAGGGTTCCAGGGAGGGTGGAGCTAGGCTATTCTCAGTGGTGGCAGATGACAGAACTAGGAGAAACGGTCTCAAGTTGCAGTGGGGGAGATCTAGGTTGGATATTAGGAAAAAGTTTTTCACTAGGAGCACTGAAATGGGTTACCTAGGGAGGTGGTGGAATCTCCAACCTTAGAGGTTTTTAAGGTGCAGCTTGACAAAGCTCTGACTGGGATGATTTGTTTGGGGTTGGTCCTGCTCTGAGCAGGGGGTTGGACTAGATGACCTCCTGAGGTCCCTTCCAACCCTAATTTTCTATGATTCTATGATTATAAGTCCCTTGTGGGGTTATTGTGACCTCAACTCCTAAGTCAATTTTAAACTCAATAGTCTTGACATGAATATTCAGTTTCACTCTCCAGACAGGCTCTGTGTCATAACAACTGATAGATCCCAGAAGCCAGGGCTCTTGATTGTCTGTAATACAAGTCAACTCTCTGACTACTTCAATACTTCAAACAGCAGCAAAAGGTCAGTGTTTCATGCATTTATTTCCCTGTGTGCCTCCAACCGAACACGCATCATCTTTAAGGATATGACTTCTTCCACAGCTTGTGCATGTAGTCTGAAATTTGTCCCTCTTGGCCTGAGAGTTTTCTCTCCTTGCCTCAGGGGTTTTATGATAATGAAATTTAATTCTCAAGTGTCTGCTTATAGCTTCTAAGGTAGTTTCTGGGTTTTTTTAAGTTGCTCCTGCTTTTTTGTTCCATGGTTTGACTAGTACAGACTGCTTTGCTTTCTGAATAGTTGTGTCTAGGGATAAGTCATAAGAACATAAAGACAGCCATCCTAGGTCAGATCAATGGTCCATCTAACCCAGTACCCAGTCTTCCAACAGTGGCTGGTGGCAGATGCTTCCAAGGACATGAACAGAACAGGGCAATTTATCAAGTGATGCATCCCTTGTCACCAGTTCCAGCTTCTGTATGACAGAGATTTAGGAACACCGAGCATGGGGTTGTGTCCCTGACTATCTTGGCTCATAGCCATAGATGGACCTATACTTCATTAATTTATCTAATTCTTTTCTGAATGCAGTTAGACTTTTGACCTTCATAACATCCCCTGTCAAGAAATTCCACAGGATTACTGTGCATTGTGTGCAGAAATACTTCCTTTTGTTTGTTTTAAACTTGCTGCCTATTCATTTCATTGGGTGACCCCTGAGTCCCGTCACTTTCTCCACACCATTCACGATTTTATAGACCTCTGTCATATCTCCACTCAGTTGTCTCTTTATTTTTCTAAGATGAACAGTCCCAGTCTTTTTAATCTCTCCTCATAAATGGAAACTGTTCCACACCCCTCATCATTTTTGTTCCCCTTCTCTGGACTTTTTCCAATTCTAATATATCTTTTCTTGAGAGGGTGACCAATACTGCACACAGTATTCAAGGTGTAGGCGTACCATGGATTTTATGTAGTGGCATTATGATATTTTCTGTATTCTTATCTATCCCTTTCCTAATGGTTCCTAACATTGTTAGCTTTTTTTTCACTACCACTGCACCTTGAACAAACGTTTTCAGAGAACTGTCAATGATGACTCCAAGATTTTGTTCTTGAGTGATAACAGCTAATTTAGACCCCATCATTTTATGTGTATAGTTGGGATTATGTTTTCCAATGTGCATTACTTTGCATTTATCAACATTAAATTTCATCTGGCATTTTCTTGCCCAGTCACCCAGTTTTGTGAGATCCCTCTGTAGTCTGTCTTGAACTGTAACTGCTTTGAAAGATTTTTATCTCTTAAACCAATCATCAGACTGTCTCTAATATTTTCATGTTTTGCATTTCCAAAATCACAGTTTTCAGCCAATGAATGCAGAGCTCTTGTAAAACATTTAAGATTTTCCCCTGGTCCTTGAATTCTCTCGTGAAAATATGCTCTTTCATAAAACACATTTCTCTGAGGTATAAAGTATATATCAAACATAGCCAGTACATATACATGAAGTATATATCAAACATAGCCAGTACATATACATGAAGTATATATCAAACACATTCAGAACCATTTCAGAATACTTTTTGTGACTGTCTTTCTCAAAAGATTTAAACATATGCTCTTCTTGGTTCCCCATAGCATAAATTAGAGAAGATGCTTCTATATCTCCAGTTTCCTTGTGGAGCTTGTTTGCAGTGTGAAATATTGCAAAATACTGCTTCCAGTCTGTCCACTCGAGAGGTTTGTCAAAGCTGAAGTTTTCTGGGACATTGAAGAGATCCTGCAGCCTTCGTTGCTATTTTCCTTTTGTTTCTGTTTACCTCTGGCATTTAGTTATGACACCGTGACATGGTCCTGTACCAGATACAGACGGGCTACAGACCTTACTCCTGAGTGAGATGCACACCCAGCGTGTTCATCATAAGATCTTTTAGTTCTCGGTGAGATATTGCTAAGGTTAGCTGAAATAAGGTACTTTACACGCAGTATTACCTAGTGGCTGAAAGGTGTAATACTCTTCCATTACATGCAACACCCTTAGAAACCAACCCAGCCACTCAGTGTCTGTGACAAACGGCCACTTGCCTGCTGGGTTCTGTGGCTTCCTAGTTACTTTTATTGTACCAAGAGAAGCATAACAAATGCATCAATGAGCAATTGCAATACAGCAACCTGAAAGACAGACTGAGATCCTTTAGCTCTCACTATAAGGCAGGTTTTCCTGACCTCAAATTATTCTCTTTGCTTTTTTCTGAACCCTTTCAGTTTGTCAACATCCTATTTGTGGTGTGGACACCAGAATTGGGCACAGTCTCCAGTCACAGTCTCCCCAGTCCTGTACCCAGATGAAATACTGCCTCCTGACTCCTGCTTGATTTTCATCAGCTGGTGCATCCAAAGATCATTTGTCCTCTTGAACAGGGGCATTTTAGCAACTAGCCAGGTGGCCAAGCCATTGCCAGTTATTGGGATGGACTCTCAATTATTCTGCTTGCTGCTTTTAGCCATTTTTGGGACTCTGTAGGCATAAACCAGGAGAGGGGTGGGGGTCAGAGAGTGAACATGTGAAGTGGATTTGCCTCTGTGTTCTTTTCTCTAGGGGAAGGAATGTCTGTGAAAAACAGATAGTTACATTTCCCTATATTGATCATTCTAAAATATATCCAGACTATCAGACTGCTTGCTTGACAATTTTTTTTTTTGGTGACATGTTTCTGTAACTCCTGCTTCTGCCCAGTGGTTGGTTGGTTTGTTACAGCTATGTAACCTTTGCTTGATTGACACGTCTCTGTAGGGTTTGGGTTATCAGAAGGAGGTATCAAGTCTGAGTCAGGTGGTTGCTTTGTGGATACATTGAAAAGATCCCCAGGCACAGACGGAAGGACTGGCCATCCCGAAATCTGTGACTGTTTCACCCAAAGACTGTCCCAGACTTGTGGGGTAACTATCACATTTTGGGGCACTCTAGCGTATGTGCTTAAGACTAATAAGTGGAGACGTCTGTTAAAGGTAATTCAGTTGGGAATTGCTGGAGAACACTAAAGTAAAGCTTTAAGTTCAGAGCACTTGGTTTTGACTTGTCTATGCCAGCCACACAGCAGGTGGAAGTACTGTGTTTCCTTTGTTTATTTCCTGATACCAACTCACAGAGACTAAAAGTTGCTGGGTTGAGGCACCCTGGGTAACGCTCTTAGCCACAGCATCACCCTGGATACTCATGTTCAGCTGGTTATCTACCATGACTCCTTAGTCCTTTCCTGCTTCCCAGGAGACAGTTCCCCACCCTGTAAGTGTAAAAGTTACCATTGCAATTACAGTTGCAATTACAGCCAGTCCGGAGATTAAGTAACTTGCTGAGGGGAGTAAGGGTTTGGTATCTCTTGCTCTCTCATTCAAACACTTAGAAATGAATGTGTGAGCTGATTTTGAAATAAGTCAAATAGTTTAACAGAAGCCTCAGAGAGCCTGTATGATCTATGACTCTGAATGAAAGAGACTGTCTTCATCGTTCTCTTCTGGGTTTTAGTAATATTATTTTCTCTTTTCACTTTAAAAAGCACTCTCTGTGGGGACCATTAAAAACTGGGTATTTATTTCCCCTTGTTAGTAGCCATATTTCTCATTCTAAATGCTGCAAAGACTGTGCTAAAGGTAACCACAGCCCACATCACAGTAACGCTATATATTTAATATAACACCCACTGTTTACAGCACTATACATTGACATGGTGCTGTATGAGATAGGTTAGGACAGAGAACTCACAAATGAAGTTAATTATGGGATGAAATGGGCAAATGCAACATAGCTTTATTTCTCACTTGACTTCCAGTGTTCATAGTTCTGTTGAAAACAACATTTTCTAGACAGTAGCAAAATCAGAACTAGGACATTTGAGTTGTTATAGAACTACACTCTGCATCCTCGCTGTGGGCGCTGACAGCTGCGTGCTCTCTTCTCACCTGTCTGTCTTTCCTCCTTCTCCCCCATCATTCCAGATAAGGAACTCTCCAACTCTTGTTTTCGGATCTTCAGTGTTTTGCCATGTGGCTCTTCACTATTTTTCGGAATCCCTAAAATGAGGCTGAAGAGTAGATAAAAGCAGTGTACCAGTAATCAACATAGTAAGTGTCTAGGGAGGAGAAGTTACTTACCCACCACAACATTAGAACCCAGGTACTGCAAAATTCAATCCAATGGTGCTACTGAAACTTTGAACTTCATAACTAAAATTACATTTTGTAATTACACTTCCACTGCATTCAATTACAGTATATTAAAATTTACAATGGCCAAATCTGCTGCAATATGAAGATAGTGATAAAAAAAAGATTTATTTTTCATGCCCACAATCATAATTAAAGGTGCAAAATTGCATTAACATGTAAAGTAGCTTTTCATGTATCTGCAAATATCACCAATGCTCGTCTGAGGCTCTGAGAATTTTAAGGACAGTGCACAGTACAGACTTAGCAATTACTGTGATTTACTGGTAGCCATTTTCTCTTCAGCTAATTTTTAGAGACAGGAAATAAAATGAGATGGCCTAGGCTGCTGACATTGATGATGACCTTTGTGAAGAAAAGCAAGTCCCCTAATGAACAGCTTCAATGACAGGATCATTCAAGTCAGAGTTAGCTGTCAGGATTCCTGTAAGGTTTAATGAACCCCACAGATGAAGGGCCTTGTCAAGTTTTCTGTTAACAAATCATGCAAGTTGAACTGCTTTGGCAGCATGTCAGGAAGGTAGGCGGTGGGAGCACTTGGCTGTGTGTCAGTCCATGCACATGACACAAAATATCCCCTCTATTGCCTTCTGCACACCTTATTTTCAGGAATATTAATTAGCAGAGGGCTTATGCAATGCTTTTGCACAATTCAGAAGGAAAAGATGGAGCAATCTATATGCCACACTGCTGTGGAGTCCAGGTATCAGCCCTTAGCATGGAAATATCATGGCACTGGGGAAAATGGCAGGAAAAGTGTAGAGATTCGAAGGATCTTTGCGCTAAGTGAGGGAAGAGGAGTGTATGGGTTTCTTCTAACTTTGGGCTTCTTTGCTAGGAAAGGTGCTATATAAGGTCCCAGTCTATATGTACCTTCTGGATTCTGCGGCAGTTGACAGGAGATACACAAGTGACGTAAATCTCTTGCGTATCTCCCGTCGACTTCGCTGCGTCTGCGCCGCGCACCGTCCACACTATGCTGCACCACTTAACGGGATGGTTTTCCTGTGTCGATTGCTGGATCAACTGAGCGGGTTTACACAGATAGCTCAGTCAATCCAGAGACATCAGTCTGACCCAGTGTAGACCCAGCCTAAATGTAAATGGGTGGAACATTGTAAGCTGTGGTGCTCTTGCTCTCCTCCTATCGCGGCACACATGCACTGGATCTGCCCAAACCTTGCCCACTCCCTGAAGTTTATAGTTAACTTAAGTAACAGCAAAGTATTAACTTTCTCATCCTCTGAGCTTGGCTGCTCTAGTTTTCCTCTCTCCAGGATCTCCTCTGACACTGTTCTTAATTCCCTTTCTCTGAGAGAGAAACTCCAACTCTTTTGTGTTTTTCGATAACTGCTAATGAGATCCACTTAGTCTGACGTGGTGATTCACTTCTGTGCAAGGTCCTAGAACGCCAATTTCAATGATTTATAGGCATGTAAATGAGTATATTATTTATACAGTCTAACTGCATGCATGTCACGTCTAAAGGCAAAGAAAATAGTCTCTTCTTGGCCACAAACAGACGTGGCTGAGTTATTCTTTTTGTGTCCTCACCCTCTCAGTTGGATGTGGGTAATTTTGATGGGAACCCAATACGTGTGTCTCCTAAGTAGCTGACTAGAACATCTCAGCAGGTGTTACTGTCACCGGGCACGGAGTGTGTGTCTGTCTTCTAGAGACTGGTGCACGTAAGAGAGCAGACAGTAGTGCTACTAGCTAACAGAGCTGCTGCGGGGTCACTTAGTTCAAGGCATAGTGGGTCATGCGCTTCATAGTGAACGTAAGGGTCTATGAGCTCCTCGCTGACACTGAGCGGGTCTTTTTGGCTGGCATCTCTGGAGGAAGCAGGCCCCTGAAACAGACACAGCCCCCAGGGCCAGTGGAGAGAGGCCAACTCTAGTCAGCCTGATTGACAGGGAGGGCAGGCCAATGAGGGAGCCAGGAGGGCGGGGGGGCGGTCCCATGTTTGGGGTGAGCTGAGCTGCCTGCTGGGGCAGAGAGTGGGGCTGAGCAGCCGCAGCGGGGAGGTGAGAGAAGAAGCCCAGGCCAGGGAGCTGAGCTGGGCAGGGCGACAGCAGCAGAACCAGAGGAGCCGCCAGAGAGCCGAGCCGGGCACAGCAGAGCAGAGCCGGGGCTGGGGCTGTCTGGAGCTGGGTGCGGAGGCCAGAGGAGCCGCCAGAGAGCCGAGCCGGGCACAGCAGAGCCGGGGCCGGGGCTGGGGCTGTCTGGAGCTGGGTGTGGAGGCCAGAGGAGCAGCTCAGAGAGCCGAGATGACCTGACCCACAGCTTCAGAACCAGAGGGGCCCGAGGGGTGTCCCAGAGAGCCGAGCCAAGCCGCACCGATGCGGAGTGGGGCTGGGCTGGAGCTGTCTGGAGCCGGGTGCGGTGAGCAGGTGGGGAGTGCAACGGGGACCCTCACTACAGCGAGATGCCAGCAGCCTAGAAGCCTTGGAGGGGATCATAACCCAGACACTGGGGGGGCCATGCTGGGGAGAAGGGCCCTCCCCCCTAGAGCCTGGGGGCATGTGGCCACTGCCATAGCATGTGTCTGACTCTCTGCATCCCTGCGAGGTGCGAGACTGCAAGAACGTCCCTCACACCCCAGAGACGCTGGGTGTGGAGCCCCCAGGTCAGGGGGGCGGCCTTGGGTGTTTTCCTTTAACCTTTCTCCTCTTTTCTCTATTTTCTTAAATTGATTGTTGTTTAGTAAATTGTATCTGCTGTGAACTGTGGGCCATGATCAGTGGTACAGGGCAGCGCCCAGCACGGAGAGAGCCCCCTGGGGTGGGGATACCCTAGCCCTGCCCTAAGGGACCATGACAAGGTTGGGGGTCGAGTCTCCCAGGAATCCTGGACCCAGCCTTGTCTGGGTTATGGGGACCTCGCCACACAGTGGGAGGGGAGCCCTCGAGGCCTCTGGGTAAAGGGAGTGGGGGAGTGGGGGCAAGGACTCTGATCCTTTTGTTAGCCAGGGTAGTGTATGAGCCTGGAAAGTTCCCCACAATAGCGGGACCCTTCTCCTGCTTACATGAAGATTACACCCTGCTGACAAACCTAGCAGGTAGAGATTACAGCAGCTATTACACAGAACTAGTGTGTTTCTTTTCTTGGCCATCCCTTAGTCTCCCTCATGTTTCAATCTGTGTGTGTGGTATTTTTTTCCGTGGTGTCACAATTTGTGCATGTGATACATGAAATGACTCTAAACAGTTTCCTTGCATAAATTATACAACACATAACAAAGGTGAAAAGCCAACAGGTGGAGAGGAGCATGGGGTTCAGACAGAGACATCCCTGGGGGGAGGATCTATTAATGGAGATTGTCTATATCCTAATAAAGAGAAGAGGATGGAAGAGGATAAAATTATGGGTAGGATCTGATGAGAAACAGTCAAATGAAAAAGAGTTCCTTTCAATTAGGTCTGGCCTACGCTGCCTGCAGCCTGCCACGGCCTTCAGCGGCAGATACACAAGCTATATACTGTAGTTTGCATATCTCCGATTGACTTACTCATGTTCCCTGACTGTGGCGTCTCCACTGTGCTGCATCAACGGGAAACACTCTCAGGTCAATGCGGCCTTATTCTTTCGGGGAGCTGGATTTACTGTGTCGGCCAGAGAACACTTCCAGGATCCTTTGTGCGAGTCTCCACTGCCTGCTCGATCGATCCCGCTGCATCGATCTATAGATCCCAACACATCCCTGGCAGTGCAGACACACCCTTATATTACATAATGGCAAGCCACTAAAAAGTGACCATTTTTAAAGTGCATATATTGAAGTGCTAGAAGTTTAAATACCAAGACGGGTGAATGTAAGTGCCTCATATTAAATGAGAATCTTGATAGAATAGGCATCACAGAAACTTGGTGGAATGAGGATAATCAATGGGACACAATACTACAAGGGTACAAAATATATCAGAAGGACAGAACAGGTCGTACTGGTGGGGCAGTGGCACTATGTGTGAAAGAAAGCTTAAAATCAAATGAAATAAAAATCTTAAATGAACCAAACTGTGCCATAGAATCTCTAGGGATAGTAATTCCATGCTTCAATAATAAGAATATTGCAATAGGGATATACTACCGACCACCTGACCAGGATGGTGGCAGTGACTGTGAAATGCTCAGGGAGATTAGAGAGGCTATAAAAATAAAAAACTTAACAATAATGGGGGATGTCAAGTATCCCACTATTGAGTGGGTACATGTCACCTCAGGGAAAGATGTAGAGATAAAATTTCTAGACCACACCAATGATTGCTTCTTGGAACAGCTAGTCCTGGAACACACAAGAGGAGAGTCAATTCTTGATTTAGTTCTAAGTGGAGAACAGATCTGGTGCAAGAGGCTGATATATCTGAACCACTTGGTAATCATGATCATAACGTCATAAAATGTAACATCCCTGTGGGGGGGAGAGAACAACAAAGCAGCCCACCACAGTAGCATTTAATTTCAGAAAGGGGAACTACACAAAAATGAGGAAGTTAGTTAAACAAAAATTAAAAGGTACAGTGCCAAAAGTGAAATCCCTGAAAGCTTCATGAAAACTTTTTAAAAACACACAGTAGAGGCTAAATTTAAATGTATACCCCAAATTAAAAAACATAAAAAGAGGACCAAAAAATTGCCACCCTGGCTAACCAAGAAAGTAAAATAAGCCATTAGAGGCAAAAAAGGCATCCTTTAAAAAGTTGTAGTTAAATTCTATCAAGGAAAATAGAAAGGAACATAAACTCTGGTAGGTGAAGTGTAAAAATATAATTAGGAAGGCCAAAATAGAATTTGAAGAACTAGTCAAAACCCCAAAAAGTAACAGCAAAAGTTTTTTCAGTACATCAGAAGCAGGAAGCTGCTAAACAATCAGTGGGGCCACTGGACAATAGAGATGCTAAAGGAATTCTTCGCATTGGTCTTCATGGCTGAGGATGTGAGGGAGATTGCCTACCAGAGCCATTTTTCTTAGGATACAAATCTGAGGAACTGTCCCAGATTGAGGTGTCAGTAGAGGAGGTTTTGGAACAAATTGATCCATTAAACAGCAATAAGTCACCAGGACCAGATGGTATCCACCCAAGAGTTCTGAAGGAACTCAAATGTGAAATTGCAGAACTATTAACTGGCATATAACCTATCATTTGAATCTGCTTCTGTACCAGATGACTGGGGGACAGCTAATGTAATGCCAATTTTTTAAAAGAGCTTCAGAGGAGAACCCAGCAATTACAGGCTGCTAAGCCTAACTTCAGTACCAGGCAAATTGGTTGAAACCATAGTAAAAAACAGAATGATCAGGTACATAGATGAGTATGATTTGTTGGGGAAGAGTCAACATGGTTTTTGTAAATGGAAATCATGCCTCACTGACCTACTAGAATTCTTTGAGGGGGTCAAGAAGCGTGTGGACAAGAGTGATCCAGCAGTCATGGAATAAGAGGGAAGATCCTCTCCTGGATCAGTAACTGGGTGAAATATAGGAAACAAAGGGTAGGAATAAATGGTTAGTTTTCAGAATAGAGAGAGGTAAATAGTGGTGTTCCCCAGGGGTCTGTACTGGGACCAGAACTGTTTAACATATTAAAAAATGATCTGGTAAAGGGGTAAATAATGAGATGGCAAAATTTGCAGATGATACAAAACTATTCAAGATAGTTAATTCTAACACAGACTGTGAAGTGTTTTAAAGGGATCTCACAAAACTGTATGACTGGGCAAGAAAATGGCCATTGAAATTCAGTGTTAATAAATTCAAAGTTATGCACATTGGAAAATATAATCCCAACTACACTTATAAAATTATGGGGTCTAAATTAGCTGTTATCACTCAACAAAGAGATTTTAGAGTCATTGTGGATAGTTCTCTGAAACCATCCACCCAATGTGCACCGTCAGTCAAAAAAGCTAACAGAATCTTGGGAATCATTAGGAAAGAGATAGATAATAGAAACAGAAAATATCATTGCCTCTTATTAAATCCATGGTACACCCCCTTATTGAATACTGTATGCAGATCTGGTCGACCCATCTCAAAAAAGATATTGGAATTGGAAAAAGTACAGAAAAGGGCAACAAAAATGATAAGGGGTATGGAAAAGTTTCTATAGGAGGAGAGATTGATATAATTGGGAATTTTCAGCTTGAAATAGAGATGACTAAGGGGGGATATGATAAATGTCTATAAAATCATGACTGGTGTGGAGAAAGTAAATTAGGAAGTGTTATTTACTCCTTCTCATAACACAAAAAATAGGGTTCACCAAATGAAATTAATAGGCAACAGGTTTAAAATGAAGAAAAGGAATTATTTCTTTACACAATTCACAGCCCGTGGAACTCATTGGCAGAGGATGTTGTGAAGGCCAAAACTATAACAGGGTTAAAAAAAGAACTAGATAAATTCATGGAAGATGGATCCATTAATGACTATATGCCAGGATGGTCAGGGATTGCTGTTTGCCAGAGGCTGGGAATGGGTGATGGGATGGATCACTTGATTATTACCTGTTCTGTTCATTTCCTCTGAAGCACCTGGCACTGGCCACTGTCGGAAGACCTGTTCTTAAATTCTAAAGCATGGTAACTAGAGCTGAGTGAGAAATCAGAATCATAGAAAGGTAGAGCTGTGGGGGACCTTGAGAAGTCATCAGATCCAGTCCCTGCTCTGTGGTAGGACCACATAAACACAAACCATGTGTTTGTTCAACCTGTTTTTAAAATATTCCCATGATGGGGATTCCACAACCTCCCTTAGAAGCCTATTGCAGACCTTAGCTACTCTTAGAGTTAGATAGCTTTTCCTAATTTCTAACCTATATCTCCCTAACTGCAGATTAATCCTGTTACTTCTTATCCTGCCTTCAGAGCACATGGAGATAATTTATCACAGTCCTCTTCATAAGAGCCCTTAACATATTTGATGACTGTTATCAGGTGCCGCCTTAGTCTTCTTTTCTCAGGCCTAAACATGCCCAGTTTTTTCAACCTTTCCTTGTAGGTCAGGTTTTCTAAACCTTGTCTTGTTTTTGTTACTCTCCTCTGGATCCCCTCAGTTTGTCCACATCTTTCCTCAAGTGTGGTGCCCACAACTACTTCAGCTGAGGCCTCACCACTGCCAAGCAGAGCACTACCATTACCTCTCATATACTCTTTCATCAGGCCTTGCTGATGTGAAAACATCTAATTTATCTAAATGTTCTTTAACCTCTTTGTGATGGGATCTTCACTGCAGAGAAAGGGGCTAATAAAGGCCTCATGGGCCTGCCGCACCCTGTCCCAGAAAGGAGCAGAGGATGTGAGTCCTCCAAGCAGTCTTGGGAGATTGCACAGGAAGCAGCGAATTCAAGGGAGGCTGCACAGAACAGCCAATCAGAGGCCAGTGGAGCTAGTACAGAAAGAGCTACAGGACAGAGCATAGGCAGTTGCCGCTAGAAGCCCAAAGAGTGAGGACTGAGGCTGCAGGGTGTGCAGCATCGTGGGCAGATCAGTGACTAGCAGGGCCCTGGGGAGCAAGAGGGAGGTCTTGGCTGGCTCCTGGGACTTGCTGGGTGAAGGCCCTGAGAAAAGGGCAAAGAAAGTGCTGGGCCGTGGGGAGTGACCCAGAGAATTGAAGCAGAACTGAGCGAAGTTGAGGCACAGCTGGAGGCTACTATGACGGGGAGTCTGGGTTGGGACCCAGAGTAGTGGGTGAGCCTGAATGCCCCCACTCGCCACGGGAGCAGTGGCTGGACTATTGAACAGAGCACCTCCTCTGAACAGCACCTGCTCCCAGAAGGGAGACGCAGAGGATGACACGACCAGAGGACCGAGTTGAGAAGAGGATACTGCGTACCTGCTCCAAGACAGGTCGGAAAGTGGAAACAGCGATGGGAGGGCACCACCTGGAGAAGGAGCACTGGCTGGTGGAGCTAATCCCCGTGATGGCCAGCGGGGGCGCTGCAGTGATGAGCGGGCACGATCACACTGTTCTGTCTCCATTTTGGCTTGGGTTACTTCCCCCATGTTGTTTAATATTAATTGTGTTGAATATCTGGTCACCCTTCACATTTTTAGCGAGGACTAAAGCAAAATAGGCATTAAATACCTCAGCCTTCTTGATGTCATCAGTTATCCTCACCAAATTCTGTTCTGACAATTTCGTTTTGTGGCAACTGCTGTGGTTTTGAAACTTGAATTAATTGCACATTGGAATGAACAAACCTTTCCAATGTTTTTGAGCAATGGACTTGCGTTACAGTGTTATTTGGATCAGAAACCTCACTTTTCAATTTGTGTCTCTCTCTCCTCAGTGACCCTGGATCTGAAATCCCTTCCTGACAAAATCTTTGTCAAAATCAATACAACTATGCAAAATGTTTTGACTCTGACGAAACAGGATATTTCGATGACATTTCATTTAGCCAAAAATGTTCCCAACAGACTCGAAATAAGGCACATTTTTAAATAGGGTAACTAACCATTGGTGCAATTTATGGCATTTAATTGAGAAGCTCTAGCACCTTTGTGATTTAGACCATGAACTTGAAATTTGGCTGGGGAGTGGCTGTGATATCAGGAATGTGCCTTTTACCAAGCCTGTGAAAATCAACTCAAATTTGGCTAAGTTATGTGCCTATGGAAAATTCAAGTTTGCACGTGCTCAGTAAAGACTTGTTAGAGTTTGGCTGATAAAGTCTCTGAAGATTCCATCTGCACTGAGCATGCTCCCTCCTGGGATGCAGGAATTTCCCTGCAATTACTGCTCCTGCCAGACCGGTGCTCTTATGACACCAGGCTTGGGACCTGACTGCTGGGAGCCTCTCTCATGTTCTCAATGACCATACCTCCCCCACCCTGGCACCCAGATAGAGAGGGGGAGGAAGCAGGGTGTGTTGCAGGGTGTGTTGGAGGGTGGAGGGGTTGGAAGTAGATTGGGACAGAAAGCATTGTAGGGTGAGGTTGGGAATGAGCTGTGGGAGAAGGAAGACTGGAATTGGCTGGGCAAGAAGCCTGGGAATCAATAAAAGAAGGAAATGGAGGAGTCTCTGTACTCCTCCCGATTGAGGGCAGCAGCCACAAACTAACCATTCACTTGGTTCTGAAAAATATTTAACAATAAACTTTAAATATGCCAGCTACCAGGTGCATGACAGTAGCATGCAGGGCTCCAACTTAGCAATGGTTTCTATGCTAAAACACCCTATCCTTTAATCAAATTATTTTCGGTTGGGCCCTCTAGAGTTTGACTTGACATAATGACCAAGCTGGCTAGCCAGCCGACAGCTCTGGTATATGGGAGATAGTTTGCTAATGTTTTATCACTTGCAATGTGAAGGTTTGTACAAAATCACTAGTAACACATCTTAGTGTCTAGGGTTTCTGCTTTTTTTTTTTCTGAGGATCTGTGAAACTTTCCAGGCCAGACTCGATGTTTGGTAGCAGCTAATAAGATGTAACAGCTGCAGACTGTTCTATGCCCCTACCTCTTTATGGGACAGGTGTGATGGGGTTATTTTTTCTTGAGCCTCTGTGAAAAGTTTCTTGATGCTGACATGCCTATTCTAAAGAGAATTCCTGGCATTGCAGCAAGCTGGAGAGATTGACTTTTATTCAGCAGCATTTCCCCATCCAATATCTCTATTCCAGTAAGGCTGTTAATGTTTCTTGTATGAGCTCTGTCTTTCAGGGTATGTAGTCTTATCTATAAGGGGACATTTAATGTATGTGCTATGCAGTGATCTGAGAGGCTTCTCTCTCCAACTCAGCTACAGTGGTCACAGAGCTTGTCACTAGGATGAAGACCTTGAGAAGCCCATGAGAAATAGTCCTCTGCATATTCCCTGACTAGTAATGTCATAAACTTGATTAGCCAAACAAACAGAATCCCAAGCCCTTTGATATACCAGAGAAGACAGAGCCAGTACAGAATGACCAGCACTTGCATTACTGACATCATCCCTTGCGGGAAGCCCCTCAGTCAGAGAGGTGATGTGCGTGATCCCCTCAGGTCAGCACTGTCCAAGGTACCCCCTATCCATAGGCTGCATAGCATCTTTTATAAGGGATTCCCTAACACCTACCGTATCCTACAGATATTTAATGAGGGGTTCGGCTTCCTTTCCTTATGTGTGTCTCACACTACAATAATATTGGGGTCCCTTTCTTCAGCCGGTCACTTAACCATTGATGTTCTACTCATTCCCATTTACATCAATTAGTTACCATCGCGTATCTGTGATTAGTACATGGACACTCCGTTACACTCAACATCCTTTAACCTTTCTCTAAAATTCCCAGCGTATGGTGTCACTGATCCATACTTCACCTTTTCCCAGCACATCACACTTTTGTTTACTATCAGACTTACCTTGTGACTTTAGGTCTTTTTACTGGTTAGTTCCTCATTCCAAGCTGCTCAAGTCTAGCTAGGCCTGCATTGTGCTAAGCTAATTGTCATACAAGCCAGACTGCTGTGTCCTTGCATGACAGCTTTATAATACATCATTGCTTTTATGCATATGGCTGGCAGCAGGTACGTAACAGTGTCTGTGATTTTCAGTTCTTTCATCTCACAGTTTCACCTGAGCGTTAGCTTTATTTCTGTGTCCACCTAGATTCAAAGCACCCTTCCCTGCCGTGTTGGCTTTCAACCCAAGATGTCAACATGAAAATCAACAGAAACTGCCGAGTGTGACCTAGCATCACACCCACACTATGCAGAACTCCAAACTGTATGTGAGGGTACCAAACACACCCACAAAAACAAGGCTCAATGGTGCTTCAAAGCTCTGGGGACATCAGCTTGTGCTGGACCAATGGGAGGCTCTACAGAGTTCCAGTTCTGCTCAAAACCTTTGGCACAGCTCTGGCCACACCAGTCAAACCTGGATTTGGCATTATTGGCCCTCACTGGGGATAGAGCCTTAGGGAGCTTAGGAAAAGGGGCCCCTTAAGATGTGCTCCTTGGCACAAGTGCGCATGCCGCAAGGCTTTACTGCTCCTCACCCCCTCCTGCTGGCTTGCACCCCTGGGCAGAAATGCACCGGCACAAAGAGGACACAATTTAGTCGCTCTGAGCTAAAATAGGCCCGGGGCAGGCAGGGTGTGTGCTTGGCTAATCTTTGACAGACATTTCATTCATGCCACATTGGCTCTTCCTGAGAGAATGGGCTGGTGTGTGAATTTGTCCGTGGCCTCGGTGTGCAAAGCTGGTGGAAGGTTGTGTGCTCCGTCTCACTGATGCTGCCAGCCCTGGCCCATTGCTGGGCAGGCTAGTTAGGAGGGAAATGTTATTTGTTGATATTTAGAAGAAAAAAAATGATGCTCCTCCCTCCCCCCCTGTAAGCCAGCTCTGCCCTCCCTCATCCAACCCCAAGTTCTGCTGCCCCAAAACCCTACGTGCAAAGAACTGGCTGCATCTCCCGATACAAGGAATTCAAGTTTTTGAGGTTTTGCAGAGGAGCCTGCCTCCTGTCTGCAACAACAGTCTTGTGTGGCGCCTTCAGGGGGCAGGACACAAATCTGCCACATCCATCCTGGGCAAAGAGGAACTGTTCTGTGGCCCGAGGGGTGCGGAGAAGGAGGCCCCCTCGTGGTACATAGCGAGAAACCAAAAACCCTGCTGCAGCAAGTCTCAGAGCCTGTGTCAATTGACTTGGACCCTTGCTAAGGGGCTAAACCCAGCAGTGCAGATGTTCCCTCTTGCACTGCAGCCCAGGTCTGAGACCCACCCCCGTGGGTTTCAAATCCCAGGCCCCAGATCAGTGGAGAACATCTACACTGCTATTGTTAGCTCCGTTGTGTAGGCCCTGCAACCTGCGTCTGTTGGCCTGGACTCTGGACGCATCGCTATGGTGGGTGGGTTGGGGTTTTTTGTGCTGTGTAGACATACCTTCAGTGTTGTAGCACTTGCACCTCAGTTTCCTCACAAAAATCTTTGCCCTATTCCTGCCATGTAAGTGATTTGCTGCAGGCACTAGGCCCTCTGGCTAAGTCTTTCACAAAAGTCCCCCCTTCTAGGTACCTAAGTCCAAACCAAACAACACACAGAGTCTCTGCCCTGGTCTGTTTCATCCAATCCATGCACTCTTCTGCACTCCCTCTGGCCTCAGATTTTGCCCCTCCTGGGCTCTTCTCCATCTCTCCCTCTGCCCTCCGGGGCTCATTTGGGTTGCTCTCTGCTCTCCCCATAGCAGCCACCCCCAGAATGTCTCCACCTTCTGCCCACCTTGGGCTCTCCATTGGCTCCCCAGATGGCTCTCTCCTCTCCAGCCAGCTCCCCACTGCGTCCCTGTTCTGTCCCAATGTTCTGCAGCAGCCCATGAGCCTCTGGCTACTCTTTGCATCCTTCCCTGAATCCGGCCTCCCCAGCCTCCTCCCGGCTGAGCATCACAGCTTCTGGCTTGGCCCCCCAGCACAGCTTCTTATCTCCATCAGAGCAGCCTGTCCTCTGCCTTCCTTCCTGTGACCCCCAATGCCCTGAGCAGGCAGAGTGGATGGGGTAATTGAACCCGGGACAGAAGAGAGGCTGGGCACCTCCAGGGTCACCGCTGTTCTCAGTCAGTCAGGGCATGCATGCTGGTATGATTTCCCCTCTGGATGGCATCTCAGCTTCTGCAGCTAGCCGAATTGCAAGCTCTCGTTAGCACAACCCAGGCATAACTACAGACTTGGGTAAGCGGTGAAGGTGCTCGGCCAAGTTTATTGCAAGCGAAGCATGGTGCAAGCACCCCATAGGAGCCACAGGTCTGCTAGGACATGTATGCTTGTCACAATGGACAGTTAATGGTGGGTTTCCCTTATCCCCTCGGCCAGACAAATACGCCCTTGCTAAGATCTTCTTACATCCATATACAAAGTTTCACATTGTATCTCTGACATCGGCAATTGCTCTATACTTTGCCTTTAAGTACAACATCTTCATCCAGTCTCCTCTATCTTAAGGTTGGGGTGTCTCTGTACTGTCCCTCATGGCGGTGTTCGTGCACTATGGTATCTTGGGGCAAGCCTCTTCTGCCTACCTATATTGTACTTCCGTGCAGGGAGCATTGGTGCAGTCTCCCAGGATTGTGTTTCTGCAATCACCACTTATGGGGGGAGTTAGGATGACTGGTGCTTTAACAACAGTGTGTTTCTGCTACTGCTTTTAGGAATAGCAATGCAGTAACATTGTTGGGTGTCTGCCTAGGTCCAGTGAACTTGCAAGCAGGCAAGTAGTTGCTGTTTCTTAAAGCCAGATTTTGTTCAGGCCTCAGATCTTGCATCTAAGCCCCTTATACTAGGCTTCATGTCTCAGGCTCTGACTTTCTTCTACACAGGGTAAAGGCTCACTTTCTTCCAGCCACGCAGAGCCTAATGTGTCCACCTACGTGGAGGGTCTGTGCCCCCGCACAGGGTCTGGCTGTGGCACTCAAGCCTGCTCACACCTCTGTCATATCACACTTGCCAGGCACTTGTTTTAAGGAAGAGATGTCAGAGCCAGACATTGCAAATGAAGGACATGAACATTCTCTTCTCCAGGCACAGTCTCTGCAGGGTCTGCCTGCTAACAGGAGCGTTGGTCTATGCACCTGCAATTGCTGGTCTTTCAGCTTCTGTTTCTTTGCCTGGAGATGAGGGATTCTTGGTTCAGCCAGCAATAATTGTCCTTTAAAAAGTAAAGGACATTCAGCCTCTCCCCCCAGGTAAGTTGTTCACATGCAGGACATTAGTGAACATGTGCAACACAGCTGGGTGCACAAATCGTTCCCAGGAAGAGAATTTACATTGCTCAAGATTCAGTGTTGCTGGCAAGTCTAGCATTTTGGGCTTATACCATCTAAGCAATTGCTTTGCATGTTAACGTCCAGGTTTTCCAAGCATTAGAAAGTGATGAACGAAAACAAACTCTATAGCATTTTGTGCTATGTTCCTGTAGGTTTGGTGGGGTTTTTCCCCTGTGTGGTCCCAGAAATAAAACTCAAGCTGGAGCCAGGTGCTTTTGACTATCTCTTCAACATTATGGAACCTAATCCCTCCCTGGGTTATGATATGGGCGTTCTTGGCACAGAAAAAAGGCATCTGTTGCTTCTAGCCATTCCAATAACAGCCAGAGAGGCAAAAGTATTCTGCAGTTAATTACGGATTTAATAACAGGCAATAATCAACAATTCTATTATCTTTATTCTAGTTTATTAAGAGCAACTATATTCATTCATTAGATCTCTGACGCAGAGGCAATGGTCCATAACAAACAGATGAGAAGCATTCAGAATTAATGTGAATTAGTGACGTATATGCTTTGTACATCAACCAAAATGTGGACCAGCATACACCCATACCCAGTAGCACCAGCAATAAATAATCATTCATGCCCGGTATGACGCTGGCTGGGTTAGGGGGATCACTTATGATACTATTGACCGTCAGTATGTCAAAATGACAGCAATTCACGTGAGACAGGTCATGTCAGGTACTGTTAGAAAGGTTATAATTTGCTAAGTATGACGCTATTGTTGATGTGTATGTGTCATGTTTGTATTGGAAGTTATGGAGATGTAGCTGCATTTCAATTTGTGCTGTGTTTCTGGGTGACATCCCAGAGAGGAGGGCTCCAACACTAGCCTGCTTAATGGCCCACTAAGGAAACTCACAGGTTCAATGAGTCCAGGGGGAGAAACCAGCATAAACCTGATGAGTCACCAGGACTTACTCATGTGGTTCTGGATGCCATCTTATTTCTGTAAAGTTCCACAAGCAACATGGCAAAGACCAAGAGACATAAAAGGCAGCTGCATCATTCCATTCCATTTTGTCTTCAGTCAGTCTTTAGCCTTCACCTACCTCTGAATCAGCTCATCTACAACTGAAGCTGTGATGAGACCCATCCATGTACTGGATGTACATCAGAGGGACTGTACAAGCCTGCAAACTCCACAATTCTACGGGAAACCTGATGTATGTGGACTTTCAAATCATGTCTATGTATCTGGTTGCTTTAATCCTTTAACATTTCTCTTATAGGTTTTTTTCCTTTTATAATAAACCTTTAGTTTTAGTTACTAAAGGATTGGCTGGCAGCATGACATTTTGGGTAAGATCCAAACTTATATTGATCTGGTACTGTGGCTGACCCTTTGGGGTCAGGAGAACATTTTTGGTAAAGAGCATGGAGTTTAAATAACTGGTCTCTTTACTGGACCTAGTGGCTGATTGGGAGCCAGAGACTGAAATGCAGTAAAGGGGGCTGTGTATATTTTTGTGTTAGCTTCTTGATAACCAGTGTGGGGGAATCAGAAGCGCTGTTTGTGGCTGGTTGGGAAATCTGACTTCAGTGTCACCCACCAGTGCTGGGAGAATCTGCTCTCCTTTTACAGCCTGCCCTGACCTTGGCATTTTCAGGTGGCTGCCCTAGGCACGGACGGGTCACACCCCATTTATTGAATTAATAGAACAAACTGATATATTTGGCCTGGTAAGTCCACAATGCACCTCCAGCATTGAGACCAATAAATCAGAAGCTACAATATTACTTGCATGATAACCAGTACATAAATCAAGTAGCAATAAGAAGCAAACTGTGATATATGTGACTGAGCAAATGGCTTGACTCACAATCAAGAAAGTGTCTCATGAGGCTCAGAAGAGAAAAAACAGGCTGTGTAAAGCCCTGTGCCAATTTACGGTGCTACATAAATGTCTAATCACATGGACGGTCCAGAAGCTGCTCATTCACTCCAGTGCACACAGACTAAGGAGCTGGTGCTCTCATTGATAGCACAATGCAAACAATGTTAGAATATCTACAGAGCTGACTTCTTCAGTCTGAGGGACACAGTGCAATACACAAAAGTGCAAGCTCCCACTAATTGTGGATGGTGAAAGTTACCCCAGTGCAGAGGGTCCAAGCACTGCACTATCTGAACGTGGAGTGAAGGAGACACTGAGACTCATCTAATCTCTCTGCTTCGGGGTGGATTTCATAATTGCAAGTACAATCCAAGGGGAGAAAATAGCCTGACCATTTGCCAGCTTGTTGGCAAGTCTCAAGGTGCTACTTTGGGGCTCGGTGCATTAGCAAGGCTTACTTTGGCTACCCCAAATTACTTACTTGTTGGAAGCTTCATGTGAATCGCCTAGGAGTGGAAGTTCTCACAGGAAATCAGAAAAAAACGGGCTCCAGGAGTGGGGATTGGAGTGACACAGTGATTCACCAGTCCAGATTGCACCAAGGGAACGTCACACCTGCCCACTTGTAGTTGCTTTTCTCCAGTGTGAAAAGTCTCATCCATCCAGTCTGGGAGCAGAAATAATACCCTGGGATTGACGTGAGTGCCCACACTCTAGAGTAATGAATAGTCAACACAAACAGTTTGCAAGCATCCCATAAGCTGATGCCTAGTGGCCCAGTGTATAGTTATGGATGGTGGATACATCTGAAGATGTCAAACTCATCTCACGCATGATTCATCAAAAAAGAGGGCTAAATTCCCACAGAGCAATAGTCGCAGCTGAGTTCAACAAGCTCTGGCCCCGATTCAGGGCCACTGGCCTCCCAATTCAGGACCACTGATTCTGCACATGTTGAAATGCCACCATGAGTTTTCTCCGGAAATGGGGGCCCCGGTTTTACACATGGGGGCTGGGTAGTTTTACACTAGGCTGAATTACTGCAGGATAGGACTGTCAAGTTCAGGTTTTCAGGTCCCAATCCCGTTTTCAGTCTGACTTTTGCCTGGTGCTCTGTATGTTGATTCAGAGACAGAAAATACCCCACACTTGCTATGTGCCAAATTACTTTTCACTCAGTTGTCTAAGTTCTAATTTATCTTTTGTCAAATATTTTTCCTCATGTCAAAACCACAGGCCCTATTCCTCTGTCCCTCACAGCCACGTTAGCCTAATGGTCTCTGTAAATAATGAATTTGCGTAATGATGAGTATTCATAAAATCGATTACACGTAGAGTAAGTGACCTTGTGACTTTAAATGAGTTACTACTAACCTTGGACTTACAGGCAAGATAATATAGTGATAAACCTCAAAGTAACTGGCACCCATCTTAAAGGCACGGGCACAGAGCCTGCCTGCCATAATGGTTGATGTATAGGGAGGTGCTAATTGGATATGTGAGCTGAATGAACAAAGTAGCTTTACTCAGTGAACTAGCAGAATACATAACCCAGAACAGTCAGAAGCAGAGACGTTCGTGGTGACTAGAATGTCACACAAAGATAATGTATGTACATTGAAACGATGGTTGGATAATTTGGCATTTTTGGTGCTGTTACACCGTGAGAGTCATGGGAAACCACCTTCCAGTCCTTGCCTCTCCTGCACTCACTTGCCTTTAGTTTCGATGCTGCTGGATCTGATCTCTTGAGCAGCTCCAGATGGCTCTGCAGCATCAGAGTTCTGTGGGCCTTGGCAGGTGCCATGGTGCATAGCAGCTGATTGGGATTGTGCCAGGGTGGGGATCTCTCCTGTTTGTGTTGCTTACTGATCTGGGAAACACCCTGAATTTGCCAGACCCCATGCTGACTAGATCCCTTCAGTTAAGCTCTAATTCCTCTCTGGTCAGATGCTTTCCCTGTGTCAAGAAAATACAATGTGTCTGAAAAGCAGGAAAAGTAAAATAAAACCCTCCATTTTTTGCAGGAAAGATCGACCAGGCTGAAGACTTGTGGGAGGGGCGTTGTATTTAAAGGAGTCCACAGAATCTAGGGAAATACAAATTTTGAGTGGACAGGATCACACAATTGCATCTAGGGCTAGAAATCAAAATGCAAAGGTAGGGCTGCACTCCCAGCCTACGCATCAAGAAAATCAATTAAATGCACAATGCGGAGAGAGATCAAAATCTAGCCAGAGGAATGTACTTACAGAGTCGGTCAGAAAATAACCAGTCGTTGGGTCTCGGAAGCCATCCGGTCTGCAGGACAAAAAGGGAAAACAGGAACAAAGGCAAAGAATAATCCTTCATGGCTAGATGACAGGATGGCAAGAAAATATTGGAGCCACATGGAAATCCCACCATATTTGGAAATATGACCCTGGCAAAACCAATAAATAGGAACAAATTACTGCAGATAAACTGGGAAATGAGAAGAGTCAAATAAAGTCAGAAGAACAAATAAACAAAGGTGTAAAAACAACAAGAGATGCATTAAATAAGCCTGTGAAATACTGCATTGGTCTGCTGGATCATCAGGGTTCAAGGAAGTAGTTAACGAAGCAAACAACATTACAAAAAAAATGATTTCTTTGCACTGGTCTTCACCACTGAGACTCTTGGGGAGATTACAGCACTTGACCTGTTCTGTCCTGGTAACACAGCTCAGAGACTAAGGTGTCAGAAGACGAGGCTTTGGGGCAAACTGATAAATTAGAGCACTAAACCACCAGGCACAGATGGTCCATCCGAGAGTGTAAAATAGCTGAGCTGCTAACACTTACATGTTGCCTGTCTCATTAAAAGCAGCTGTTTTTCCAGAGGGCTGGAGTGAAGCAAGTTTTGTACCTGTACTTTAAAAAGGCTTTGTGTGAGTTAGGTACCTAAGGACCTTTGAGCATCTGGGCTGGCGAAGTCACAGGGTAAGGGGCAAAGTATTGTCTGGGATCAGAAACTGCCTGGGAGAGAGAAAGCAAAGAGTAATTTTCATCATGGCAAAAGTTTAATAGCAGGAGCCTCAAGGTTCTGTACTAAGTCCTATGTTTCGTACATTTATTAAAGATCTGGAAGGGGGATGAACAGAAAGGCAGCAAAATTGTGTAGATAACAATGTTATTTAGGGGTGCGTGGGCCAGAGGGGACTGTGAGGAAATGGAGACCTAAACAAGCTGGAAGTATGAGCCAAACCATTAGAAATGAGATTCAGTGTCAATAAATGCATTGAGCAGGGGGTTGGACTAGATGATCTCCTGAGGTGCCTTCTAACCCTAATCTTCTGTGATTCTATGAAATGCAAAACAATGCAAATAGAAGAAAAAGAATTTAACTGGACTAGATGAACCATTGGTCTGACCCAGTATGGCTGTTCTTAACCTTGTAAATAACTCTTATTTCTTTTTCCTACTTAATAAGCTTAGTTATTTTAATATAGGATTGGCTATGAATGTTATCTTTGGTGAGAGATATAAGGTGCAACTGACCTGGGGTAAATGACTGGTCTTTTGGGATTGGGAGTAATCTTGGGTGTCAAAAAGTAATAGAAGTTGCTGTAAAGTGCAAGCTTCTCCCGTCCTTCAGTGTTAACCAAAGATTCCTTGCTTAGAATATTGTCCTCGCCATATTGCAAGCAGCATAGTGCTACAGACCCCTCAGGGACTTTTATTCACGTCTCCCATATTGTCCATCTGTGATGGGACTGGGGTTTCTGTACGTCCCTTCTTCAGTCTTTTGTCCACTGATATTCCACAATGGCTGGATAGAACATTGGTTTGACCCAGTATGGCCATTCTGATGTTCCCACTTTTCTGCAATAAAAATAGGGAGAAAGGAGGGGAACACCAAAAACATGGGGGGAGGAGGAATCAGGTTTTGAAAACTGGCCTGTGCACCCAAAAAGTAAGTTCAGTTTTTGTATCATCGAAGAATTCAGTGATACATCTAAAGGAGATGAATACCTTTCATTCTGTTCAGCTGACAGGGATCACAAGGGATCACAGTACGTTACTACGGATGACATCATTAACTGAACCCAGCGGGCAGCATCTCTTCCTCTCTTCACATGCCCGGTTGGGAGTCTGGGCTCACAGTCCTAGGCTGTGACCATTTCTTTCTGCAAAGGTTAAGCTCCCAATCCTCTGTGATGCATAGAAAGCACAGCCACTTTAACGCACACCATCTGAGAGCTATCGAGACAGCTGCTGTCTTGTCTCATGTCAGACATTTCCAGATCCAAAAGCAGGAGTGCTTTCTTTAGTTTGAACACACTATGAACACAAGGGCTGGAACAGGCTCACGTCCTCTGTGGGCCTGGCACAGAGCAGTGCATGCACCGCTCACCACCTGCCCTCTCTGTACGCAGCTCCGTGGTTCCATAGCTGCTGTGCTCTGGCAGAGCGCCGTTCTTTTCCACGCCCTAGTCTAGCGTGGATGTTTCTTGTCTGTATTTGGATGGTGGAATTGTCTGAGCTGCTTGTTCTGCTGCTCTGCAGAAATCAATAGCTTTCTGCTGAGAGATTTTGCTCACCCAGAATTCCCCCAATATTCCTTCCACAGTCTCTCTCCCTAAGGACCCTCTGCTGAGCGCTCAGACTCCCTTGTCTGGAGAGCAGCATGAGCTCTGAGGTGCTGCTCAAACATTTCTCCTGGTCAGGCTGCATAGGGTACAAGGGTGGTGGAAATGAATATTGTAAATAAACTGCATGGGGTGTTTTTACTGGCTGAAGGTCTCAGTTGTTTGTGGGCTTGAAAAGAGGTAAGAAGGAGTTCACCCTGCCACATGCACATATTAAATGGATTAAAAACTAACTGACAGGTCTCAAAATGTAATGGTAAATTGGGAATCATCATCAAGTGAGTGTGTTTCTAGTGGGCTTGTGCATTTGATCTATCTATATATATACTGTCTGACATTTGTATAAATGACCTAGAAGAAAACATCAAATAGTCACTGACACAGTTTGCAGATGACACACAGATTGGAGGAGTTGTACATACTGAAGGGGACAGGTCGCCGACACAGAGCAATCCGGATCACTTGGTAATCTGGGGGAAAGCAAATAAATATGAATTTGAATAGCTCCAAATATAAATGTATACATCTAGGAACAGAGAATGCAGGCCATTCTTACAGGACAGGGGACTCTATCCTGGGCAGCAGGGACTCTGACAAGAATTTGGGGGTCATGGTGGGTAATCAGCTGAACATGAGCTCCCAGAGTCATTCCGTGGTCTAAAGGACAAATGTGAATAAGAGCAGGTAGGTTACGTTACTTCTGTATCTGTCACTGGTGGGACTACTGACGGAATAGTGCGTCCAGTCCTGGTGCTCACCATTCAAGAGGGATGTTAATAAATTGGAGAGGGTTCCTAGAAGGGTTAAAGGATTAGAC
>ML675611.1:1125400-1141560 GCA_007922155.1 Mesoclemmys tuberculata
TAGACGACCTGCCTTATAGTGATAGTTTGAGCTTCTTCAGTCTATTTAACTTAAAATTAAGGGAGAAGGTTAAGGGGTAACAGTCATAGTCTATATTGGGGAACAAATATTTGATAATGGGCTCTTCAGTCTGCAGACAAACATACAATACAAGGCAATGGCTGGAAGTTGAACCTAGGCAGATTCAGACTGGAAATAAAATGAATTTTTTTTAAGAGTGAGGGTAATTAACCACTGGAACAACCTATTAAAGGTCATGGTGGATTCTTCACACTGGCAATGCTTAAATGAAAATTGGCAGATTTTCTAAGAGCTGTGCTCTGGAATTATTTTGGGGCAGTCCTCTGACCTGTCTATGCAGAAGGTCAGTCTAGATGATCACAGTGTTCCTTCTGGCCTTGGAATCTATGACTCCAGGTTATGGCCAGGTCTCACCAGCTCCATCTCTGCAAAGGAGAATGGTGCCGCCCTACCCTACTACAATTCATTGCTCCTTTCAGTCAGCAGGAGCTAGAACTTGGTGACATGTTTTATTGAGACTCAAAAGGCCTTTGATGAGATTGCGACACGCTGTACCCCATGTATCGAGTGGCTAGCTACAGAGGAGCACAGTGGGGTATAGCAGGTGGAGAAGCGGAAGCTTGTTGTGCCTTCCTGGTGAGTTGTTTTAAAAGTGAGGCCATGACAGGCTCTCAGAAGAAATCAGATGAAGCCTCCAAATTCACAGACGTTTGCCTCACAAAGAAGTGGAAAATGTGGATCAAGCAATTCTCTGGCTATGCTGCAGAAAGAGGGGATACAACATGCTACGCTCCTCCCATGAACCACTGACATTGGAAGACAAAACTAAGCCACTAGCCCCAAACTGTGTGGTGCACAGCACTCCTCGAAGCATCGTCGCTGGTGAGTGGGGGCCTGTTGTCCGCTCCAGGCTGCAACCTGGAGAAGCCCTGAGCTCCCCAGGCACTCAAAGGAGATTGCCACCAATTTTTAACAGCAGCGAATGAATCATAAGAGTTAATTCGATATTCATTCAAATGGCAGGGCCCAGGACTGTCAGCGCTCTGTGCCTATGGGCCCTCCACTGGGGTAGAGCTCAGGGGATATGGAAATGCCACAACATACTATTTACAGTTTCTTTCCCCAAACCTTCACCTATAAGAAGTTCTCCCCTCCAAATCCTCTGGAATGAGTGTAACTGAACGCTTCTTGGTCGCCTATTGAAGATCAGGGAAGGCGTTACTTTCCCATAGAAAAGATCTGCCGATGTCCTAAAAATTCAGGGTCTGGTTTTCACTGAAATCAGACAGTTTCTGAAACAATATGGTTTGTAACAATGATGCCTGCCATAGATTGAGCGCTGGTAGGGTGTTTTGAATCCAACACATAAGAGTCCCCTTAGAACTCATCAGCAGTCCATGTAGTCTAGTTTCCTGTCTTAGATGGGCCATCACTCTCTGCTTTAGAGAAAAGTGCAAGAAGCACAATTCTGGAACAACCCAACTATGAGGGATTTTTCCCCCTGACACGTGACAGTTGCTGGTTGGTTTGTGCCCTGGAGGATGGGAGTTTGCATCCCTTCTCTTTTGTTTTTCCTCTTGTGATTCTGTCTAGCAGGTCCTTAGCTGTCTGATACTGGAAGACCAGCTCAGATTAGAGCTACAGGGCATTTCACTGGGTTGGGGATAACAACAAAATACAAAAAGGTCATAGTGTGTTCAAGACAATTCACTTGTTAGTACAGATCAAAAGGAAGCACTAATGTTATTGTAGCCACATGTTTGTTTCTTGTGCTTGCTATCCTTGTACTCAATTAACCTTAGAACAATCATGTGTGTCATGATACTAGGGGAACTGGCTATAAGGACTAGGCCTGAAATATTGCAAGGCCTAGCAAAATATAAAGAATTGACCAAATTGCATAGGGAACTCAAATAGAGCAATGACTGAGCAAAAACGGTTGAGCAAGAATAGAACAGAAATACGCTCAACAATAAAAATAAGCTCACCCACAGGTCAACTGCAGGGGGTGAGCAACCACAGAACACCAGATGCGCTTAGGCAGGCTTCCGCAAGATAGCTAAACCACATAAAATTGTTCGACTACAGAGTGCTCAGAAAAGTAAATAAATACCCAGAGCAGACAGGGGTTCGGTGGACTGCAGCCCAGCTCAAGAAGGGGGTGTCTACTCTTGAGTCTATCGAGAGGACACCAGCCCTAAGAGCTCCAGATCCCAGTGACCACCTGTTGAGGATGAGGATTTTGAAGCAAGGATCCAGACCAGAGGCTGAGGCAGAGTCTGGCCATGAGTATAGCATCCGGATAGTTCAGGAGTCTGTGGACTCAGGGTATTGGGGGGATTAAATTGAGATCTACGGATCACGTCTCCCCTAGGTAATTGCTAGAGTGCTTATAAGGAATAAAGGTTAATAGGAAATTAAGGGAAATAGTTAGGGTTGTTTAGGTTTAAGGATCAAGCATAAGTTGTGTATAAGTTAAGGGACTTGTCCCAGCACCCATCTGTCGAGGATAAGGATAATCAACAGAAAGCTTCCATAAATAGTAATGAATAAATGTAAGTGTTAATTGTCTAAATGTCTGCTTGTAAGAAGTATTGTCAATTGCCTTGTTTCTTTGTGTTAGCGTCAATAAAGCCATTCGTTGATTCAACCTGGGGTGTTCTTTCCCATCGGTCTCAGAATCCTCGTAAAAGAACCCAGATGTCTTGCTACCCGTCTAATTCGGCCTTTTCCCTACTAAATTTTAATAGCAGTAAGTGTGTTAATGTTTCAATGTGAATTTATTTCATGTGTAAATCTTCATGAAAACTAATGAAGGCTTGTCTCTGGCTATCATATTGTGTTTGCATTGCATTTCCCAGTTGGAGCCTTGGAAATGTAAATTAAAAGGTTGTTTAACTTCAAAGCAAGGGCCATTAAGCAGCAGTGGAAGATCCACACATTTTTTCTGCATTTAGTCAACAGAGGGAGAGCCCATGCTGTGCTGGAAGCACTTTCCAGACTGGTGACACCTATAAAATGGTCCCCTGATGCATCTCTGATCTATTTGGATGTGGTCACGTGGCATTCCAGATACAAAGCCATTTGGGACAAGCCTGAGAGGCCTAAGGGAAACTAGCAGGTACCACATCACTGCATGTAATTTGAATTTACAACTCTCACTCACCTGTTGTGCATTTTACCTGCTTTACCCTCTCAATCATTCTCATTTCTTTTCCTTAGCTAATAAAACGTTAGTTAATTTTAATAAAGGATTAGCTATCAGCCTTGTTTTTGATGTGTCATCCAAAGCATCAATTAATCTGGGGTAAGTGACTGGCCCTTTGGTGCTGGGAGTAACCTCATGGATGGTGATTTTGTATTTTAATAACCTTTCATCACAGAATTTCAGTTTGTCTGAGAGGCAAGATGCACTGGACAGCCTAAGGGGGCCGTCTGTGGCTCCAAGGTAAAACTAATCCAGTAATCCAGGACTGCACGCTTGTTACTGGTTTGGCAAAGTCTAGTTATAGAACATACTACCAGTTTGGGATGTCTGCCCAGTTTTCTGACCGTCTGATCTGAGGTTGGCACTCTCAGTTGTGAGTCATATACTGGACATCATGACGCCGCTCTAATAGAACTGTGGATGTTTATCAATATAAATGGCTAGATTGAGGAACTGAATAGCTATCAGTTTCTCCCCTCCCCCGATATGTCAATCTGTGGAAAGAAAACAGAGGCAGGTAGAAAATTTGGCATGAGGGGTCATAATTACTAATAACTGGATATGTTAGAATGCCAAATCAATCATGTCTGGAGTGAGGACTTTGTTTTTCTTCTGTGTTTGTACAGCACCTAGTGCAACAGGATCCTGGTCCATGTCAAGGGCTCCTACAGCAACACAAATAATAATTCTGATGATGTCGAGATTTAACTCTTGATATGCTGCCAGGATGTATGATCCCCAAACATCTGTTTTCTGTATCAGGCCTGAAATCTGCATGTGGAATTTTCTGATGATGTGCAACTCTGTTGGGTGTAATTATGCATTAAGGGGA
Source organism: Mesoclemmys tuberculata (assembly GCA_007922155.1). Lineage (NCBI taxonomy): Eukaryota > Metazoa > Chordata > Testudines > Chelidae > Mesoclemmys > Mesoclemmys tuberculata. Next base: position 1,129,462 of record ML675611.1, read on the forward strand.
TTTTATAAAATTGTATTGGGCTCCTATAATGCAATAAAAATGGAAAATCACGTTTGAGCAAAGAGGATGTTAATGTCCCTTGTATTTTAAATGAAATCAACAAATTGCTCTTTCCTGTGAAATAGGCATGAACTGCTAAGGAAACAGTTAATCTGCATTACTCATTACACATGCTGTTTTCTTCATTAGACAGCCACACAGATAAACCAATTCCACAATAATTATTCTTTCTGAAGAGCCATGAATAGTGCAGCAAAGAAACAATCCTGAAGAGAGAAACAAGATCTGTGTCATGCTTGATTACCATCTCCTGAAACAAGGTAAAAAAAAAAGATTATTTAACAAACAGTCCCTTTTTCTTTGGTGTGAGAGGTAAAACACTTGAAGGCGGTCATGCTGCTCATCACATATAAACAGATCTTCACTCCCAGAACTTGGCTGTCTACCAAGGGAATTTAGGATTTGGAATTTCACATTTTTGGTGAAAAATTAGGTCAACCTTTTGAATTTAGAAAAAAAGAAAATGGGGAAAAATTACCCCCTGAAACTGAGCCAGATGGATGGTAAAAAGGTTTTCAATTTCAAAAGGCTGATAAAGTTTTGACAAAAAATAAATTGATAGCTATATATAGCTAACAATCGACTTCACTGAAAGTGTAAAACTGATAATAAATGACAGTACTCCTGAAGGTCAGGCTATCGACCCAAGATCTTAATCAAGTTCTCAGTGAGACGATCAAACAGAACTAGCTGGACATAACATCAAATGACCATATTGGGTCAGACCAACGGTCCATCTAGTCTAGTATCCTATCTTCCAACTCTGGATAATGCCAGGTGCTTCAGACGGAATGAACAGAACAGAGCAATTATCGAGTGATCCATCCCATGTCATCCACTCTCAGCATCTGGCAGTCAGGAATTCGGGATATTCAGAGCACGGTTTTGTATCCTTGACATCCTGCCTAATAACCATTGACAGGCTTATCCTCCCTGAATTTATCTCATTCTTTTTTGAACCTAGTTAAAATTTTGGCCTTCACAAGATCCCTAGGCAATGAGTTCCACAGCATGACTGTGAGTTGTGTGAAGAAATACTTCCTTATGTTTATTTTAAATCTGCTGCCTATTAATTTCATCAATGACCCCTGGGACTTGTTTTCTGTGAAGGTATAAATAGCACTTCCTTATTCACCTTTCCCACACCATTCATGATTTTATAGACTTCTATAAAATCCCCCTTAGTTGTCTCTTTTCCATGCTGAACAGTCCCAGTTTCTTTTAAATCTCCTATACAAAAGCTGTTCCATACTGTGATGGGCTTCCCCAGGAGTGCAACCTGAGAACTGTGGGAGTGCCATGCCCTCTTCACTCTCCAGCCTGGGCTGTCCATCGCAATGCCTTGCTACTGACAAGCAGCCAGCCTTTCCAGGCGCTGTTATCACCCAGCCCAACAGCATGCAGAGCACCCCGCCAAGCTAGTTTACATGAGTGTTAACCTGGGTTGCCTCTGACTCTGTGGTGCTGTCAGCAAGCTACACTTACACAGCCATCTACAGGCAGAGACACTCACCTGAGTTACATGAGTGCTTTGCCCAACCACTCACGAGCCAACAATAGAGAGGCACTAGCCAATTACCCCCACATACAGTTTGTAAGAAATGCACGAAAAGGTGTCTATCCCCAAAATTATGTTCACATGTCCACTCCCCCCTCATCGTGGGTAAGACGTGCAACAGCTTTCGTTACTGAGCTAAGGCTTCTAGACGCTCCAATTTGAGACCACACTGGTTGAGATAAAACCTTAAGCAAGTATATTAACTACAGGAAAATAGATTTTAAGAGATATAAATGGAGAATGTAAAGAGATCAAAAGTAGTTACCAAATGAATAATAAACATAAGATCACACTCTCAGTTCTACACACTGCCAATGTTTGAATGAACAATGTCTCACCCTTGTTAGCTGGCACAAGCAGCTTCTTAACCACAGATTGGGCAACCTTCCCTGCCTGGACTCCCCTCTCCCCTTTCACAGTCTTTTTGTCTTCCAGATGATCTTTCAGGTATTGAGCTAGGGAGAGAGAGAAGCCCAGTGCTGATGTCACACACACCCTTTTATAGTCTGTTTCAGCTTGCTAGAACAGGCCATGCATATGACATAGCGGATGTTTCCCATTTGTCAAGCAACACCATTGCAAATCTGTATCCTACAATGAGAATCCTCTTTGTCAGCAATCCCCAGTAGTGGAATTGTTCCTTAGTGGGCCATTAGCATGTCCGGCCACTTCATTGCTATGCCTGAAAAGCTGGTGTAGGTGGTTCCCACCTCACACCACGTTTTAGTAACATTTACAACGGTATTTTATAACTTCACATATGATGGTAGCACATACAATCCAAGAGGATAGTAAAGTTTAGCAGATCAAGACTTTTGAAAACGGCCGGCTTCTTCCTAGTGGGTCTCGCACTTTTGCCTGTCGTAGTGGGCCAGGGCGTCGCCGGTTACCCCGTCTTCCCAGGGAGGGGGTAGGGACCCGGGCCCGCCCGCTCCTCCGGGTCCCAGCCCAGGGGCCCTCTGAGTTGCAGCTATGTGCTGCTGGCACCTTACTGGCAGCTGCAGGCTTTTCCCCTGGGCTACTCTCCCCGCTGTCTTTCTGGCTTCTTGAGCCCAGTACCTTCTTCAGGACTCCACCTCTCTCCCACACACCGCTGTACTCCATTCTGTTCTCCTCCACTTCACACACTCCTCTGCTCACCACACACCTACTCCTTCAACTCCACACTGTCTCTCAAGAGTAGAGGGTTTTTATAGGCAGCTGGGTGGGGCCTTAATTGGTGTCAGGTGACTCTAAATACCTTCACTTGGCCCTGGCTAGTCTGTAGGGAATAAAAGGGATCATTCTAGCACTTACATAGCACCCTTCCAGAACTTTCCTACTGGCCTCTGCCCTTGCTATACCACAAGACTTTTCAAATAATACCACACAAGGCATATTTTGTACATAGCATATCATAATTATATGACATTGGTGTATATGGGGTCTTTGAGGTATTATTTTCAGACACAAGGTGTCATGCATCATTTTTGTTGCCCTTCTTTGTAAAGTTCATAGTAAAGTTTCAAAGCTGTATTAAGTCAATGTTCAGCTGTAAACTTTTGCAAAAACAACCCTAACTCTTTGTTCAGCATTACGAACCTCCTCCATTCCCACCAGGTTTGTAACTCTGAGGTTCTACTGTGTTTTCTCTGGAGTGCTCCTTTAACAACTCGATCATCCAGGGGCCCAGCACATACTTTTTCAGGATTCCTCCTTCTGATCCATTTAAACTTCTTTTGCTGTTAGTTTTTGTGTCTATTGCTGGTTGTTCTTCAAATTCTTTTTTGGCTTGTATGGTGGGGTGTTCACCCTGCACAAGACAAAACTGGTTAAGTGAGGTCAATTAACATGACCTGGGGCAGAGCCAGGGATTGTAAATCTGATTGAAGATGGGGCCCAGCTGAGAAGGAACAGGTGGGCCTGGCAAAAAGCCAGGAAGTTGGCAGCAAAAAGGGGCTGAAGGGAAAGTAGGCTAGTGTCATTCTCTGGGAGAAGAGAGGTGTGTTTGGGGCTACAGATTTAGATAGTCTGCAATCACTTCCTGGGAAGAGGGAGTCTGTGCTAGTAAATCCAGACAGCTGGGAGGGCCAGAAATTAAGAGCAGGGAAGAAGAAACAGCAAGAGGATCTGGCTACAAGCAGACCATAGCTACTGGAAATTGGGTCCCTGGACTAGAACCTGGAGTAGAGGGTAGGCCCAGGTTCCCCTATTAACCAATGGGGAAGAAGCACAAACTGGGTAGTGGAGCAGAGGCCTGCCTGGACAGTCGTCCGATGGGATTCGTGCTGTGGAAGGAGAGAACTGTAGTGACCTGGCAGGGTGGCCAAGCCATTAAGAGAACATCCAGGGGGAGAGCAAAATGGCAAGGCACAGCGATAAGCGGCAGAGGGGCCATTGGATCTGGAAGGAACTAATCCCCAGAGCAGCCAGAAGGATGCACCCTAGCAGTGAGGGGAACCCGTGACAACCTGCTGAGTTACAATTTTACACTAGACTTGCCAGTGTCCACATCTTTTCAATCCAAAGTATTTACTTTTCAAATGGCCATTTTTTAAAATACATTTTTGTTTGTAAAACACTTTGTACTTTTTCAAAGGCCGCCGCTCCGTCAGGCAGCGGCACAGCTGCAGTGGCACAGGAGCCAGCAAGCGGAGCTGTAAGCAGGGTAGTTTGAGTGGGAGGTTGGGGAGGGAGGGTGTGGTGTTCTGGTATTCGCTGGGGGTTTGTTTTGGTGTTTTTGTCTCTCACTGACAGGACATAGGGGAAAGGCTATGACAGATACAGAGGCAGCAGGGGTAGTGACCCAACCAGTGGAAGAGACAGTGAAGATGACTGGATGTGGAAACTGGGGGAGGTACATGATCCTGGAGGGGGTACCTCATGAGCTTCTTTGTATGATGTGCCGCCTGATAGATGGAAGAGAAGATCGAGGACTGGAGGTGCAGGTGGAAACTCTGGTTGAGCAGATGATGGAGGAAGGCATGAGGAGGCTGAAGAGAAAAGCCCACACTTGCAGATGGAAGCAGGACCAAAGAACTCTGAAGGGAGACTGGGAGGTGAGGAAAGTGGCCAGTGGAGGCATGTCGTTACAAGAAACAGGCAGAGGAAAAGCCAGTCTGGTGGAGGAGACATGGAGCTCAAGAACAGGTTTGTGGGGTTGGGAAATGAAGAAGGGGCACGGCAAGTGGTAAGTGAAGGTGGGAAAATAAGGAAGGAGAAGAGAAGGGAAGCTAGTCCCAAGTAAAGAGTAGATGGACCAATGGAGATACCGCCAAATAAGCTGAGCTGGGGATAGAGAGCTTCTTATGGGAGGTGAACATCTGGCATCAACACACAATGTCCAGCCCAGTGTAGCTGGTGCATAAGGCTCATCCCTTCAGTGCTTGTGTCACTGGCTTCAGTGAGGATGCTGGCTTTAGTGTGGCAATCTTGCCACTTGATGTGAAAGATAATCCTGGAGGCATCGTTGGTGATTCCCTCCAAACCTTTTAAATGTTGTTGGTAGGTCATCCAGGTTTTGTATCCAGAAAGGAGTGTAGGGATGACAGCTGCCTTACCGACTTGAGACTTGGTGTTCTTCCATAGGTCATGATCGGTGAAAACACATCGAAGCCATTTCCCAAAGGAAGCCCTAGTGCACTGGATCCTGTGCTGAATCTCACTGTTAATTTTTGCATTTTGAGAGAGTTGGCTACCAAGTAGCAGAAATGATCGACTGTCTCCAAAGTCTGTCCCTTGACAGTAATTTGTGGTGGATCATGTACAGGATCTGAGGCAGGCTGATAGAGCACTTAAGTCTTCTCGATATTAAGTGAAAGTCCTAGGCTTTGGTAGGCTTGTGCAAAAAAAAATCCAGTGTGGACTGAAGGTCATTCTCAATACATGCAAGGGGAGGACAGTCATCGGCATACTGGAGATTAATAATGGATGCTCTGAGGATTTTAGACTTTAAGTGGAGATGTTGAAATTAAAAAGCTGCCCATCCATTCTATATTGAAAGTCAACTCCAATAGGAAAACCGTCTGGTAGATTACAGACAGGTATTCGGTTGCACTGGGCCAGCAAATTTAACAAAGAACAGTTTATCATTTTAGTGCTGTAATGAGCACCTGTGATCATATACGTAGGTATCAGATGCAGTATTGGGAATAGCATAAAAACAAATTAAAGTGGATTTTGCTTTGCCATCCTAGAGTTCTGCTGATTCTGAGAATATATTGCTTCACTCCTTCCTTCTCCTCTCCCCTCACATGCATTTTTCTTCAGCTTCTTCTATTAAAGGCAGGTGTCGGCAGAACACTGGGGCTTGCCCAGGCTCTGCAGTGAAGCACTCTTACCCAGCAGTAGAAATAATGCATGTGAACAGGTAAGACTCTTGTTTCGCTATTTATACCCAGGTGCTGTATCAAAACACCTAGAGAAAAATAATGTACACAATTAAGGATGGCCTAGTTTAGCACTCGATTCTGACCTCAGCTATACCAGGGTAAATGCAGAATCTTTGCATTGTGGCCGACAGAAAACAAGACAAACATTTGAAAATGCATGCATTGTTGTTTCAAAAGTGTCAGTCACACTAGATGGTGCAGCATTCGTTAATTTTCCCACCACTATGCATTGTCTGAAAGTGAACAGAAAGGACAGGTGTTTCAGTGGTTAGAGCACTAGGTTAGCACTTGGGAGACATGAATGCAATTCCCTGCTCCGCTTCAGACTTCCTGTGTGGTCTTGGGCATATGACTTATCCTATGTCTCTCTGTCCCATCAGTAAATAGGGATAAGAGCATAGCCCTGTCTCACCGGGATGCTGAGAGGATACATATAGTAAAGATGTGAAGCTCTCAGATAGAATGAGGGGATGAAGGCCCTATAAACAACTCTGATTAGATACAGCATGTGGTTGAGCATTCTTAAAAAGATGAAAAAATGTTCCACGTGCATTGTTGGGAAATATGTAAATCAGACACAGTGAACGATCTCCCCCCTTTGAATTGGGGTGTATTTCTCACCTGAATCATACGGAGAATATTTGTAATTTATAGCAATGCCTGTTTTGCCGTGTTCTGTGTTAATGAAATTTCATCTGAACGTTCACCCTAATCAGATGCTACATCCCATTACCTTGTCAATTGCTGTAATTTTCACTGAACTGCCTGTGCCATGGCTCCCGAGTGCCCCTTTCAAGTCAGCCCTGTTTAAAAATGGAATTGTTTTGTATGAGCTCCTGCAGGTTAAGGGGCAATCTGAGCAGAGCAAGATGCTCCAGTTTGCGGTGTTCGCATGCACAGGCCTCTCAGAAACACTCCGGGTGAACAAAGCACCTGAACGCTCCCTGGAGCTCTATGAGGGAGGAGCAGCATGTCAGCCTCTGCGCTGTGCAAACCAGAGCACACCAGGAGTACACACACACTTCCATGCTCATTTAGGGATAAACTCACACATTGCACCAGCTTCATGTTAGAATAAAACTACTTCAAGACAGGCCTTGAAAACTAGACTGAAACAAGCTTAATACCAGCATGCTAAGGGTCATAAGAAGCAGAGCTTGGCTACTGTTGTAAGCTGCTTACCTGGAGAAATGATGCTGGAGTTTATTTGCAATTGCAGGAAGCTGAAATAATTGGGTAACTTGTCAATGGTTACTTGAAAACCAGTTCCATTTAAAAAAAAATAAAGTGCTCTTCTTTCTGACCTTGGGGGCTCAGAGCCTAACCCTGGCTATACAGGGAAGACTGTCTTAGCCCTGCTCTGGCAATCAACAACGTTTAGCGGGCAGTCAAAGTACTCACCACTTGCAACCTGTGGTATCCCAGCCCCAAGGATCCCGTCCTTCCCCATTCACATGATTTAGCAGCCAAAGGTAAGAGTGTTACTGAAATCTTCCCCTGTTATCTAGCTGGGCGTAAAACATCGGGGAAGAGCTTCACTCTGCTGGGCTGGGGGGTAAGCAGAAGGCGCTGCAATTGGGTCACCTGCCAGAACATCCAGGTAGCTGGTCACACATTCCTAAGGCTGCTTTCATGATTTAGAAGTAGACAGCACCAAAATCTTGGAATGCAATTTTCACCACTTATCTTAAATACATATTTTTATGTAGCAAATTCCTGACTGAAGACAGGTTCTGTATAGTGTTGAAGTCCATGGACGACACTCAATATTTAACAAGTAAAGTAGAAGAGGAGGAATTTTGCTGGCAGAAGCAGAAACATGTCAGATACATAAAACAAAAGCATGACATACAGTGTCTCTGTCCAACCTGGTGCGCCTCTCTCTGCTTTAGCACTCAGAGGAGATGAACAGGAAGTGGGAGAAGTACAGGAAAAAGCAGAAGGGAAAAGCAATCATATCTGAAGGGATTTATCCTTTTGGGCTAATTAGGCAGGTTGGATAATACAGATTTTCAGAGATTCCAAGGCCAGAAGGGCCCATTGTGGCCATCTAGTCTGACCTCCTGCATAACACAGGCCAGAGAACTTCATCCAAAATAATTCCTGGAGCAGATGTGTTAAAAAGACATCCCCTGTGCTCTCCAGCTGCAAGTCCTCTTGTCTTCTACTCTCCCTTGCAATCTTCTGCAATCCATCCTGTATCCTCCTGGGGTCAGAATTCTTGTGGGATCAGAGGAAATGCTACACTGAAAGCACATCTTAAGAAAACAGATGTGGATATCATAAGCTGGGAAGAACAAGCCACCAACACTTTGAAGAGAAGCGTCTTACTCTCGAAGCTGAAAAGAGAGAGAAGTAAGGGAAAAGGAATAACTTTCTTCCAGCAGGTGAGGGTGACCAGATGTTCTGACTCTATAGGGATAGTCTCGATATTTGGGGATTTTCGTTACATAGGTGCCTATTACTTTCCACCACCATCCCTACCTTTCATACTACAGCAGGCAGCTGACCTGCTAGGAAATGTCTGTACCTACTGCAGGTGGATCTGTGGTTCCAGGATTGGACTCCTGAGTCATCTCAGGACCCAAATGTAAATCAGTGGTAGAGACCATTCCTCAAATCGAAGGATTGGCGCCGCCAATAATCCACCAACACATCATTGGTGAGTCTGGCCCTTTGTTTCAATGAAGGCTGATCTTTGTTACTCAAAAGTCACATTAAAAACAATTGGCTGTTGATTTTAAAAGGACAAGGAAATACTTTAATTCTCCTAATACTAAAATAATACTAGTAAATATTAGCACTAAGTTGTGGGCTGTAGCGGCTTCATGATTGTCCATTCATACTGGTCATTTTAGCAGAGAAGTGTAGTGGTTATAGGATTTTAATGAATAATTAAAATACAGGTCCATTAAAATACAGTGACTCAGTGTATTTACCTCTGAATAGGAGGATTTCCTGTTTCGAAGTTTTGAAGAAGGAACAAATCAAATGTGATTTTATGAATTTATGAAAAGAAATATGAAGCTAAGCAAATACATCACTAATTTCCCTAAACTAATCAAATACAATACAATGCAATGATCAAATTAAAGTTGCAATTGAAATTCAATCAATAGATCAATAGTTTGCTTTATCTGGCTAGTCAGTTGCCACCGTGAGTAATTACATCAGTTTAGTTCCAGAGGGATAGGCCTCATCTACTCTAACTGAATGGACTTTGCTAACACCTACCCTCCCCATTGTTTTTTCTTACCCTTGGATGTATATATATATATATACCGCCTAGCTGATTTCCATTTCATGCATCTGACGAAGTGGGTTGCAGCCCATGAAAGCTTATGCCTGCAGAAATTTGTTAGTCTTTAAGGTGCTGTAGGACTCTCATTGTTTTTACATCAGTTTAGAAGGTTAATGCTAGAATTACCACAATGACTCACAGGAAAGCTAAGGAAGGACACTTTTCTTTTAACCTAATGAGTGGAAGAAGCAGGGTTAAATCTAACCTTTGATTTTTAACTAAGTATAGCTCTTTAAATGATTTCTTTATAGCTTCCCACCTTGGTGTTGTACATTAAGTTGCTTTGAACGTTCAGCCACTCTGGAACTCTATTTACTTAGCTTACGGCCCTTCCCAAAATAAGACTGCGTCTCTTTCTTTCTGACATGGATACACAGATACAGCAATGAGTCTTAAATCAGGCATTGAGCAGCTTTGCAAAAACAAACTTTTAACCCAAAATAATTTCATGCTAATTAGACAACACACTTAATGTTGTTTCCTGTCTACCTGGGGAAACTGTTAATGAGACACAAAAACACTCTCCGCCACATACTCTCTCTAAAGGAATGTTAGAAAATACAAATGTCTTTGAATTCTACACAATGGCATTCTCACATCTTATTTTTCTTCCTAGAACCACTAAGGGATTGTCTACACAGCCTGGCAAAGTGTGTCGAGGGGGGAGGAAAGAGGGATTTGTAAATTGTTCTAACGAGTTGCATTCTAATTGCCCCATGTAGACCATGCTGGCGTGCTGTAAAAGTACCTAGTGTGTGTTCATTTAGCTAAGCAAAGAGAACTTTAAAGAGGAAATTGATCACAGTCTATAATTAGCTACGTAAGCAGGGTCTGAGTGTCTGAGTGGCACTCCCCCTGCTCAGCCAGTGAAAGGGGGGGGCATGTTATTTGCATGGACTTTGTATTTGCATGTGCACAATTAAGTACTCAGCATGATTGCACTGTATCTGCATAAGCACACCAGGTGCTAGGCATGATGGGAAACGGTCTGTATGGCTGGCATCGTGTTAACAGCAGGGGCAATGAAATATTGTCCTTTGATTGTATAAACAAATGCAGCAGATCCATGTTTAGCCTGTTCTGATGAAAAAGTCTGTCTCATCTAAGCAGAGCCCAGTAAGGATGGCAGACAGATGTTTCAGCATTGTAAGGGCGGCAGCTGGGGTGGAGAATCTGCTGCTGAGGCTGTCCGAGTCCTGGCAAAGGCCCACACTCAGGCATGGTTTGACTATCTCCTGCCACTGTTAAAAGGTAGAATTAATTAGTCCTCCGGGAGTCTTTTGTCTGTTAAAAGCAGGGCCATCGCTCCTGTGTCAGCAGAAGGTTTTCCCATGAGCTGAAATTCACTAAGAGCTGAAATTGCTAAAGGAACTGGGAAGCCTTGACTGGCGACCAGCCGAGAGGATCCAGCGGGGCCTGGAGACAGCAGTGGGAACTCAGTGGGGCCCAGCGGTGGCAGGAGACCGTGGAAGAGGGGCCTGCAGGTGCCAGGAGCCCACGGTGGTTGGATGCCACAGGCGGCAGGTACAGCAGAGGGGACCAGTCAAGTCTGTGCCTGGTTGGTGGCAGGAGCCAGCAGAGAGGACTGGCAGGGCCCCACAAGCGAGAGGTGGGCAGTGCAACCACGATGGAAGCGAGAAGGGGGAGGTGAAGGACACAGCTCATATACTCTGGAGTGGGCTTGGCTCATTGTGCTCCTCAGTTCTGTTAGCACTGGGCCTCCTGGGCGCTCCTCAGCACTGGGCCTCCTCAGCTTCTGTGAACCCCCGTGATCCTCCCCCCCACTGCAAAGGGGGTTTAAAACATGGCGTGGGCAATGTATGTAGCTCCAGCACTGCGCCATTGCTCCTGAAGCGTGATGAGGGCGAGGCAGCAGACTCTGTAGAAGGAAATGCTGATTGTAAGTGAGGGTTGGAAAGCGACGGGGAGGTAAATGCTGAGGAAAGAGACTGTTCCCCCAAACCAGGGGACAGTGAGATGTCTGTGCGGTTGAGGGAAAGGCTGCATGGATTATACCATATTGCACCCCATCTCTCAGACATTAGTTTGCCCCAGTTATGTTTTTTCTGTTTGGTTTATTCCTTCTGCAGGAAAACACAGTGGTGGGGAGAGGGGCATTTGTGCACTCTCCCTCATTGGCCTCTGTAGGTCCAACTTGGCTCCTACCTGCACTTGTGTGGATCTGAAGAAAACTCAATGGAGTCAACGGAGTTGCTCCATTTTTACGTGGGTGTGGCTGAGGGGGAAGGTGGGCACCAGAATGTGTGATGTGCATTAGGACCTAAAGTAACTTCAAGCAGCGACTGGTTTGTAATGAGATCTTGCACAAGAAAGGACAATGAGGGCAAAACAAACAAATTTTTATGTAATCCAGAAAACCCAAACCCATCCCCTTTACCAGCAAGCTGGGACACAAATAGGGAGTCCTGAAGATCAAGTAACAGCTGCTGTTAATTCTGTATCTGAATGAACCAGATACATTTACACTTAGAGTCAGAGATAATTGTCACTGTTCACACATTCTCACCTTCTAATCAATGGCTGTGAATAGGTCTCATCTATTCTAACTGTATGGACTTTGCTATTACCTACCCCCTCATTGATGTACCTTCCCCTTGACTATATATATATACCACCTATCTGATTTACATTCCCTGCATCTGACGAAGTGGGTTACAGCCCACGAAAGCTTATGCCTGAAAAAATTAAATTTGTTAGTCTTTAAAGTGCTACAGAGCTCTTGTTTTTTTTCAGAGATAACAAAGCTTTACTCATAGACTCATAGACTCATAGGTCAGAAGGGACCAATA
>ML675611.1:1151560-1164944 GCA_007922155.1 Mesoclemmys tuberculata
AGGGGGATACTCACTTCCCTACATCTGCTGGCAATGCTCTTACTAATGCAGCCCAATATGCTATTAGCCTTCTTGGCAATAAGGCCACACAGTTGACTTATATCCAGCTTCTTGTCCACTGTAACCCCCCAGGTATTTTTCTGCAGAACTGTTGCCTAGCCACAGTCCCCAGTCCATAGCAGTTCATGGGATTATTTGGTCCTAAGCACAGGACTCTGTACTTGCCCTTGTTGAATTTCATCAGATTTCTTTTGGCCCAATCCTCCAATTTGTCTAGGTCACTCTGTATCCTATTCCTGTCCTCCAGTGTATCTACCACTCCCCCCAGCTTAGTGTTATCTGCAAACGTGCTGAGGGTGCAATCTACCCCATCCTCCAGATCATTAATGAAGATGTTGAACAAAACTGGCCATAGCACCGATACCTGGAGCACTCCGCTTGTTACTGGCTACCAACTAAACTTCATTCCACTGATCATTCCCCGTTGAGCCTGATGATCTAGCCAGCTTTTCCAAGACTAAACATGCTCATTTTTTTATTTAATTTTTCCTCTTAGATCAGGTTTTCTAAATATTTTATCATTTTTTTGCACCCCTCTAGTCTCTCTCCAATTTGTGCACATCTTTCATAGAGCGTGGTGCCCAGAATTGGACACTGTACTCCAGCTGAGGCCTCACCAGTGGCAACTAGAACAGAACAACTGCCTCCCATCTCTTCCATACAAAACTCTTGCTAATACCACCAGAAAATCATATTATTCTTTTTTGTACTTGCATCAGATTGTTGATTTATATTTAATTTGTGATCCACTCTAACCCCCAGCTCCTCCAGGAGTACTACCATCTAGCCAGTTATCCCGAATTTTGTAGCTCTCCATTTGATTTTTTCCTTCCTGAGTTAGGTTTTTTGCATGTGTCTTTACTGAATTTCCTCTGGTTGAATTCAGACCAATTCTCCAATTTTTCAAGGTCATTCTGAATTCTAATCATGTCCTCCAAAATGCTGGTAACTTCTTCCATCTTAGTGTCATATGATAATTTTAAGAGTACACTCTCTACTCCTTTATCCAAGTCGTTAATGAAAGTACTAAATCGTACCAGCCCCAGGTCGGACCTCACTAGACATGCCCTCCCAAATTGATAGTGAACTACCACTTGAGTATTGTCTTTCAACCAGTTGTGCACCCAGCTCATGGCATTATCATCTAGACCACATTTCAACATTTCCACTAGTTTATTTGTGAGACTGTCATGTGGGAATGTATCAAAAACCTTCCTAAAATCTACTACTTTACACCCCCCCTTCTCCCAGCCACTAGGCCTGTAATCCTGTCAAAGAAGGGAATAAGGCTGGATTGGCATGAATTGTTCTTGCTAGCTCTTCCTTAGAACTCTATGGTCCCCCAAGAGTTTACAAATTGATTGTTTAATAATTTGTTCCAGTGTCTTTCCAAGTATCAAAATTAATCTTATGGTTCTATAATATCCCAGTTCCTTTTTGTTCCCCTTTTTAAAGCTAGGTACTATGTTTACCCTCAGCTTACTTCATGTTGTCAGTTTCATCCAAATTACCTTCCACCTTCAGATTGGCTACCAATTCCGTCCTCCCTGTTGGTCAGAATAAAGTCTAAACTGGCTGTCCCCCGGGTTACTTTCTCCCTTTTTTTCTGAAAAAATGTTGTCCACAATACATTCCAGGAACGTATTGGAAATGTTGTGTTTTGCCAAGACATGTCTACATAGTTAATGGCCCCCATTACTACCAGCTATTCAGTTCTGGACTTTCTGTTATTTGTTCTAGAAATGCTTCATACATCTCCTCTTCCTGATTTGGTTGTCTATGGTAGACCCTGACGCCTCTCTATTTTTTATCCCTTTTATCTGTACCGAGAAACTCTCACCTGGTCTGCCTCCCACCTCCTTTTGGACATCAGAACAAGTTTATCTATCCTAGATGTAGAATGCAGCACTGCCTCCCTTTTAATCTGCACACCTGAACAAGCCTACCCCTCTGTACCAATGTTCCAGTCATGAAGACTTCCCCCCACCATGTCCTCTGGGATGCCAATTAAGTCATATTGAATTTATGTACTAATCCACATACAAATGGGGTTATGAGGACTCCCCATTAACAGTTACATTTTGAGACCTATCAGTTAGCCAGTTTGTGTAGATAGGCCATGGAGCTGATTCGCTTTGACAATAAAGCCCCTTCTCACCATTCACACAATGTAATAGGGCATTAAAAAGGGTGTTAATGTCCTTGACGCCCACTTAGAGGCCCCTTTACACTGCCTGTGTGGTGTGAAGTGGCCTTACTAGGCCTCAGAATGTGGCCACTGCTTTTATTACTGAAAGAATAAAATGTCAGTTAAAAGAAATCTGACTGCCATGGACATGAATTTCACCAAGGGACAAATTGCAAATGCTTTGTATTACAGTGGATGAAAGGAAATTAAACAACCTCAACAAACAAAATTCAAAGGGCATAAAAACTAACATGATGTGGAAATTCACATCATTCACAAGGCCTCCATTTTGAAGAGAGAAACAGAAATGTCTTCACCATTGTAAACCCATTTCCTCTACTCTGGAGCCACATCTAACACTTATCTTGGTACATGTAGATATGATTGACTGATTGTTTGATTGATTTTGGCCCTGCTCCAAAGCCCAGGGAGTGGGAAAGCTCCCACTGATAGCAGTGGGTTGTAGATCAAGCCTTCGAGAAGAAATCTAGTCTTGTGTTTCAGGCACTAGACTGTTCAACTGCTGGCTGTGCAGCGGATTACTCTGTGAACTTTCTGCAGCCTCTGAATCTCTGAGGATCAGTCACGCACCTATAACATGAGGAGAACAATCCTTCCTTTTCCTCTGTCTTTGTCTTGTCCATTTCAATTCTAATTTCCCTGGGGTAGAGACTGTCTCTTATTCTATATGTTTGTACAGTACCTAGTCCAAAGGAGCCCCAGTCTTAGCTGGGCTAGCTTATCTGTCGTACAAATAATAAATAGTAACTCTTTGAGGCAGATTAAGCATCATGTAGATGGCAGAACAGGATTTTACTCTTTACCCTCCAATAGGGTGTGGCCTGGAGTTGTTTGCTCATGGCAGTATGGAGGACATGTGGTATAACACAAGCTAAGCCAAGCCTGCCCAAATGCTGCTGTGCGTTTTCTATATGGGAAATACCGAGTGAGCACCCGGCGAGCTGCATAAAAAAATGTTCCTGGAAAATCCAAGGCTCTTGTGAGGAAGTTCCAAAGATCAGAGGGGAACCCTGAGGGTGGGTGCTGCTGTCATTCTCTTCGCTCGACACACTTGTGCTGCACAGATCATTAGTGGGCAAAACCGCAGAGTAAATGACTATCCCTCCGGTGAACGTACGGCGACAGAGCAGACTGTGGATCCTCTGTGCCCATTCTAAGTGTACTGGTGATTAAGCCAAATGAGGAGGTTCTCATGACGAGTGGGCAAATATCAGTAACCAGTAGCCCCATGTTATTCCTTTCCAGAATCGGGAGAGCAGATTTTCAGTTCAGCACCAAGTGATAGCCCCTGCAGGGTCCAATCAGGAAAACTGCTGGATTAAAAATGAAGTGGAAGCTGCCGCTGCCAGGGCAATGACTTTCAGTTAAGTCGCCTGCCTTTGGCAATGCAGAATTCTTACCGCATCTCAGAAACAAACACTGACATCTGCAAGTGGCAGGGCTGAGACTGCAATTCTGGAGCTGTGGCGGTGCAGCCCCCATCTGTCCCAGGAAAGGTGTTTTTAAAAGATGACGTTATCATGAACACCCTCCTGGAAAAAACAACACGAGTCCTGTAGCACCTTAAAGACTAACAGATTTCTGTGGGCATAAGCTTTTGTGGGCTGCAACCCACTTTGTCAGATGCATGAAGTGGAAACCACAGATAGGAGGTATATATATACATCCAAGGGTAAGAAACATAACAATGGGGAGGGCAAGTGCTAATAAAGTCAATTCAGTTAGAGTAGATGAGGCCTATTCACAACTGTTGATTAGAAGGGAGAACGTGTGAACAGTGACAATTATTTCTTGTAATAAGAGAACCATTCCAGGTCCCTATTCAGACCCAGTCTGAGTGGGTCAAGTTTGCAGATCAGTTCCAGCTCTGCAGTTTCTCCCTGAAGTCTGGTTTTGAAGTTTTTTTGTAGACGTATGGCATCTTTCAAGTCAGCGACCGAGTGGCCTGGGAGATTGAAGTGCTCACCTACCGGTTTATGGCTGTTCCCACCTTTTATGTCTGATTTGTGTCCATTCATTCTTTGGCACAGTGACAGGCCAGTTGGACGGCGTACATGGCAGAGGGGCACTGCTGGCACATGATGGCACATATCACATTGGCAGATGTGCAGGTGAATGAGCTCCTGATGGTGTGGCTGATGTGGTTAGAAGCTGTGATGGTGTCACTGGAGTCAATGTGCGGGCAGAGTGGGCAACGGGGTTTGTTGCCGGGATAGGTTCCTGGGTTAGTGCTCTTGTTGTACGGTGTACGGTTGCTGGTGAGTATTTGCTTCAGGTTGGGGGGCTGTCTGTAAGCAAGGACAGGCCTGCCCCCCACGGCTTGAGCAAGTGAGGGATCATCTTATAGGTTAGGTTGTAGATCCTTAATGATGTGTTGGAGAGATTTTAGCTGGGGCTGTAGGTGATGGCCAGTGGTGGTCTGTTGTTTTCTTTGTTGGGTCTGTCCTGTAGTAGGTGACTCCTGGGTACTCGTCTGGCTCTGTCAATTTGTTTCTTCTCCTCTCCAGGTGGGTATTGTAGTTTTAAGAATGTTTTATGGAGATCCTGTAGGTGTTTGTCTCTGAGGGATCAGAGCAAATCTGGTTCTATCTTAGGGCTTGCCTGTAGACAATGGATAGTATAATGTGTCCAGGGTGGAAGCTAGAGGTATTGCGGTCAGTCAAACTTCCACAGAGACTCCCACATGGCTGATCTTTACAAGAACAAGACGGGCCATTTACAACACTCACTTTCCTGCAACTTTTCATCCTGCTGGAAAGACTCTTACCAAAGGGAGACTGCTAGCACTTTCTTTCATTTACTCTATATGAGCAATTATTCTTCTACACAACTGTGATTGCTTTTCATTTTAAACCAGTGTCTCGCCTTTTCTGGAGCTCTAATTTCCCTTTACTTTTCCATGTTTATTTTTTCCCATGTATTGAATATATATTTACATATTATGCTCTGACTTTATTAAAGTATTGTATTTCCATCATCCCTTGCGCTTTTTGTCTATGGGAAAATGTATCTTCTATTTTTAGAAGCAATCATTTCTCACTAAATAACTAGCTGCTATTCATACATGCATTGCCGTCACTTTATGATTTCTAGAAGAATAGTGCTGTATGGGAGCTAACAAGGCAAATTTAGCTGGATAAACAGAAATCAAGTAAACAGGTATGTTAGAATGAGAGTGGGCAAAATTTTTCAGCCAAAACATTTTTCATCCTGAAAAATGAATATTTGGATCAATATAAATGTTTCATGGATCTGTGTTGCTTTTTGACAAATCGATTCAGCTTAAATAAATAAATATATCCATCCAAAATGTCAGGCTAGAGACACACAATTAAGGAGGAGCAGATATCGACCCCTTACACAATAGCCTGGTGGTCAGATCACTCCCTTGGGAGGCCCAGATTCAAACCCCTACTCTGCCTGATCTTAGAGCAGAGGCTTGAACCCGTGTCTCTCCTCGTCTAGATAATTTGCTGCACCACCAGGCTCTTGCCCATCCTGTGCAGGTGTTTCTCCATCTCTCCTGCTGGTGCTGTTCCACCGTCTATGAACTGCTGAGCCCAGAGAGAGTGAGACAGACTCTGTAGGCCAAGGATCAGGGTGAGAGAACAGCCACCTTCCGCTCCTGCTCCGGTAAATATTGCCTTGCCCACACGAAGCGGAGGTCTCCTTCTAACATATACACTGTAGCTTAACCCAAAGTTACGGGCTGGAGGCAGGAGTCACTGCCTGAGGCTCTCTGGCCTGGGCTAGGCAACAGGTCAGACTAAATGATCAGAACTGTGCCTTCTGCCCTTGAAAGCTGGGAGTCTCGGGCCTGTCCTGAGCGGGCTCAGATCAATACGTTAGGGATGCAACCCCTGGAACTGGGCCTGCGCGGCACTGAGCGCCCACGCCTGGCTCAGGAGTGCAGCCTGCAGCCGGACTCCCTACATGGCTCTAGGCACCGGCTGGCACCCTTGGCTGGCTCGCCCCTTCAGAAACGAGGGAGAATTGGCTCATGAGCAGTCAGCTGTGATCACTCAGGTGCTCAGGAAGGGAACTGAATGTGAAGGAATTGTCACTAACTGCATCCAGTGGTGGTGTGTAGACGCCCTGCTCAGGCCCCACGGGGGTGATCCAAAGAGCAGAGGGAGGATGTGAGTGTCCAATAGCACTAGCAATGCACGGAAGCAATAGGTTCCCTGGGTCAGGTGAACACAATCAATCGTTTTGTTATTGACTGCCATAAATCTCTAGACAGCGTCAGCACGGGGCTGGGCCTGGACCCACAGGCTTCGTTTGGGTTGGGAATTGGAACAGGCCTCAAATGCACATCTACAGTGTCTGTGTGAGAGCCCTGGCTGCTGGAAGCACAAAACCGAGCCACACCACAGGGCAGTCAGTCCTAAAGGGGAGTGGCACGGGTCGATGCAGTGGCACCTATTGAGCGGGCTGTGGAGACCTGCTCAATCGATCCCACAAGTGCTGTGCAGTTGGCGCAATTAATCCCCCCCCACCGAAAGGGGTCAGGCTGCACTGAGTGCAGGGCATCTCCCACCCATGCAGCGCACCAGGGAGGCTGCGGTGCAGCAATGCAAGTAAGTCGCTGGGAGATATGCAACCTCCATTCCCTAGCTTACGTATCTCCTGTCGACCACCAGTGGCAGTGTAGACCAGGGCTAAGAAGGAAGCAATGCCGTTTGTGTCCCATGCATCGCTTCAATGTAACCAGCCGTGGTGGCTGTGTACCCCCCCACATGTCAGAGCAGCGCAGAGGCACTGGTGCATGTGAGCAAGTGGGAAAGGGGAAAGCAGGCGCATGATAAATAATCCTGGGTGACAGGACTGTGGAGTCCCCAGTGCAGAATTTATGAACAGGTTAAGCCCACACATCAACGCTGCACACGTGCAACATTCTGGGGCCCCAATTGCCTGGAGACCACTGTAGTGGCAACATTTGTGAAGGAAAACTCGGTCTGTGAAGGGCACAGTTGTCCCCGCAGAGGCCATGTGAGTACCTGAGTTGGTGGTTGGCCCTGAATAGTTTTTCAAATGTGTTAACTCACAAAAATGATTTCCTTCAAACAGAGGTAGATGGGTCCCTGCTGGATCTCCTTTGTGGCTCAAACAACATAAAACTGTGTCCAACAAGGACAGTCTTGTTACTGGACATCTGAGTGCCCATGTAGGCCTCTGAACATGTGACATATTATTGGAGGATTGCAGAATTGTGATAAAAAACTGCTTTTGTGTTGGATCCCTCATCAGGGTTAATAGTTTAAAGAACATTGGTTATGGCAAGTCCCCTGCCGGACCAGTAATTGTGTCTGTGGGGCATGGACACTGACTTTCTTAACCTCAGTGTCTGAAGACCTGTAGTGAGTTATTTGTCTTATCTCAAAACTCGGTAACGGGACAACAGATGAAATTCAGTGTTGATAAACACAAAGCAATGCACATTGGAAAACATAATCCCAACTATACATATAAAATGATGGGGGTCTATATTAGCTGTTACAACTCAAGAAAGAGATCATCTGTAGTCAATATGAATAGTTCTCTGGAAACATCCATTCAGTGTGCAGCGTCACTCAAAAAAGCTAACAGAATCTTGGGAATCATTAGAAAAGGGATAGAGAATAAGACAGAAATATTACATTGCCTCTTTATAAATCCATGGTACTCCCACATCTTAAATACAGCCTGCCGATCTGGTTGCCCTATCTCAAAAAGATATAGTAGAATTGGAAAAAGTACTGAAAGGGCAACAAAAACGATGAGGGGTAGGAAAAAGTTTCTATGTGAGGAGAGATTAATAAAACTAGAATTTTTCAGCTTGGAAAGGAGACGACTAAGGGGGATATGATAGTGATCTATAAAACCATGACTGGTGTGGGGAAAGGAAATAAAGAAGTGTTATTTACTCCTTCTCATAACACAAGAACTGGGAGTCACCAATGAAATTAATAGGCAGCAGGTTTAAAACAAACAAAAGGAAGTATTTCGTCACACGATGCACAGTCAAGCTGTGGAACTCTTTGCCAGAGGATGTTGTGCAGGCCAAGACTATAACGGGGTTCAAAATAAGAACTACATAATTTATAGAGAATAGGTCCATCAGTGGCGATTAGCCCAGGATGGACAGAGATTGCTGTTTGCCAGAAGCTGAGACTGGACAATGGGATAAATCACTTGTTGATTACCTCTATTCTGTTCTGTTCTCTCTAAAGCACCTGGCACTGTCCAATGTTGGAAAACAAGATACTGGGCTGGATGGACCATTGGGCTGACCCAGTATGGCCCCTCTTATGTTCTCCTCCCTCAGAATATGCAGGCACCCGCTGATCAGGGGACCGATTCCACAGTGACACTGCACATTAGCTAGGAGTAGATGGGGACATGGATGTAAGACATGCACAGATTATGGCATTAGAAGGGTGTGTAAAAGAAGTATCTTACACATCTATAGTCCTAAAGACCACGCACAGGAATAAGGGCTTTAGGATCCGGTAGAATATCTTGCCATTGCTAGATGAAGTAATTCAGTAACAACCAGAAATTATTCATTCTTCTTATTAAGTTTCTTCTGTAGGTCTTCTTTCTGCTCTTGTAAGATGCCTGATTCTGGTCTTCATGAAAGATTTTTCTTACAAAAGATCTGTGCAAACACCCAAAACCTGTATCACTTTGTAATTTCATATGACATGCCGCTTCCACGTGCATATCAGTCATTTAATATCCCTTTGGAGAATTCTGCACTAGTCACAGAAGTGAAAGAAAACCCATTAATTAAGAGTTTGTTAGCATGAACTGTAGCTATTCAGAAACAGAGGGAGCCCACTGCCTGATTTTGTCCCAATCTCTCTTGTGCAGAGTTGTTTTTACTAGACTCCTTTTCCATTTATTTCCAAACTAGACACTTCCTACATCAATTAGATGATTGCATGTTTAATGGATACTAAGCCTCCTTCCTTTTCATTTCCCCCCATCCAATGGAATATTCCATTCCATTTTTGCTAACCAAGATACCTGCCAAAAATTAGCTCTGGAATGTAGATAGGAGCACAATTTTGCTATGGGAATATTAGGTCAAATTCATCACTATTGTAACCCATTGGTTTTAATGGATTTACACAAGGGTGAATTTGATCCACTCTGTCAAGTCATTGCGCAAAGGACATAAACAGTAAAGATGTTCTACGATATCCCGAAGTGTAAGGTCTGAGGCCTTTTTCTGCAGTAAGCAGCAGCAGGCACAGTAGGACAGCAGTAGCCCGGAGCTTTGGAGCAGAGAGTCACATCCTCACATTTCATCTAAATTGCTTCAAAACAATGTCATATGGGGCTGTGAAGGAGGCATTGTGATCTTCCTCACAGCCTAGGCCTGAGGAAGGGCCGCAACGCCCCTGCTGGGCCAAGTTGCCAGCCCACAATGGGGCTGTTAAGAAGGTTATCCTGTCCTAATAGCACCCACCATCACCAGATGAAGAAACCAATCTGAAGATGTTTAAAGAAAACATAGTTTGCTAGCATTCTGTCTGGCAAGAAACCACTTATCAACCGTTGTGATTGTGAAATCTCTGCTTTATTGTTTTGCCTTCATGGTCCCTATTGCTCTATGGCTTATTTGTATGGTTTCGGTCTGAATCTTTGATTGTTTCTGTCTGTTGCATAGCTAATTTTGCAAGATTTAAATCAACTAAGGTGGTGGGATATGGCTGGTTAAAGAACTGTTTCATAATGGGCTAGGACTGGTGTTTTGTAGTACTCTACTTTAAAATGATTGGTTAAGGTACAGCTAAGCAGGACCCAAGTTTTAACTATATAAATTGGGGTCCAACAGGAAGTTCTTTGGAACCTAACTCCAGGACACAGATCAAGATCAGAGCTGCCAGGCCTCAACACCTGGCCAACCACACTGTGCAGGAGCTGGAGCCCCAGATGATGTAAACCTGACTGGCTGCCCGGAAAAGTTCATCTGCTTCATTGGGAGATGTTGTGAGCATCGTGTACTTGGCACATATATTCTGTAACTGTAAATAAACAGAGGTTCAGGATATTACTGTGTAGGGCTCTGTCACAGGCAAACCCGCAGAAGATTACACCCTCAGTCCTAGGAATTGGTTAAGGGTGGGGGTGGCTGAATTAACTGGGTTAATTTGACTGGGTAACTTGAGCCCACAGAATAATAAAAGAGGGTGCCATACAGTGTGGGGGTAACAGAAGTTTCTGTATTACTACGCTGTCCCTCTCGCTCGCTAGCTGTCTCTGTGCCCACACCACCCATATTTTTTCTCCTGTAGATAATTGTAAGGTCTTTGGGGTAGTGACTGTCTTTTACTGTAAATGTGTACCAGCACAATGGAAAGCTATCATGATGCCAGCACCATTGGTATTTGAACACAAGCTCCTCAGGTGATGCTGTAGATAATAGGGCAAACATAATCCCTGAATGTATGTGCAGGGGAATATCAAAGAGAGGGGAGATGTTGTTACCTCTCTAAACAGCATTTGTGAGACCATGACTGGTTAGTGTGTCCAGTTCTGTGTCCATACTTTGAAAAGGATTTTGAAAAATGGGAAAGTGTTCAGAAAAAACCTAAAAGAATAATTTGAGGTCTGGCAAATCTGGCTCATAATGAGAGACTAAAGCCATTCAATCTATTCCTTTTATTCAGGAGAGGTTTAAAAGGAAATTTGATTGCAGTCTACAAGTACTTATATGAGGAAAAGATTTCTAATAGGCGATGGTTCTTTAATTTACCAAACAAAGACAAAACAAAACCTAGTGGTTGAAAGATGAACCAAAACAAATTCAGACTAGAAACAAGGCACAATATTTTTAACACTGAGGGTAATTAATTATTGGAACAACCTACAAGAGTTGGACTGGATTCTCCCCCTCTTGCCATCTCTAAATCAAGACCGTTCCTCTTTTTCCAAAGATACGCTCTAGCTCAAACATAAGTTTGGGGCTTGGTGCAGGCATCATTAGGAACGTCAACCCTCTGAGCTGGGATCACAATTCCCAAGTCCAGACTTACTCATGCAAGCTCTCATTGAACTAGCATGCTACAAAGAGAATGCATCTGTGGTGGGAGGGATGCCATGAGCTAGCCACCAAAGGCATGTGCCCATCACAGATCAAATCACATGCCTCTCCATGTGTAGACATACCCCCGGGTGAAGTTCTCTGGCCTGTGCAATGCAGGAGGTCAGAGTAGAAACTCGGAATTTAATTGTGAGATGTGCACTTCAGGCTATTGACATTTACTGTTGCATAGAGGATGATCCCTGCACAAGGAAGAGTCTTTGGTGTGCAGATATGAGGAATCCAGAAGAAGGGACAAAAACCATCCCAGGGCGAACGGTTAATTCAGTGACTCTTAGAACATTAAACGGCGCTTCCTGAATGTAAAGGGAAGGTGCCTGACAAGCAGCTCTTTCACAACAGTGACCATCCCAAGGGAAGTGGGGCTGGCTGGCAGCATTTATTCAGCTGTCTTTTATTATCCGAGATGTCATCTCAACAGCTAAAGGAGGAATAAAGGACACAAAGAAGACAGAGGATTGAAAGAAATACTAACCTGGGGGCAGGAAGAAAGTACTGATAGCAAAGGAATAAACTGTCATATGTCGTCTTTCCACCATCCTCCCACTCGATTAAGAAGAGGGGTGCTGGGAGAGTACTGACAACCGCGGGCACAGAAAGCCCCCACCTCAGCAACGCAATAGTCTCTTTTTCTCGTTTAATAAAAATAGGGCCAAAGCTTGGCCGATGACTATGGAGGACAAAGAGGCATGTTCCATTGTCCCTGGCAACTCATCTGCTCACCAGGGTGGCCCAGACTGCCACTGGGTCATGTGCCAAGAAGACTGCACTGGTGAGACGATTGCAGGCGTCCAGAGGGCACAGACACAGCTTCATTACAGGGTGCCTGAAGGACAGTGCCCATCTCTTCCACACCCTCAGAGTCCCCCCCTGTGAGAGCACGGCCTGAGAGACACAACATGTTTCTTTCTGCGGTGCTGGGCTGGCATGGCATAACACTGGCATCGACCCAGGCAGAGGCGGAGGGGGCAGAGAGGGAGGAGCAGCATGTTTGGGTTCCTGAGACGCACAGCTAGAAACATTGTCATTCAGCGCGGGGCTGGACAAGCTTTCACGATATCACTGTCCACGCCCCGGCACTGATGAGGGGAGCCCGCTGGCCACAGGCAAGTTGGGCATGGCAAAGGAACGGCACACGCACAAGGGCTCTGTCACTAGCATCCACGTGGAAGGAGCCTCAAAAACAGAGAACAGGAATGGTGAATAGGCAAAGGATCACGCCTTTGGACGGGTTTGTATGTAACTTTCTTGTGTGACGACTTTTCTTTCAGTATCACCTGGATAGCTGCCAAGAATTGGGAATAGGACATAGTTTCACCAGCCCAGACCACCTGCTGCCTGCAGCCCAAATCGGTAGGCCTTTCTGCAGCCTCAGCAACCTTGGCATGACTCAGTCAGGAGGGAAAGGAGTCTCTTGCTTAATCTGCGCTTGACCCTGCGCCCCTCCCTGATGAAGTCTCTGATGGAGGTGCTGGGATCTGTGTGGTAGGAGAAAAGCAAGAAGCTTATTTTTTCACGTCCTCTGGGAGATGTTTGTCCAGGCCTCAGGACATGCAGATTCTGCAGAAACACATCTAGTTAATTATCACTCTGAGCTGACCTCTCAATTAGCTTTTGAACCGCTGGCCAACACGTTTTTTTGCGACATGTTATTGTCTACTAATGAGGATAAATATGTGCGGAGAGGTTTGGACTCTTTGGGATCTCTTCTCAGACACAGCTTCGGGATCCTCCATCACAGCTGGAAGACTGGTCAGTCAGAAAGCCGTTACTGCTTCCAGGTGAAAGCTGCCTCGAACGTTGGTAATTATGGAGGGTGGGTATTTTACTAACCTCTTGTGGACATACGAAAGTGCTTGGGCCTAAGTAAAGAATAACTTTTAAATGAGAGCACTCTTGTGTTATACTGATTTTACCATCTATTGGCTGCATGGCTGTGTCTCCATTTGGTTTATTTCCTGACACCACCTTGCAGAGTAAAGTTGCCAAGAGCTTTGGGTTGGCAGAATCCAGGGTGACAC
>ML675611.1:1165344-1184298 GCA_007922155.1 Mesoclemmys tuberculata
GACACCACCACCCACAAACCAATGGACTGGATGAAAACATTAAGAAATCCATCAAAAGGGAAATTACAGTACTGAAGGCAAATAGAATATACCATGCCAGAAACTGCAACTTGCTTCTACATTTTCAGAGTTAATTTCCTGCATTGCAACTCTTTTCCTATGTTCAATGAACAATAATCACATCTATGCAGCGTGCTGGCCTCCTCCTCACGCCCTTTTCCTAACATATAATCTGTCTCAGTCAAGACTGTATGCTTCCTTTTTTTTAAAAAAGAATCAATAACCATTTGTTACAGAGCATTGTGCAAGTTGCTTGATGACACTTAGAGTAATTGGGATAAATTCTTGATGGCCTTTTATTTTCTTTCCAATGTAAACCAAACATGATCAACAAAATGTCACCCTTCTGACTACCGTATGGCTTTAAAGCAACATTTCCTGATCAAGTCTCAGAGAATTACATGGTAAGTGTATTGAATTACCAACAGCTTTCCTGTAAATATCTTATTCTGTGAATCTTCATTTTAAAAATACCTCCCCTTCTCCGTTATTTTGCAAAGCTATCAAATTTCAATGAACTCAGTGAAGAAGACTACAAAGAGTACAGCAGCAATTTGAAATATAGAAAGGATGCTGACGCTGCACTGGCTTTGAGTCATATTTCTAAAGCACAAGAAAAACAAGAAATACAATATGCTGGAAAAAAGATATCGAAATATGGGAAAATAACATTTGAAGTTGGTGACTGTTTTATGTTACTGAATGGGAGAAAGAGAACAAGAAAGGGAGGGTCACTGCAACTTACCTAACATGGACCATTAACAAAGCTACCACTGTTGTGGGTAAAATAATTCAATTAGAAACCATCTCAGGGAAAGTTTTGGTATCCATGTACAGTATCTCCCACTTAAAACCATTTAAAGGCCCTGCAACATTAGGTGCTGAAAACAGATCTGATGAAAACATCAAAATGGAAACTGCTATTGGGTACAATAAGGGTGATGTCATGGTGGGTGTCTGTTATAGAACACCAGACCAGGAGGACAAGGTGGATCAGGCTTTCTTTAGTCAACTAGGAAAAGTTTCCGGTTCACAGGACCTGGTTCTCATGGGGGACTTCAATCACCCTGACATCTGCTGACACAGCAGAACACAAACAATCCAGGAAATTTTTGGAGAGTGTTGCAGACAGCTTCCTGGTGCAATTGCTGGAGCAACCAACTAGGGGCCATTCTCCTCTTGACCTGCTGCTCACAAGCAGGGAAGATTTGGTAGGGGAAGTAGAAGTGGGTGACAACCTAGGCAGCAGTGACCATGAGATGGTCAAGTTCAGGATCCTGACAAAAGGAAGAAAGGAGAACAGCAGGATACAGACCATGGACTTCAAAAAAGCAGACTTTGACTCCCTCAGGGAGCTGATGACCAGGATCCCCTGGGAGGATAATATGAGGGGAAAAGGAATCCAAGAAAGCTGGATGTATTTTAAAGAAACCTTATTGAGGGTGCAGAAACAAACCATCCAGATGTGCAGAAAGAATAGCAAACATGGTAGGCGACCAACTTGGCTTAACAAAGTCTGTGGTGAGCTTAAACACAAAAAAAGAAGCTTACAAGAAGTGGAAGCTTGGTCAGATGACTAGGGAGGATTATAAAAATACTGCTCGAACATGCAGGAATGAAAGCAGGAAGGCAAAGCGCAATTGGAGTTGCAGCTGGCAAAGGATGTGAAAGAGAACAAGAAGGGTTTCCACAGTTATGTTAGCAACAAGAGGAAGATTAGGGTAAGTGTGGGCTTCCATTTATGAAGTACGTTAAAAGTTTTCATGTAAAAATGGCAGCATTCACAATGGTAAAACAGACAAAAAGGAAACTATCTCCATGCCTGTAATATATGTAACTTTTTTTTCTAGTTTTACAGGCCCACCATTATACAAAGAGACTTGAGGCCAAAGTGAGAAGTATCAGTTTGTATGGTAGTTTCTTTCATGGTATGAAGCCAGGATGATGGCTAGGTGAAGAGGTACATGTTAATAGCAGTAAACGTGGATGGTGACTGGATTGATTCTTCAAAACTTATTTGAATTTTACTCATTCTTTCATCATGTTTTGTAAGTTATTGTTGCAAGTGGAAAGGTAGGTCCCTTACTGAGATGGAAACATCAATGATATCAATAATTAAACTATCACATGAATATGGGGGAAAAACATATTTCAGTCTAAATATCTTCTGTGTGTGAATATTAACCTCTAATTGCAGTATTTGCTGCTGGCAAAATATGTACTCATAAGTATTTTGCGGTGTATACCGGATATACAATCTTTGACTTGTTGAATGCCACATTACATTTGCTATACAGTGGGTCCATGACTTCAGCACTGGTACGTACACTAGTTAGTCAGTTTTTAAAGTGAGATGGAATATATTCAGCCTTAAAAAGAAAAGGTTTTAATCTGCCTTATTTGTAACAAGAAGCACCCCTTGCATGTTTGTACATCTGCATGAGCCACATTTTGCTCTTTGTGTGCTACAATAATGACTCCATTAAAAACCTGCTTGAGTGTCAACAGGTGCAAGCCATCTCTTCACTCATTTCCAGTAGCATTCTATCTGGCAGAGTAAGACACATGAAATTGAAGAAGGTAAATGTTAACAAGCTTTCCTGCTCAACATGGGAAAACACTTTTTTATAAACTCAGTTAAGCACTGTCTTAAGAAACATCCGACACAATGCTATGTGGGGGAAAGAGGAATAATAACCATGTAAGGACACTGGGAAATTCAGTATAATCCACATTGCATGGTTTGCTTCCTTGCCAACGCTAATGGCATTTCTCATTTTTTTCAATGAACACAGGGTGGAATTATGCAAAGTGATATATTATTGCTCCTTTCAATGCACCTAAGCATAGGGTTATTGTGGTAAGATATTTTCCATTATTACACTTGGTGATAGTCTGCACTAAGTGAAGGATTGCACAACAGGTTTTGAATACTGCTGTGTAGCTGAGATATGCTTTTCTGTATTAGGGGTTTTCAATCAGTTCAGTACATACAAATGAAAATTTAACTTCAGTGTAACCATTGAAATTCTGAGGACTGCTTTAGAAAAAATAAAATTTTAGTGTGAAGACTGTGTTATGATGTTGTTAATGTAAATTTTAAAAATATAATCAGTAGTGTTTTCATCAAGGACTTCACAATATGATTTTGTCTTGTGTGTTACTGAAACATTACAAGTGAAAAACCTGCATGCAGAGTTTTGACAAAGCATTATGAAACCGTTGAAATGGTCATTTTAACAATGATATATGTATATGTATTTACACTTACAGATAACACTCATAGAAAGCAAAGAATTGTTAATAATTGATCCCTTGAGTGATGAGACGGCATATGAAAGAGCCTTCCTGAGGAACTGGAGGGAATTTTTAGATACTTATTTTCACAGGTCACATGTAGTGTGAGTGTGAAACTATTTTCAATTAAAGAAAGAATATTGAAGCTAATATTTTCCTGAATAGCTACAAAGAAAAATGGAAAGTGCATGTACTTGTAGTGACTATGCTAATAATGGCCATCAAGTGAACGTTTGCAATGATCATGCCTAACTACTTCAGTGAAGGTGGGCACGTAGCATGAGTGAGACGGTATTATTAGCAAGAGGGGCACAGCCAATAAAGTGATATATAGTGTAAGACTGACATGATAATATGAAACCAGCTGTATATATATGATCACTGAGTCGCTGAAACCATTCAGTAAAGAGAAAGAAAGGAGTACTACACATGTACAGAAACTGTAATAAAAAGCAAAACCCACTTATACAGTTGTCTTTTGTACCCCTTACAAATTTCAGATCCTTCATCTATCAAGAAACTGGGAAATCCACAATGGATTGGAAAACAAAACTTGTGGAGCACAAGAGACAAATGGATGGGCACAACTGTGTATCACTCGTCAGTACCAATTTTTCCTTATTATTTGTTACTGATGTGTAATTATTATGTGTTTTCTAAATACAAGTGTTACTAGTTTGCAGAAATGTATTTACAGCATAAAGACATCAGTACGGTTGAAACCACGCAAGAGGCTCTGAATACGTTTACAGGAAAAAATAACAAATCTTTTAATGACGGAATCAGGTAATAACTTTTTTATATATACCTAGTGAGCCCAGAGTATATGGGAAGAAAACAGGAAGACTGGAATTCTGTCACATAACAAACAGTTATCTGAATACACCTTCAGGGGGGATGTCACAGGTTTGGTTCTGGAATGGTGACAATGTATGAATAATGTCTTCAAGTACTGAAACATGTGGCAGGGGCAAATGCTTGCTATTGATAGAGCAGTGACATGTAAATCAAGATTGTTATAGCCCCAGCAGTAAAGTGAAAGGTAAAGAAAACTAGCCCAGGGTACTACATTTAAATAAAATTATAACACCCCCCCTCCCAAAAAAACATATTTGCAAAACAGTTAATTTAAATAATTGACCTTAATGAATACGTAAAGATTTCTATGAAGAGTTTGGGTCACAAATGTAATCATCATTTGAGTACATTGTACTGATTTTTCACAGAGAGTGGAAGAGTACTGCATATGCTGCAACTTTGTCACTTGCGCAAAAGAACCAGAACGCGTTATGGCAAGAAACACAACATGGTATGAGGAACACGCACCGTTGGAGCAGGCATGGCAATGGAATATGATTGTTTGTGGTACAAGAGCAAAAGGCGCAGCCCAACATCTCACCAGCTGCATATAGACCTAAGCTAATAACTTGCTTAAGAGTCAGGGTTCTTGTAATAATTCCACTGTAGTAAACATTTTTCTTGCTGCTGATGCTCAGATCTTAAGTGCTGATTATACGCAGAGTGGCTATAATTTCATACATTGTACGAGTGAATAGAAATCATTATTAGGCCTTTGATTTCATTTTCTCATCTATTACTGATCAAAGGTCCAGTACGAGTCTGGTAAGAGGTGGGCACATGTGCCGTGCCATCCAGAGGGAACCAAGGAAGAAAGCCTACGTGCTGAAAAGAAAAAGTACAGGTGCAATAAGTGTGCCTAACTCAGATGTTTAGCAAAAGCGTTTACCAAACGTGTACATTATAGAATTGTTTTATTAAGAGAAATATTTTTGGTTTTCTTGGAATAACACATCTGGAGTAGAAATGAGAAATAGAGAAATTTAATTTTACTGTTCATTTCAGTACAGGAAAGGAAGCTGTTAATAACTCTGTATCTCTACACGTTTAGAGGCTAGTTTTTGAAGAAGCTTTTGAAGGTTTGCTTTTGTAACTGCGGCACAGATCTGATGCAAGAGGTGAACATCGCTGAGCCACTTGGTAATAGTGGCCATAACCTAATAAAATTTAACATCTGTGTGGGGAGGAAAACAACCAAGCAGCCCACCATGGTAGTATTTAATTTCAGAAAGAGGAGCTACACAAAATGAGGAAGTTAAACCAAAAATAAAACGTCCAGTGCCAAAAGTGAAACCCCAGCAAGCTGCATGGAAAGCTTGTAAAGACCATGGTAGAGACTCAGTGTAAATGTACACCCCAAACTAAACAACACAGAAAGAAGATGAAAAACATGACAGCATGGGTACACAACAGAGTGAAAGAGGCACTTAGAGGCAAAAGGTGCCCTTTAAAAAGTGGCAGTTAAATCCTACTGAGGAAAATAGAGAGTAGCATCAACTCTGGCAAGTGAAGTGTACAAATACAATTAGGCAGGCCAAAAAAGGAGTCTGAAGAACAGCTAGCCAAAGACTCGAAAAGTAACAGAAAAAATGAAGTAAAGTACATCAGAAGCGGGAAGGCTGCCTGCTAAACACCCAGTGTGGTCAGGTAGCATATTGCGGCAGAGCCTATTTTGCCCATCTGCCAGAATTTGGCACCCCTGGACAGAGGATGAGAAAGGTAGCACATTCCTAGAGTTTCTACTTCTGGACCAATGGGGGGCAGAGGGGGAAGTAGCAAATTCTGACAGGGCAGCCAAGAAAGTACATAGTTACATGCCAGAAACTGCTATGGTAGCAATATCTGCGGGTAGCAGTTACTGGGCTGTGCTGTTAAGTGAGAGGAGAAAGGCAGGGAAGAGGCTACATGTGTTCTGATGGCATGAGTCCATTTTTGCCAATAGCAGGGGGTGAGTTGCTTTCAATGTGCCACTCTGGGCCTGGCCCAGCACTTCCCATTGTACCAGAGCTGTCGACTTCCCTGTAGATGAATAGGGACCTAGGTAAAGCACACACACCACACAGAAGAAAAATCAGATACAATTAGTGGACAGCCCCAACCAACACCCTGATATGCTAACAATCCAGAGGTAGTGGAAGCCCAGAACCTCATTGTACAATGACCCTGATCCACTTTCCCAGAGCTTTACCCTTCATGGGCTTATCCTGGGAGATTGTGAGGTCTAGCTATGAAATCTGGCCCATGACGGCCCCTCGCTTGTGTTATTAGGTCCAAGGTGCAGACTGAATACAAGTCTCATTTCATTTTGTAGTGAGGGGGCGTGGCCTCCCTCCAAGACTACCAGGGAGGGACTGCCACTCAACCCTGGGAAGGCGGAGCCAGAGAAGCCACACCTGCCACGCTGGAAGCAGAGGGGCGGAGCCCAGACAGGACCTGGAAGTATAAAGGGAGGGGCCTTCAGCTCCAGCAAGAGGCAGAAGAAGGGTTAGGGTTAGGGTTAGGAAGGAGAAGAAGAAGGAGGACGTCTCCAGCCTGCTGCTGCAGAGAGGAGCTGGAGAGGAGCCTGGCTCCCCTGAGGACTCACCCAACTCACCTGCGGTGGTGGACAGAGCAGACAGCGAGGGCGTGGTGGGACTGCCGCTGGCAACATACCCGGGGAAGGTGATGACGACCCTCGGCTGCAGGTACTCAGGTATGAGTAGCCCAGGAGTAGCTGACTTACGTCCAGCTGGGCTCGCACTCGATCTCTTGACAGTGAGTTTTGGCTGGAGCCCTGCTAACCCAGCAGACAGAACGCTCTGCCACTGATGGGGCCCTGGGCTGGGGCGCAGTGGAGTCGGGGGGCTCACGTCCCCCTCTCCCCTACCAACCCACCTCTGGTGTGGTAGCCTCAACCTGCCATGCAAAGCCTCTGAGGTTATGGACTGCTTTGCCTGCCCCGCCCTGGCCGAGGGCCATAGACTGCTTTGCCTGGCCCTCCCTGCTTGAGGGCTTGAGGCTACAGACGGTGGAGAGCTAATCCTCTGTATCTAGTGTGCCCACACTGGTGTGGCCGTGAGGGAGTGTGGCTTTCCTCTGAGACTATTAGGGAGGGACAGGCCACATCCTCTACACACCTGTATTAGCCATGCCCTGTATATGAGGAGTAGGGGGTCTTTTTGTCACACCATTATTGTGTTGTTGCATCAGATCCCTGGTTTGAGGATCATTTGTACTGTTTGAAAGCTCTTCTTCCCTGTGGCTGCATTTACTGGTTTGACTGAGGTCTGGCTAGGAAATTTTACTATCAAATTGTGCAACCGGCTATCTGATTGGTTGGTGGGTTCCCTTGGTAACATTGGGGTGTACCGCTCCATTTTTGTTGTTGTTTTGGAGTTCGAGAAAGGGTTTTGATCTTTCTCCCCGCCACCTCCTCTAGGGTCAAACTCTGCCATGGCTTACACGCCACACTGCAAGAGCTCTGCAGACGGGGGCAGTTTCTAAATTGTCCCTTTATGTTTCACTGAATTTTTGTTATGAATTATTATTATTCATTATTTTATTAGCAGCCTTTGTCATTAGATTTGAAGGCAGCAGTAGAACGTGGGTGTAGGAAATTGCTATCTATGCAGATTACAGCGTCTGTGATTATTACGAGGTTTCATCATTATTGAACTTTTCACTGCTATGCAAATGCATTGCTTCCTTCCCAGCTCGGCCGCATGGTCTTCTTCTGTCTCATTTTCTAACCCTCCTATATAGGGCTCAGCTTACTGAGTCTTGGTTATGAATAGTCTCATTAATAAAGTAGCTGGGAGCCAAACTGCATGGATGGTGAGACCAGAAAACTAGCCATGGTACGTCAACAGCACTCACCAACCTGGAACACAAGCAAGTATGTGTGGGGATAACGGTGAGGTGCCATTCCAGCTCATCACTCCAGTAAGTCCACTTCACAGTTGTCCTTCTCCTCGGGGATGGGATTTCTTCAGGGCTGCCTCGTGCAGACTCACTGCTGCACTGAGGTGAGAGAAAGGATCGTAGCTGGCCTTTAGACTAACCTCAGATCAAAGTTTGTCTAAACTGGACCATCCCTCTCCTCTCCCTCAGGCTGAAAATGCATCACAAGCA
Organism: Mesoclemmys tuberculata; assembly: GCA_007922155.1. Taxonomy (NCBI): domain Eukaryota; kingdom Metazoa; phylum Chordata; order Testudines; family Chelidae; genus Mesoclemmys; species Mesoclemmys tuberculata. The sequence goes on from ML675611.1 coordinate 1,173,670, forward strand.
ACATAGACAGAGCTCATGTGGAAATGGTGGAAAGGAAGAGGAGAATGTTGATACTTTTGTTTGAAGTGAGAAGAAAGTCACCATGGTATGAAAGTGTGTCTGAGCCAAGGACAGCACATGATGCATTCAGAATGGGTGAACCATTGTTTCCCTCAGGACAGCAAGTGGGTCTATGGTATGGCTGAGACTAAACCACTTTTACCCCAGCTTCCAAGCCAAGATTGTTCACGTTTCGAAATACTTTTAGGTGAGTCATTTATACGATAGTTATTTTAAACAAGAGCTCTCATCGTTTATTACTGCAATCAGTATGATTTCATTATCTTCCCTATAAAAAGAAATCATGATGAATCTGTTAACTATTTATTGTTAATAGAAACCTAGCTCTAATTTGAATTACTTTCCAAGCTTATGGCTAAATTAATACAACCTGAAAGAGAGCTGAGAAAATGTATTTTGCAGAAGGCTAAGAAAAGATTAACAGAAATTTGCAGTCATTATTTGAGCATGTCTGTAATTCCTGTGTCTAGAAACGAGAAACAAGGATACACAGATATTTTATTTCAATAAAAGTACAGTTTGTCATAAACAAATACATCTGCAATATCATTATTTCAAGCAGAGACTGTACAAATTCTTCCAGTCATGAATTTTTAACACATGTAGCTCAAAAAAAGATTAGTTAAACAGATTAAATTGTATTTTAAAGCAAGGATGGTAATTCTCACAAGTGTAGGGGTGCACTTCGGATGTAAAGCATCTCCGTTCAGTACATTACCAGCTGTCAGTTACAGTTGTATTTAAGAGCAAAAGTGTTTAAGGCCAAATATATCCTTAGTGCAATCTCATCAGGATTTTGTATCCCCAGTGCAATATACTGATACGTTAACATCATTGATCAGTCATAAGTCGTACCGTTAGGCGGCACCTTGGGTATGAGAGTGAAAACAAGTGGTGATGGTGATATGTTAACATTAGACAAATGTAGCCCAGATGAGAAATTTGACATAAAGTTGCCTAAAAAAAAGTCAGAAGAGTAACTATGCAGAAGGAGATCTGTCGAGGTTCGAATTTAGATATTTCTGCTATTAATTCCTCCTTAGCTGATAACTAATAAATAAAGGCCCTAATGTGGATAAACTTCATTTCATGAAGAAGCACAAACTACTTATAGCATCATGTGATACACTCAGAAAGGATTTGCCCCTAATTCATACCACAAAAGGTTTAATGAAAATATAGTACTTGGTAACTAGTATGATCCATCCAGTTCTCTCTTTTCTACAATGCAACAGCTCCCCCATCTTACAGAATGAAGAATTTAAAGTGGGAAAAAAGCTTCTATGGGAAAAGAATGCTGGAGGAACTCAGTATGTTGAACTGCTTTTATTTTAGAGGGAGAGAAAATCCCTGAGATGTCTGTGCCAAAAGTGTTTTACAATTCCCGACTTAGTGCTATGGGAGAAAATAAAAAACAAACAAACCAACAACAACAAGAAACCAGAAACCAAAATGCCACTCCCTCCACAGCCCAGTGCGGTTGACATTTAGATGATTAGGGGATTAAATTTGCTTCGTGCAAGAACGAATAAATGCAGTGGTTTCCCAGTATTTTAATGAGGTACAGCAGCATATTATGAAGAAAATGACATATACCCACTTCTTGTGTTAAGGCTTTGGAATGGATTCTCTGCCTTGCAGTAATTTCTGTGTGTGATTCTCCCACTCTCGGCATGCTCTGTCACTGCTAGCAATTATCGATATTACCCGAGCGCCTGGAGGCACCCACTGAGACACAGGCCCCGTTGTGACAAGCACTGAAAAAATACAGAGGAAGGTTTTGTCTGCACAGTGCAGGACATCATGCCAGAGGCTTGTATCAGTACAGCACACTATGGGGGTGTGCCTGGCTACCTCCCGACCTTGTAGAGCATGTCAGTGGAGGCACGGAGGGCAGTAAGGGGGTAATGTGTCAGAGCCCTTTACAAATCACACCCTTGTCGTGCACTCCACGGGTGCTGTGCAGACAAACCGAAGAGCAGCTTCTGTCCTGAAGCACTCTCTAAAGAGACAAGGCAGATGAAGGGCGTAAGAGAGGAAATAAATTTGTCTCTGAACTCCACACTGTGGTAGGCAATGGGGGAGGGAGGGAAAGGAGGGTTCTTCATTAAGCTTTTCATTGACACAGATTTGTTACAGTTTTTCATGCCTGGTGCAACTGGGCCCCTCCCCCATGCCTGGGCCTCCCAGTGGGACATGCCTGTTAAATAATAGTAGTTCGTTATTCGTGGGACAAAGAGAAAAAGATGGGCCACATTCTGCTCGCCTTGCTCGTCCCAGATTCATAGGGCTGTGTTAGCTGCTCCGTGGTGATGCAAGGTCATGCATCTGAGAAGAAAAAATATCAGTCACACTTCTAAGGTGGCAGACATCAGTCTGAAATGTAAGGTCACGGAAAAGGCTGTGGGGGCAATGGTCGATAACTAGCTGAATATGCTGTCCCCATGCAGGGAAGAGAGCAAACATGGTTCTTGGATGTATAAGCAGGGGAAGCTCAAGTAGGAGTGGTGAGTGCTATCACCTTTGTCTTAGTGAGACCACTAGTGGAGGTGGGGTCCAGTTCTGCTGTTGACTCTTCATAAAGGATGTTAGAAATTGGAAGGTTCAGAAAAATGCTCTAAGAATGAAATGATGTCTGGGAAAAAAGCCTTACAGTGAGAGATGTATACACCACGGTCCAGCACGAGGTAACTTGAGCCTGGTCCACCAGCATCTATATGGGAAAGGGACTTCTGAGAGTCAATGTCCCTTCATCGCGTAGTAAAAGGTAGACCAGGGTTCAGTATTCCAAGTAGAAATGAGACAAATTCAGGCTAGAAATACGATGCCATTCTTTTACAGCGGTGGTGATTAGCCATTGGGACAACTGACCTAAGGCTGCAGTGGCGTGTCCCTCACTTGGAGACTTACATCAAGACAGTGTTTGTCTGAGTGAAACAATTGCCTCAACTCCAAGTTCTGGGCTTGCTGCAGAAATGACCGGCTGAAGTTCTCTGGCCTCCTCGCACGGGCAGTCCGGCTGGCTACCAGAGCAGTCCCCCCACTTTGTACCCCAGGAGCTGTGCGCAGGTTTCACGCCGCACCCTGCCGTGCTGCTGCTGCCATTCAGCAATCAGTGGGAGGCCATCTGCACCCTGCAGCTTCCAGCCGTGGAGCAACATCCCAGCTGTGCCCTTGCGCTGATGTATCTCAACAGGACCTCAGCGTCCCCCAGGGCATGTCTACACTGCAAGGTACACCGGGCTGGAACCCAGGCCAGGCCTCACCCACGCCCCCGCTGCAGTGCAATCACGCTCAGACCCAGACTCCCAGGACCTTGCAGATCTGGTGGGTCCAAGCTCAAGTCCAGCCGGGACCTGCAATCAGAGCCCTATGGCTTTGCAGGCGAGCCGCAGCCCCGCTTGCCTCGGGGCTCAGAAATCGCCAGGAAGTATCCCACAATTCCCGGGGACAACTGCCTTGGTTTTCTCTATCCCAACAAATTGCAATCCAGGGACGCCTGCCCCCCACCCTGGCACGTGGCGGCAGCATTAACCCATCTTGTTCTGCTCACCGTTCTGCAGAGACAGGCCGAGATCTGCCTGGGCTCGCAGTGAGTGTGACGGGCTGGTCAAACTTCTCTTACATGCAGGGCAGCCGATACCGTTTCCCCACAGTGCACTAGACTAGTGTGGCCAGGTTTCAGGAGGGGGCACGCTAGGATATGGTTACTTGGACTCAGATCTGCACACTGCAGGTTGGAGGCTAGCACCGTCGATTCAAGCATGGGCTAGAAAACCATTGGCGGGGGTTAAATACCACAGAGATGCTCAAGCCTGGGGCTCCCTAACACAGGGGAGCCGACTCAAGTGACAGCAAGTCCCTCAGTGACCTGTTGAGCAATGTTAAATCCAAGGGGCTGCCTCTGCTCCGGGCCCAGTGCTGTGCTCCCAGGAAGCGATGCACGCTCCAGTGTCAGCACGCGGCAGCGTTCTGGGATAGCGCCCCTTTGGTAAGCAAAGCGCCATAGCACAGTGTGCTGCCACGTGGCCTAGCAGGCTGCCCAGGACAAGAGCAGCGAGGAAATACAGAAAAAGACTGTTCGGGGCAGGCTGGGCGTGGGCGTGGTGACCCACCTGGACTCTGACTGGACGTGGGAGGCCAGCTTGTGGGCATGAGAAGTCACGACTGCATCAAAAGCTGTTACAGGCTTGCTGCTGGCAGAGCTTTCAGCTCCCTTTGCTAGGTGTGGGCAGAGATCCCAGGGGACAGGACGCTCCTAACAGCTCCTCCCCTGGCTCTGGGTGTGGGCTACTCTGTCCCTCCAGCCTTCTCATCCTTTTGTAGCTCCATGAGCCCATGGCTGATAAAACGTGGGAGAAAAGCCTGGGCTGGGCTAAACTAGAAGTGAGGGGGATCTGGATCCTGAGTGGGAGAGTATGTGATGGCGGGAGGAGGAAGAGAAGTGGTTTCCTTTTCCCTGTCCCAATTTTCCACCTCCCCCCTATTAAATAAAAAGGTGCTTGCCAGACTGATCCTTTAGCTCTAAGCAAGTGAGCGGAGTCTGAAATAAAGGGCTCTAGGCCCCCAAACTGTCACGGTTACTCTTTGTGCATGGATAGCCGGCCTGGCCTGAGCCCAAGGGCAGACGAGGGCCAGGGACAGGCTGGACACACACTGCACTTAATATATGCTCATGGCCCAATGCAAGAAAGGGCCTGGCTGGGGCCTTTGGGGCCAAGGCTCAGAGTGACCACCCGGGGGGGGAGGATCCTCTGCCATGGGTGTGCCCATGAACGTTGTCAGTTGGCCTCCGCAGCAGGCAAACGGGGCAGGGATGTGGAGGGATGGCTGAGGCCAGGGGCAGCAGAGCACCAGACGTGCTGCGAAGGGTGGGTGCAGAGACAGTGCAGCAGCTGCAGCCCGGGCAGTAGAAGTGGGGTGGCCAGTCCTGGGGTACAGCTTTCCAGGGTATCGCGTCTTTGCTGGAGACTGGCCTCGTTGTGAGACCCCGGGGCAATGAGCAGCCACAGACTACCCCAGTGCAATGGAACTGCCCCGGTCTCCCACCGGGGCGGGATGGGGGTCCCCTGCCCATAGACAGGCACACGGGGGCCTGTGTGCTCCCACCACAGCAGGTGACACTGGCCCTCAGCTGGGGGAGGCAGCATAGTGAGCATTCAGGAGCCCAGACTCTAGGCCCGGGACTGGAAGAGCAGCCAAGGACGGTCGAGCGGCTGCCATCGTGGGGGCTGGCTCCTGACCTGCCACATGCGTCAGGCTGTGCCAGGACAGGGCAGAGGTGACTCTTTTCGGGGGCCTTCGAGGTGGTAGCAGCCCTGTGCTGCGCCCCAGAAGGGTTTCGGGCTAGTGCTACCTGCCCCCAGCTTAATCGCAGTGTCGTTTTTCTAGTAATCCAGGGAGGCTGACACATCCCGTGTCACAAGCATCAGGGCAGGAGGGCCGAGAGATGCGTTGGGCAAACTATGACAACAGGCACTCAGGCTAGCGGGCCTGACCCAGCCATTTATTGCCGGTAAGTAGAATAGCAAGGGGAGGGTTTCACTGATTCTGAGAGAGAGCATCTGTTGTACTTGGGAATTGACGTGCTGAAGGGCTTTTTTGTTTCCCGCTCGGCCAGCAGGATGGTTTTCTCCATCACTTCGATTCCCCACCCTCTCCCGTGCAGCCCCCCCCCCACACACCCCTACCGGCGCCCCCACTACCACCACCTACCACTAGCCAGGGCCCTTTCTTCCCCATGCACTCAGCAGGCGTAGGAGCAGGGTAGCAGCAGGTGCACCCTCTGGGTGGCCAGGTGCCCACGGAGAAGACACAGCTCCACCTGGCACCATCCCACCAGCAGAGATGATGGCCACATGTGGATGTGGGACATTGTGCTTGAAAAAAACAAAACCAATGCAAGTCTCTGTGAAAGGAACAGAACCAAACGGTGGTGCCATTGCTCCGGGATTTATACTGAGAAGGAAGGGTATTGATTTCAGAGCTGGAAATTGGCTCTCAGCATTACATGATTATTAATCATGTTTACTACAGTAGTCCCAAAGCATCAGACAAGAGCACGGCCCCTTTGTGCTAGGTGCTGTACAAGCACAGAAAAATAGATGGTCCCTGCCCTGAGGAGCTTACAATGTAACTAGACTGGACTGACACGGGGTGGGGAAGGGGTAGAACACGCCAGCAGAGTGAACAATGAGAGGGTAGCAAACATCATGATAATGCCATTCGTGGGGGGGGGTTGTTAGGAGGGGATCACCTAAATGGAAGGGAAAGAAAGGGGTAGAGTGGGAGGAGTGGTAAGCAGGTGAACTGAGGCCAAGGTGATGTGATTGGGGGAAGAGGTTACAGGAGACAGGTTAGTTCCCAAGCAGACTTGGCGGCATGTCCAGCCCTCGGATTGCAGAGCTGGGGCTGCAGAAAGTTTCTGTCCAGGCTCATGAGCTATTTACAGTGGTGCCAATCCCAAGCATTAAAACTTGTCAAGTCAATCTCTTCCCCCCTCCAATACCCCCCCAGAAGGCTCAGGTGATTAGCCTCTAAATCCTGTGTTAAAAACACCCAAACATTTTTTAAAAAATTTTCCTTCTGGCTTTTGATCCTTTGGGGCTCACAGCTTCAAGCTTTTCCTCCTCCCTTTGGGGGCTAGAAACTTTGCTTTCATTGGGAAAAAATCACCCGTGCCTCTAGCAACTGGGGATTTGAGAAAAACACCAAGAAGGGTGAGGCTTGCAATAAATGCAGCAGCGCACTGCCAACTCCTGCTGGGTGGCGAGGCAGCGCAGAGTTTACCAACACTGGGCTGCCTCGCCGCTGAAGAGCTGGTTTCACTCTGGTTTAGGCCGAAAGTGACGCCCTGGCTCTGCCCAAAGGGCCGGGACTGGGGCATAGCAGCACGGAGCAAAATCTTTCCTGGGGATGTGTAGAAATGTGACATCAGAGCCACAAATGGCACCGAGAGGGGAGTTGCGAGTGTGTGAGCAGAACCTGAGTACAAGGGCCGATCAAAACTCTCACAGTCCCTGAGGGGAAATGGAGAGTTTACAGAAACCAATTTTTTTGCAGAGGCTGTCTGTTCTCCATTCCAAACAAACTAAAAATGACTGGCTCACTTTTGGCTCACAGATTTGGGTTTCCCTTAAAAGTGAAGCTGTCTGGAGAAAGATTTCCCCATTTTCCTGACCAGCTGAGACGGAGCATGTCTAACCATTGCTATCCCATTCGCCTGTGTGCACGAGTGTGTGATATTTCTGTGCGGTTCTCGTGGTGGGGAAGGATGCACCACTGAGGTGTCAGAACAAAGTTGTTAAAACCACTTATGCAGTGTCATGAAAGAAATCTTTTCCATTTTTCTACAGGTAAGACCACTTTGTCAGGTACAACAGTACAGAGTTTTACCTTTACCCTTACTTAGAGCTGAGCTATGGAAGATGCCCCACAGTGATAAACTCTGCCCGCTAGAACCTCTGCTAGACTATAAGAGGGGTACAAACATGCAGCTCAAACTGTTACTCCAAACATTAGTTGGCTGAGACTAAATCTAGCTATCTATAAACACGCGCGGGCGCACACACACACACACACACACACGGTAAAGCCCCAGAATGTGTCGATGAAGTGTCAAATGGTTGCCACTGATTTCAGAGCCTACTCCAAACCCTCGCTTTTCCTATTAGCGTTGATCCAGAGAGGAATTTAAAATGAGCATCCTCTCTCTGACACTCAGCTTCGGTTGTTTACCAGGGTCATTCAACAGGCCTCCTGGGAAGCAGACTTGTCAGTCACAGAACAGAGTGAAGACGCCCTACTTCCGCAAACAACACGCACAGATGTTAATCATCGTGCAGGTCAGCGGTGGCTGTCTAGCAGTGCTGTCACTTCATCGCTCCTCATCGCTCTCAGGACTGTGATTTTGAAAGCTAATTCGCATTTGTCAGGTAAATAACGAGATCATCACAAACAGACGTAAGCTACTGCTGTCAATCCTCCCCTTGTTTAGTCACCCACTAGTTAGATATGGGCCCCACCCAGCCCTGGCAGCCTGGGTCAGAAGAGAATGCAGGATAGGGCCCTAAGCATTCGTGATGCTGCTGTGTGACCATGCACCCCCTTGCGCCCCCAACAAAACCAGCACACAAGTTTGAAATCGGGTTTACTTTCTCCTCCCCCAGAATTAAGACTAGCATGTTAACTACAAAACCTGTGGGTTTGGCCTGAATGCTGCAGAAGGTAGAGGATGTGGGTGGTACTCGCTGTTGCTGGTACGAGTGTTAGGTTAGCAGCTACCAAAGGAGGCCTCCATTGTCAAACATGGTTTGTAATTTTGGGTCTGCAACTAGACGCCCTGAATAGGCTGGTTTTCAGAGGTGGGGCTTCCCATTGGCTGGGAGGGTGTGGGGGGGGGCGGGACGGGGAGGGGGAGGATGAGGCCGTTTTAAGGCATCTCAAGTTGTGGATCCAAAAAAGGCACAAGCAACCCACCAGTCACTTTTGGAAAGGTGGACTGGGAACCCTGTGCGACCTCAGGCATGCCTGCCAGTGGTCCCTGTGGGCCTGTCACCTGCGTAAGGACAGCAGCATCAGGCTGTGAAACTCTGAAGGAAATTATTCCTCAGGATATGCTTTAGATGGAGGCTGCAGTTTCTTCTTGCAGTGACTTCAGCAGACCTGGCCCAGCTTGTCCAGCGGTACAAAGCAGAGCAGAAATCTCATTACCGCTAGTTAGTACCTCATCTTACCCCCCTTGCATCCATATTTCCATCTCCAGCTCAGGAGGTCTGTAGTCCCAAGCAAACCTTTTCACCTCAGGATGCAGAGCGCTGACATCCCACTTCCTCAGGCCAGCCTCCCAGGCCCAGAGGCTGGGAATTTGCTCTCAAGGCCATTGGGCCATACTCCCGGCTGATGGCTAGATGGGCGCAAGAGCCTCTTGCCTGTAGAGCAGCCCTGATTACCGGGCCGTGGTGGACAGTGAGCCAGTCACTCCGGTGGTGCGTTTCCAGTCACCCGAAGGCGCCAGAGCCCCATTTTCTGTCCATGAGGTTCCCTGCCGCAGTGGAAATCATAGGCCTCCTTCTTTGGACACGCTGTTCTCTTGGAGAAACCCGATGACAGCAGCAGCGCAAATGACAGCAGGCTGCAGGCACCTCCTCTGCAGGAGTTGGACAGTTGCACCCAGCAGTGTGGTGGCAGCCTGCTTACCCCGGCCCCCAACCCAGCCAGCCCTTCCGGGCTAGGGGAAGACGGTCCGGTTTGCGGAGGTCGGTGAAATCCAGGGTCACGTCCCCTGGCCTTGCCCAGGGACCCCGCTTGTCTGCCCTGGCCAGAGCTCGGGGGTACAACGTCTTCCCTCCAGCCTCGGCGGCCTTCTCTAAGCCATGCCAGGGACGAACGCCGGGGGAGCCCGGCTCAGAGGCGCCTAGGCCATGCACGGTCTTTCCTTGCCCTGCGAAGCAGCCGCTGGCCACCGGCGCAGCACGAGAGCTGTGAAGGGGGCGGCTGGAGAGCCCGGCACGAAGCCGAGCCCGGCCCGGCGCACGCACTCCCTGGGAGCCCCGGTGGCGGCCGGGTCCTGGGTAGGTGAGGCGCGATCCCCAGAGCCAGGCTTCGAGCCGCAGCTGCCCGCACGGATCCGCCGAGCGCGCCGCGTCGGCCGACAGTTGCCTTAGGTCCCAGCGCCGGGGTTCAGTCGCGCCCGCGCCGTGTCCCCAGGAGAGCCCGGGGAAGGGAGCGGCTTCCCCGGCCCGGCGAGCGGCCCCGCTCCGGCCCCAGGGCTCCGCGAGCGCACGGCGAGCTCAGCGCACTCCGGGGGCCGCCGGACCCCTCTCCTCTCCTCGCCCCGGCCGGCCCCGCACGGCCCACCGCGCGCGCTGCCCCGGGCGGCGGCCGGCGAGCTCCGAGGGCGAAGCGGCGCCAGGCTGCGAGCGCAGACCCAGCGCTGCGCCAGGAGCGCCCCGCTCCGCCGGGACCCGGCCAGCGCGCACGGCCCGGCAGCCAGCGGCTCGGCCGCCGCCGCGCTCACTCCGGCTCGCCTCGCCCCCGCCCGCTTTTGAGCGAAGGCTCCGTAACTGATTGGCTCCCTCGCCTCCGCGGCGCCCCAGCCCCGCCGAGCCCCCGCCGAGCGGGCGGGAGGGGCAGGGGACCCGCCGCCGGCGCCGGAGCCGCCGCGTCCTCTCGGCTCCCCGCCCCTGAGCGCAGCCGGCCCCGGGCGGCCCGGGCTCCAGGGAGGCCGAGGAGAGCAGGTCCCTGCGGGGGCCGCGCGCGCCGAAGTAAGGGCTGGCCCCGCCCGCGGGCGGTGTGCGGAGCGTCCCTCCTGCGCCGAGCACAGCGGCCCCGGGGACCCGGCCCTTCCCCGCCGCTCTCCGGGCCGCTGCTCGCGGGGGCGGATGCCTGGCGCGGTGCCGGCCCCGGCTGCGGGAGTCGGCGGCTCGCTCCCCCCGCGCGGGCTCGGGGCTGGCCGTGCGGGGCCGGGACACACCCCCTCCCTGCCCACTCCCGCGCCAGCAGCGCCTCCCGGCGCCAGGGCGCAGCCGCTGCTCGCAGGCGCTCCCGGCTTCCCCAGGCGCCGCAGCG